>BRZM01000005.1:6204610-6362921 GCA_033238685.1 Lates japonicus | reverse complement strand
ACATCATCACCATCTGCTTATCATACCTCTCTTCCTCTTCGTGTATCTCCTCTTAATCTTCCCTTTCCTCCCGTCCTCTAATCAGCCGCCCATTGTGTTAAAGGAAAACACAAACAGAGCGGAGGCTTACCTGCTAAACACAGAGGAGGAAATGGAGGAAGAGCATGAGGGAAAATCTAACTTGATGAGATAAAACATGTTTACATAAAGCCTAATGGTAGTTTTGTAGAGAAGGAGGCAGACAGGGAGACACACGCACACAGGATGGACAAACTATCTGAAGTTTTAATTTTAGAGGAATAATTTAGCTGCTGTCTGAGAGTTATGTCTTTGGCTTATCAGGTTTCAGAATTATATTCGTTTAGCAGATGCTCATGTCTGCTGCGGCTGGCAGTAACTGCATTAAACCTCTGTACTGTAATGTAAGTGCATCATCTCTAAACAACACCTCACACTCTGATTTGCTGATTTTATTCTCTGTTATATTAGATTTAAAGTGGTGAGGTATTTTTAAGATGAGCAAAACTAAACTGCAGCTACCCTAAAAAACATAATTAAAGAACAATGGGACAAATCATTGGGTGTAATGTGAGTGGGGTCACTTATAGGCACAAACTCACAGATAATTATCACCATCTTTGCATTTTCTCTCTTCTCTGTGGAGTTTGTCTTAGTGTATTTCTGCTCATTATTTTGGCCCACAACCTTACTTTTATGTCTTTGTTCACTGACACTGCTTTCATATAGTCTTTTTACACCAAAATTAGAATGTATAAGCAGGTTTTTTAAACACGCATAAACCTGCAAAGAAAGGCTGGTTCCTTTCCCATTGCTGGTAGAAGAGTTTACCTTTTGATCGCAGCTGTTGCTGATAAATAGTCATGACCACAGCAGAGACATTTGATCCAGAAATTAATACTAGTTGAATCCTTTTCCTTTGAAGACAAAATCCAGATGTTAGTGGATGTTAGCGGGTTTTTGTCTAGTTTGAAAGGGGGCTATAGCTTTGTTTTCAGCTGCAAAAGGAACCTATTTTCAGTGAGTAAAGCTCTAAAAACCCACTGGACCAAACAGCAGATAAAGTTAGCAAATAGCTTGTGAAAGTAGTGGAGAATTTAGCAACTGAAGAGCCTGATATTTCCCTCAGGAGGTGATAGAGACCAAAAACAGAGCAAAAAGGAGAATGCATACTGGACTTACATTCATCAGTTGGCCAGAAATTTAATTCCAAGTGAATGCTAATGTTGATCTGTGTGTGCTAGATGTTCAAAAAACAAAGACAAAGGTCAGTCCGTGCTGCTTTGAATTTTAGTCAAGCTCCAAGCATTTCCACAGACACAAAATATGCCAGACTGGTGAAGCCACAAGTGTCTTTGTTTTAGATTACGCACTCTGTATAAGCATCATTTAGCTTTAATGACAAAATATATTAAAACCACTGAAGAAGAAATCAAAGGAAGAAAATACTATTCAAGAGAAACAAACGTACGTAAGACACCAGACAGTTGTTTCCTGACGTCCGTATGCATTGGTCATGAAAATTAAAAACAAATGTTCCAAAGAAAACAATACTGAAAATTATAATAACACATGTCAAACATAGACATACTACAATGAGGAACAGCATTTCTAAGTTGCTGCATGAATAAGAAGAATAAACAACAGGAAACCACAAAGATTTATGGCCTCAAAATAACAGACATATTGAAATAAAACTGCCATTAACTGCTTCTTTCCAAGGAAACACTCAAACACACATGGTGGTGTCACAAAACCTACAGCCCTGAGCTACGGGAAAGAGGGGTTTACACACAGTTCAGGACCAGGACTAGGACCGTGGATTACTACATTGACATACTATCAGGGTTTTTTTAAAATAATTTATCCCCTACATTGTACAAAGAGACTGTGAGACAGTACAGACGCAGTAACAGAGGGATGAACTATAGCAGCCACTATAACACTGTAATCTTTGTGGATTGTGTAGGATTAACTCCTCGGTTCAGATGCGGGTCTGACAGACAAAGCTCCCTCATCATCAGCTGCCTGTTGCAGAAACAGGACACCGGCCAACAGCTTAGAGACCCAACAACAGACGAGTCCCATTGATTTCCTTCATTTTTTTGGCTCCTAACATGTCCCAACATGGCAGCTAACGCATTTTATAGCTGAGTTACAGCGTTCACCAGCTGAGCCCCAGGTTACACCTCAGGAGTCTCTGGTGACAGTTTTTGCTGAGTTTCCAGGTTAATGAATCATTTCTGCCTTTTTTGTTTATCATTTTTGGTTTCGTAGCATTTTAATTAATTGTTTTCGTATGTTCTTATCTCTGCTTATCATATTGCTTTTAAAAATCAACTTTTAAAAGGCTTTTCTAATCAAAAATGTAGGACATACTGCAGTGAAAAGAGGAGAAAAATACATAAACAGTAGATCTTTCCTGGATTCAGTGGTGCAGCATGACTAGAAATTCAATTAGAACTCAAGTTGATTTTTCAAGTTTAAAATCCCAAAAATGGAGAAAGGAGAGCTTTGACAAACATTTCTCAAACTAAACCTCCACTCTGCTATTTTAATATACTGTACAGACACTATACAGATGTTAGAGCGAGAACAAAAGTATTCTGTTTGATTACAATAGATTCCAGCTGTTAACAAAGCAACACTGCATCCTAAAAATGATGTGTATTTACTTTTAATTTGCTTTCCCAATTTGATGATACATTTTGATGAGAAAAGGTCAGGGAAAGATTGTGGATTTGGTTAAATGTTGGTTGCTTTTTCATGCTTTCATTTCTATTACAATATTGTTTTGTAATAACAATAACAATTGCACATGCGTTCAGTAGTAAGATCTCAGATGTATAATATTCCTCCTTTATATTTGCCTACATATTGCTGTCTCCTGTTCCAAGAATGCGCTCATGTAAATGTTTAATAACCCACATCTAAAGTAATAATGACAAAGGCAAACCATAATCCCTGGGCTGCTACTTTAAGACCCTTGATCAAATGGCTTTTTTCATGTTTGTGCGGTCATGTGACAACATAAACATATACAGAAATGAATGTCAAAGGCAGAAGCTTGTTTTTAAGCCGCTTTACTGGGTTATCTGGACAACTTTTCTGAGTTAAACCCAGATCAGGTGTTTTGACATCATCCACCTTATCCAGATAACTCAGTAAAGCTTCTTCTAGGAGCAGACCTCTCATCTCTGTTGCTATGTGCCAGCACTCAAATCTGCAATAATAATTTAACAGCAATGCGACTGCTTCAATACTTTACGTCACAAAATAGAAGTGTGTTTAATCTCGTGCACGTGCAGAGGAGTCAGGATCAGTGCATTGAGACATAAACTGAACTCTGAAAAACAAATTGTAAGTAATTTTTCTGCTTAGTTTGTGGGAGATTCAAAGGAAAACACAGATCTGTATCAGGGTGGGATGCTACAGCAGACTCCCCTCTTGGTGTGTGTGTGTGTGTGCATGTGCAGTGTATGTTTGTTTGCTCTTGACTTGGATCCGGTCCTTATCCAGGCGGACAATCTTGACCTCAGATACCAATCGGCCAGGGTAAGAGCTCCACTGGAGAACGACACACATTCACCATTCATACAGCTTTCACAGAGCTGCGAGACACTGACCTCACTGTAAAATAAAGTAAAACATAGATACGCTGTCGAGCTGAATGCATACTGACAGACCTCAGACTGAAACAACAGACAGAAAAGGAGACATATAAACAAAAAGTAGAAGCATTATTTGTGTTTTGCTAATACAAAATCTCAAGTTAAACCATAAACAAAGGGCTCATATGTCTCTGCTTACTTACATTTTATATTTATAATTTATTCATATGAAAGATTATTATTTTAAACTGAGTTCAACTCAAGTCTGTATGAAAAGAAGAGACAGTGAGAGGGAGAAAGATTGTGCCGGCAAAGTCAGAAAATCTTATTACACCAATAAATCTCCTTGAATTGAATTATGCTGTGTGTCTGTGTTTGGCTGGTGACTCTCTCACAGGTATATAGCTGTGCTGCTGCTGCTGCTGCTGCTGCTGCTGCTGCTGCAAAAACAGCCCCTTTCAACTTTGTGAGTTCAGACCAGCTGCGTTTCCTTATCCTGTTAGATTAGAAATAATTTAATTCAGTATTCAGCGAAAAAATATTATTTTTTATGATAGCACTATTTCCTCTAAATGACCCCATGCTCCTTTAACTCCAATCAATTTGAAAATATTTTCTAGACTGTACAGTTTGGGCTGAGTAAGCATTCATGTGAGCCTAAAAACTGGTTTCAAACATGTGGATTCAGCACTTTTTGGGCACATAATCAGTTTATCCTTTCTGCCAACTTCTTCCCGATAGGGGACAATAATGTAATGTACACGCAGGAGGTTGGTATCTTTAGTGTTTGTCTAAGCTAGCTTATCGCACTGCACATTATCAGCAGTGTCATGCAACTAGCCGGCCTGCACAGGTGTTGTTTCCTTCTCACTGTCCCCATTTACAGCTGGCGACATTAGCTTATTTAGCTATCAGACAAATGAATTCAATGAACCTCACCACCAACATGTAAAACCATTTCTGATTGAGATGTCCATAATAATACATGGATATCACCATACATAGAGCCATGCCTGTAGCATGGTGAATTAAAGTGACAGTACTGACAAGCAGATAGTAAACATTATACCCTCTTAACACCAGCATATTAGTCATTGTTAGCATGTTTGCATCCTCATTTTAGTATTTAGCTCAAAGCCTCGCTATGCCTAAGTACACCCTCACAGAGATGCTAGCATGGCTGTAGACTCTTTGTCTTGTTCTGATATCTATCATGTACCTAAAAACAATAAATCTTTTTTTTTTTTTTTAAAAACACCAGTATCAGTCTATTAAATCCCATAAAAGCCTAATTTAAAGTAAAAAATGATTTAAAATGATTATTCAAAAGTTATTTACAAGTAATTTCCCTAGTAATTTTGCTGTCACTACATAGCCGAAATTAGCATTAACAGCTGTTTACCTAAAAAGAGCTTCAGCCATCGTTGCATTTACAAGACATGAGGTTAGAATATGTGCAGTGCTTTACTTTCATCTTCTCATGTTGGACTGAGGACAGACACTAAAGTGACTCACTAAAGTGATTGGTGTGGTGAGAGATGGGACAAGTCTAGCTGATTAGCTGATACACGCTGCTGGAGACGGCTCTTGCTGAGTAAAGTTTGATACTGAACTTGTAATGTTACTTCTAAACTGGTAAATAATCAGGTGTTGATGCTAACATTGGCTATGTAGCAATAGCAAAACTTACATATAGCACCTTTAAAGTGCCCAGATGCAGAATCTAAACATATTTGCAAACAATTATTAAGTTGGTAAAATGTGGTTGCTTATAGCTCTTTTCATGCTGCTTTTTTAGCCCTGGTGCTCCCACATTAGCCTTCATCACCGTGTAATTCTGCTCCCCCAGCTGCAGTGTAACCTACAGGGCTGCAGGGTTTGACTTAAAGCCTGCATCCCTCCTCTCGCTGTCTGTCTGTGATTATGTGATACACCGAGGCTGCGTGTGATCCTCAGACAGCATTCCTCCGCTCTTTGATCATGAGACACTCAGTGTTTTGTCTGTCAAGGTTGAAATACTGGGCCTCCGGGGGGAGAAACACAACACAGGATACATGGGGCACACTCTCACACACATACACACAAAATAATGTCTATCAGCATCTGAAATCCAAAAATATACAGCCGTTACCTGCACACGATAAAATCTACATGGACATTATGTGTGAAAATATTCCACATTCAAAGGCTTTCACACAATTGGTGGATCAGTTTCATGGCCCCTGAGGCAACGTGGAGCTCAGGTTGGATATTCAACACCTGTAACACCACAAAAAAGTCCACAGACACACACACACATATACACACAGGTGTCATAGGTCTACTATTGCCCCAATAGTGTGCTGCATTACTATGAGCTCATACCGCTTCCTGTTTCCATGTCCTTAAGCTTTTTCTTAGTGGTCGCTATCGAATATGTGATGTTTGCCCCTTCAGGCATTATTAACCTGAGTATTACCAGACCACAGTTGAAGAGCACTTGAATAAATCTTGGTATTTGTTTCAACCTGCAGGAATACATTCTACACTACTTTAATAGGCCCTAGTGCATCAAAGCATTGTTTGATCAGAGCTGAACGTCTGTAACCAAGAGTCACCTGGCAGAAGCAGTGACTGACTGACTGTTCAGCCTCATGAATCCTCCATTAATACTTATTTTTCACCCTCATCTTCATCATATTCTCAATTTATATTCTGGGCATATGTGTGTGTGTATGATGAATGTGTTTGATACAGCCTCCAGTGACATGGAGATGATTGATAAGAAGTCATTACCTTTCATGCAGGTGCAGGAAATATGGCGTCTTGTTGTTGGTCGGCTGTTTATTGGTGGCAATCTTTGTCAGGTTCCCAAGTACAACCTTTTAAAGAGAATGTGAGGCAACATTGGAGGTGACGAATTGTTGAGTTTAGTTTGTTTAGCTTGTCAGAACCCAAAGAAAGAAAGAAGGCACTACAAACAAGCCTTTAAGTTCTGTAATTAACGTTTCATTGTGTTACATTTTCTTGATTGATTAATTCTTACCTTTACATTATTCATGTTTGGTTGCTTCACCTTAATTGAAACTTGACTTCAGTAGAGTCTGACAAGCTAAAGGCGGTTTCCCCAGGGCACACACAGAAAATATGTCATATCCTGGGCATTGTTTTGTCATTTGGGAGTGTAGCCAGAAGCAATGTTCTGTTTGTCTTTCCCAGAGAAGGCTGTGGACACTTCATGTTAAATTTCATTTGAGAAAAAAATGATTTAGTGATTTAGAAAATGTGGTGACCTGTAAATCAGATTTTAAGAGATTTTTAAAGCTAATTTTAACTAGAGGAAACCAGGTTGTAGGTCAGTTTGTTAGTTCATATGTTGAGTCAAGAGGAGGAACTCCCATTTCCCAACAGAAACTCAGTCGTTGTTGGTTCTCACCTTTAAAGTAGTCACACTCCCACAACCCTCATTACTCCTAAAGCCTTTAAAGTAGAGAACACACACACACCCACAGAAAACAGAAACACACCACATGTACAAACACACACCTGTGCACATAGTCACACAAGGTAAGAGCATCTCGACTGATAAAGATGGGATATAGGAGCCCTCTCTCCATCTTTTTCTCTCTTCTTCTAACTTCTTCTAAGTTGCTCAAACATTGACCTTTGACCTTTGCCCATCTTTCAATGCTTTCTACCCTAACCTCTGCCTTAATGCTGTGACTTCTCACCCTCCACACGTATCAACCCACCTCCTCCCACTATCCCAATGCCCCATCTTCCCCCAGGCAGCCAGAATTGTACATTAAATATACTGGGATTTTACCTCAGTTCGTACTTTAATGAAAAATACTAAACTACATGACCTCAGAGATGTAAAGAAGTGGATAGATTTTAGGTTTAATTCATCTTACACCTGCATTTGATGCTTTTGATGCTCCTTTATCCCATTACTGTCTCATCCCCCAGGATACATGTAGATGTTAGAGGTCTGTTTGAGCCTACTCCTGCTTTGAAACTGGATTAATGTTTAACCAGACCTTCAGCTGCAGAAACTCACCAGAGTTTCTCGCAAGGCTTGTTCTTGTCAGGGAATAAAAATAGAACATGGACAACACAGGAGGCTATAACCCTTTCAGAAAACTCAAACTAATGAAATACTTTAAGATAGTTGTAGCCATGCGTTAATAGGCAGCAAAATATACCTGCAAGTACCAAGAAGACGCTCATCATCTGAATCCATTTAAAGGACCATTAAGTGATTTGTTCGTGCAGCTGATTAAAAAAATTGATCTCAATACAAACAACATAATGTATCACAAGACTCACATGATTCATTCCGACATCATGGACAAATTAGTTGCTTGTTCTGTAACCAATTAAATTACCTTTTTTTAAAATGAATTACTGAATCAATTAGCCTGTACAGTCCTAAATGACAGATTGGCTGTTTCTGAGTGTGAAGAAGAAGTTTTAGGTAAAACAGCTGAGAGAATACTTAAAATAACTCCGCGCTGACCATTACTGCAGGCTTATACATTACGACCTGCTCCTGCATTGGAATGTATGTAATGTATAACTAGGACTGCAGAGCTGGAGATCGTCCATGAAGACCAAACCACCGAACCACATTCCTCTGCTACAGCTGCATTCATGAGTTTTTACTCTCTTTACTTTTCTTTATATTTTTATCATAGTTGTCCCAAAGTTTCTCTAAAATGTCGACTTTACAGGACATTTTACATAAATAGAAGAGGCCACGTAGACCAGAGTGTCCTGAGTGTCCAGACTGGTGACAATGAATTTCTTAGATAATCCAGAGTTTCCATTTTCAGGCCATAAAAGAAACATTTGGTGAATAAATCATGCCTTACTGGAGGAGACTTGTGCAACATGATTACATGAAATCATGACATGTAATACCATATGCATTTTTGTGCAATGGGAAAGTTCTAACCTTTTAATCTCCTCGTTGTTGCCTTCGTGTTAACAGTCACAGAGTTACAGTAAAGCGTCTGTATGTTAGTCAGGAGCTGCCTGCACTGGAATGTCAGTAATGTGTAACCAGACTGGCTCCAGGCCAAAGTGACTGGACAGCAGATTAACACCAGTGACCACACACAAACACACACACGCATAAACACCTCTCTGTGAATGTGTGTATCTGTGCATGTTTGTCCAAGGTGTGGCTCCTTGGTCCAGCTCTTATAGAAAGGACCGGGATCTGTCTGTGTGTGTGAAGTGAGAGGAGTGAGAGGAATGGAGTTTGATTGATTACATAGCTGCTATATAGTATTAACGACTTCTCCTTTAGTCCATTTTAATCATATTTAACTGCTGTTTTCATGAATATGTTGCTAGTTGAGCGTTTTTAGGTTTAATCATGCGGACATTTAGAAGAGTTTGATTATATAAAATATAAAATATCCCTGTTTATTGATATTGGCTTGAACCAATTTAATATCAGCTTTCAAACACCATTTCAAAGTTTTCTGGTGGATGTACAACTTAAAGTTAAAGTGAGTAAAAGTAAAAGAATACACATAATTTCTGATTTAGTTAAAATACCAAAATGCAAAAAATGTCAGTGTATGTTTTCAACTAAAGCTTTTTAAAGTGTGTATTTCTGTCTTTGCCCTTCTTCTGTATCACACTGGGTAGTTTAGGGACAAGATGGTGGCATGCCTGCTTATCTGCGGAGTGTATGTGTGTGAGTGTGTGCGCATTGGATGGATCACTGCAGTATTTTAAAGGATAAGATTGTGGTTTGGCTGCCCCAGATGTGCCTTATTTATTTTTGGTCCCTTTTCTAACCCTGCTGGTTTTAAATTAGAGCCTGTCTGTCTAAAAATCTCTCAGCTAGTCCACCGGTTGTCCCCAGTGCTGCTTGCATGCATGTATGCATGCATGTGTGTGGGTTTGGCTTGATTTAGTGCAGATGTACTGTAGATTTCACCCTGCAGCTGAACCTGCTCTGCTGATGGTTTTTTTATGTTTAATTTTTTTGCAGCTGGGTGGGCTGTTATACCAGCATATAATACTAAACATCATTAATTTTGTGTGCTGTAGGAAACAAAGTCCTACAAGTAGCTGAAAACAGAAGGTACTTGCACTTTTAATTATCTCTATGCTCAGTAATAGCTTCCAGTTGTTGGGCGCAATATAAGAGACTTTAACACCACCCGCTGAAAACACAAGTAAAACTCTGATCCATTTTACGACCCACATAAACTCAGCAGTGGGTCAGGTTGCCGCCTGACTGAACATACTGTATAATAAGCTTTCAGTATGTTTTTAATTCTATTTTATGTTTTATGATGCTGTATGACGACAGCACACAGGCCCTTTAGGTGCATCTGGAGGTGCTCATGTTAAACCATGTGAAAAACATATTGGAAAAAATGCATGCTAACATGCTAACACTGACAGTGCAAACCTGCTGATAATAAGGAGTATAGTGTTTACCATTCTCACTATCTTAATTTAATGTTAGGATGCTAACATTTGTTGATTAGCAAAAAACACAAAGTGCATCAGAGACTGATTGCGCCAGGTAAAAAAAAAAAATCAATCTTTAGATCACCAAAGGAATTCATCCTGAGAGGTACATATGTGCACCAGATGTCATGACAGTCCATCCAGTAGTTATTTCACTGTTTCACTAAAAGCCAACAATGTCACAATTGAATGTTTGCACAAAAATATGCAGTATTACTAGCTTCGATCCAAAAATATCTGTCTTGACCTTCAAAATCCATTCTACTCTAACACAGTCATACATTTTATTACTCTGGATTTCCTGCCTCAAAAAGCTAGGCTTCTCTTTCTGTTAAAGGTTAACTCTGGCTGCATCCCTGCACCACAGCCGTGCCTCATGGTAAGACCAAACCACACCACATGGAGACATGACTTCTCATTTAGGTTTGGCTGATTTTATCCTGAGCCTCCCATTGTCCAGAGCAAACATTTGCATGAGTCCAAAAACACAAATCAAATAAACAGATTCATAGTCTTGGTGTTTACAGTATTGTGGTTATTAATATCAAACCAATATTGTTTTTACTCTGTTTTCTGTTAGTTTCTCTTTTGATACTTGAGTCTAATGGAGTCAGGAGTGGGCTTACCTGCAGAGGAAAAATGGACATTAAAGCTGTTTGATGTCAGTAGGAGCATCTTCTTGCCTGAGGCCTCTTCTCAGGTTCATTGAGTGAATTACAGGCTGAACTTTTGTAGGACCTGGACACAAAACAAACTGACCATTAGCAAACACCTCTGGGGGCTTGAGCTAATTTTCACAGAGTAATCACATTCAAAATGGAAGGAAAAAAACATAATTGTCCTCTTTCTATCTGGGGTGGTTTGGCTTTAGGCTCTTTCACTGCAGGCTGTTAAAGCATTGAAAAATCACATTGTTTTAATTTTTTAAATGCCTGCGTGTAGTTACTGGTATATTGGTTGCTAATCAGG
Source organism: Lates japonicus (assembly GCA_033238685.1). NCBI lineage: Eukaryota > Metazoa > Chordata > Actinopteri > Centropomidae > Lates > Lates japonicus. The sequence continues at coordinate 6,351,846 of BRZM01000005.1, read as the reverse complement.
TAAAACTTAAAAAAGAATCCAGCATCACCTCCCACGAACTACACACACACACACCTCCAGCATTACAGCATTTAAAATGTCTGCCAGTTCCCAGAGAGACGGGGTGTGCATTGGCCTTAGTAATTAAACACAATGGCCAGTCCAGCAAAAAGCAGATGCAATATTAAATGCCTTTTGGTGTCTGTATTTTTAGTTTAGTTGTAGGAGAAGCATGTTGCAGAGGAAAAACTTAGAAAGCTAATGCTACTTTGCTGCCTATTGATTGAGTGTGTAAATTTCTGATTTTGCTTTGTTTGCTCGATCTTGTGTGTTTCAGGTTGTTAATAAAAAACAAGGACAGATCTTTTAGAGCTGCTGAAGGTTCTGTAACTGACCTCTGACATTTATTTTTGAATGTGGTTAACTGATATTCTCGCTGTAGTGGTGTGTTTTTCAAGCTTTGTCATGAATACATTGAGGTCTGAGGTGACTCCATGGCCCCACTGGTGAGGAGAGGTGCGGAGGTGTTTGCTTGTTTGGGCATACTAACAGTCAGCAAAGTGCAGGAGGGTGAAACTGCAAGCTTGAACCTCCTCTGTGCTTTTAGCATTCATAGAAACATACCACTCTGTTGCAGATTGTTAAAGGATAAATCTGGTATTATTTTTATCATATAATGTTAAAAGTTCTGTTATTAGTTTTAAGGAAATTGACAAACAATCCCAGCTCAAGGTCCACTTTCATTGCGCTTATGCAGTGTGGACTTTTCAGCTGTCTCACACAGTCTTTGTCAGCTCAGCAGTTGGGTAAACTATTATTTCAGGGTCAAGAATTAAACTTTCAGGGTAGTTTAGGTTGTACTGTGTGCTTTCTTCCAGAAAGAGATAACACAAGGAAGCGGGACAACTTAGATAAAACGTAATCCACCTACATGTGCCAGTTTTACAGTGTTTTACTATTGACTGGGTAACAATAGCCTGTTAAACAGCACAATATCAATCAGCAGAAACTTTTCTTTACTGACGAAGGAAATTATGGATGTAATTGTACTTGCACAGAAAACGGTAGATGAAGTATTCTGTGTTATTCATGTTAGACTTGAGAGCATATTAAAAAAAAATTGAAGTGTAGATAGAAGTTATGCAAGAGACAATTAAAATAAGAATATGTATTTTACTCTTTATTCCAGAGTTTTTAATCATGTGCTACATTAATTGTCCTCAGCCTCACCCAAACTGGCCATCAAAGCGCTGATTGGCTGTTTGAGTTGCATTAGGCGTGGCCCATTAACTATTAGGTACGTGATCATTAAGCTGGAGTTGGTGTTTGCATTATGGGCATTGTAGCTGGCTGTCATTGTGATAAGTTTGGTCTTGCTACATCCAACAGTGTAACGGGACAGGTGTCGTTAATGTGTAGTCTTGCCCGACTTCTGTCGTTATCTCCTCCGATATTGGCGAATTATTACAGCTGGTGGATATCCGTATTTGTAAGTCATAGTTGTTAACTTTTTACCAAATGGAAACATTTGAATGAATTTGAGTTGAGGAAGCCGGTGTTTGACGGGTGAAGAGGAAGGGATTGTGAGACAGTTGAGTGGATTTGAAACAGGAAATCATCCCATACTGAGCAAACAGCTATTCCTGTGAAAGCAAACGGACGGAGGCTGACGAAGCGTGTTCTGGATTCGTTTCAAGCCAACTACTGTACGGTTTTGGGAAGTTTTGATGCGGCCGAGTTTGAGTCGAGAAGTTTCCTGCAAATGATGTGAATAGCAACAGAGCAGCACATGTAGTTTGAGGAGGACCTTGAAGAGTACTTTTTCACGGCTAGGACTCCTTTCTTCAAAAAACCGCAAAAGTCACAGCAAGGTAAAAATGATAAACACTATTCAATGTAATTCGTCAAAGCTGTGTGTGTTTTGAGACGTAACTGCTGCTAAACGTCCAGTTGTCCTATCCAGAGGGGGCGTTTGGGTCAGAACTCCATTCGCTAGCAATCTAACAACCGTTAAATACTCCTCAACTTACCAGCAAAAGCACATATGAGCTAGAAACAAATGAAAAAGCCATTTCATACTTTTATATAGCAGTCACATTTCTGGAATCTGGCATGTATTCAGTATTTTAAAATGCACTATTTAAATTAAATGGACTTTGATTTGGCTCACCCAGTTGTGTCCTCTGCTCGCCCAACAACATTCACTCTGGGAGCCAGTTGTAAAGCTCATGATTTTGTGTATTGTTTTCTTTGCTGAATTTGCCAGAAGATCCTTAAGGTTTTAAATATGCAGTAAAGTTTTATGTTCCATTTTGAAATTATTTCGCCTCTTGAACTAGTCAATCAAAATTACAGAATTGTCATGTCGCGTTTTGAGCGTGTTAAAAGAATATTTGTAAGCAATAATAACTAGTCTGTGCTCTTGAATCCTCTTTCGATAGTTAACAGGTTTAGCCATATTTCATTTTGACAATAAGAGTTTCTCTGCAGATCAGTACTGAAGCAGGAAAGCCCTAAATATCGAAGAAAATGGAGTCTTTTAAAATTCAAAGTGACTTATTTGCATATACCGGTCCCTAAATTAAGCACAGAGTCAAAAACAATAAATCTTAAAATACAGAAGCAGAAGAATGTGGATCAGCATACAGTGATTACCCTCAGGGACTCAATGAGCCCACCATAACCCAAAACTTGTAGCCCTTTGGCCCCACCCAGAGCTGAAAACGACCGTAAATAAAATCATGCATTCCAACCTAGATTTAAATTTACTTGTGAAGTCCTCCTTGCCTGCAGACTTGTGATAATCACTCAAGTCTAGACTGAACATCGGATTGAGTTAAGAAGTCAAAGACATTCGGCTTTATCATGTTCAACCAAAAATTAGGTCACTCTTCAGGTCCTTGACTAAACACTGGGCCTGCTGCAGTGGCACAGTATCTCAGACAGTCTTGCAAACACAGCTGGTCGGTTCCACGCCTCCCAAGGCTCAGTATACTGCAACAGAATCAGGCCATTCTTCTCTGCCCACCTAATGTGTGTGTGTGTGTTCATACTCTTAAAAAAGGGATTTTCCACTGTAGCCAAAGTGAGGAGGCTGGTCTGACATTACAGTCATCATTACACACACTCAGAGCTGCACATCTCACAGGTATTGTTTCCCTCGTTTCCATTATCAGGCTCCAAACAGACACACCTGCCTTTGACATCCTCATTGTGTCCTTTGTATCACAGCAATGACCAGTGGTGCTGTGATACCACATTATGTAATTTAAGGCTCATTTCTACTTTTTCACATGAGCCATGAATACCCCCTGACGTAAAATACTGTACAGGATAAAAATGATGCTGTTATTTCATTTCAAGATTTATAATGTTATCATTGTATTGAATTGAAATGGTTGTTATTAAGAAAGCAGCACAAAGACAGAGCAGAGAAAAAGCTCATTTCACATTAGAAATATGTCAGATAGTAGTGGGGCTAAAGCAAAGGTCATGCTGCTGCTACTTCAAAATAGTTTTTAGAATATCCCAGCTGGGGTGCACTGAAAGAAGTCGGGATTTTTGGTGTTTTCAGACCAGAGGATATTTTTCGTAGTTGTAAGAACAGTTGGAGGATCTTCCCCTTGCTGTGAGAACTGGAAGGATCATAGCTCTTAGGATGCCATTTTAAGGGCCTTTTTTTTAGCTCCTACTTAATAGAAGGTACTCTCCCAGCACAAGAGAAACTGTGCATGGGGACTGGTTGAACACATGGGCCAATGCAGCACCAGCAGCCACCATTTTTAAAAACCTGTGAAAACATTAGCTTCCAGTTCAACAGCCAGTCCAGCCTTTATTGAGTGTATATGCGACCAGTGATTTGCTATCTGCTGACCAGCTTACGTCACTTCACTGTCCCTACTGGTGGTGCAAATGCAAACAGAAAAAAGCCCTTGAAGGTTTGAAGTTCCTGGGGGAGCTCCCCAGTGAGCAGTTCCTCTCAGGGAGTCTCTGTTCTGCTTCTTATCAAGGTTACTGAATACTGAAGACTACCTGTGCAGTCGCAGCTTCAGAAAAGTGGCATAACAGAAACACAAACAACGGTGGGAGCGAGAGTGATATATGAGGAGACAGAATATTGTCTTTCAGTAATGAAAAGGTTAAATATACTTAGTAATTGATAGATGGAATAAACAGTGGTGAAGTGTCTGGGCTGCTATAAGGCTTATAGCAGCCTCTCTGTTCAATACAGTACAGTTCAGCAGCATCACAAACTACAGCCTCAAAAATGATCATGAACTTGAAGCAACACCTCTTTAACACAAACTGAATATTACAACCTCCATGAAGGGAGTATTTACTGCAGGACTGTTAGTTTTAGCTGGAGGTGTACCTAATAAACTGATAACTGACTGTATATAACGTGAGCTTTCTCCAAATTCACTGGTAATCTATCCTCAGTCAGGCTGTTTGACCAGCAGACTGACCAACATTTCCATTTCTGGAGCCACACCACTAGTCTGGCTAAAAATATTACAAATACACAATACCCTAGAAACATCACCACAGTTGTGGTTGTGTGAATGCAGCAGGTCACATATTTGACCGTGGGAGTGTAATAATGCAGTGGATGGGATCATTGGCTTTTGTCATTGTATTGGTAGGTTTACAGAGACTCACAGTACATTCAGAAAGCGTTAATGTGTGTTCAGTGCCTACAGAAGCTGTAGGAGACATGTCAGACACACCGAGGGTCACTTAGTAATAAAGTTGTCGGCTATGACTGATGGTGACTGGCTCCTTCTTTCTTGCCTCATATCTGACTCACTGAAGCTGCTGTGAGGAGATGAACCTTGCTTTCATTATCGCACATTACGGCCGCTTTGTTTGTTTGCTTTTCCTTTCTTTGGTCACGTTTCTTAAACTCATATTAGTCAGTGTGGCTTCCACAGAGTTATCTTATTATAAATAACTTTATTAGGCTGTTTTTGACATGAAAGTTGATGATGTAGGACTCTGGATAATTGGTTCAGGATTGCCCTCGTTGTTGTAGTTTTGCAACAGACATTAATTTTATGAAGTCATGTTTGTGTCAGTCCCCTTTTCTGCTCAATATTTGTTCTGCGACTGTCTGTCTCTACAACTGTGAGTCCAGATGTGAATGTGAATTGAGGATTGCTTTTACAAAACATGACCTTTTAAGGATTTCCTTATCCTGGGCTGTAACACCCTGTAACTGTTGATTAATTGATTAGTCATATGTTGAGATATGAAGTTTTTTTCCAACCTGACAAGAATAATGTTCTGATGAGTACTCTGACTAATGGAAAGTTTAAGGATTTGTTTATTCTGTTTGGTGTGAAAATTGTAATCTCTTTTCTATTTATTTTACATGAAAAATGGCCTGCAATATGATTATAATGGTAGAAGATAATAATAATTTAGTGCTTAAATGGTTACATGTTTATTGTTTGTTAGAAAATAATCAACCCGTCTTATCATTTTCCAATAGCAACTCGCTGCAACGTCCAAACTGCCCAGATGGGCCATCTTGTATAGTAAAAAGCTCTTGGCGAGCAGTCATCACCACCCACCATCCACTACTAGTGTAAACATTGAAGTCATAAATGCCAAATATTATTTAGTTCCAGCATCTCAAATGTGAGGATCTGTTGTTTTCCTCTTTGTTATCTTGTTTTTAGACATTTTTCATTATTTCCTGACATTTTATAAACTAAAGGATGAAAGACTAATCTGAAAAATAATAATTCGCTTATTTAATAATGAAAACAATCACTAGTTGATGTGTTCAGCTGCCTGTGTCCGATCAAACTCTCCAGAGTATGTCTGGCTTATCATTGGCTCAACCATCCTCAAACACCACACTCCTCTTTTCTTCCACTGCCTTTGCTTCCAAGGTCAGGACCACGAAGTTTCATAATCTCAACCCACACATGCTTACTCACTACACACACTCACAACACACTCACTACACACAGTATGAGCACACACCTCTTTGGATTTGTTGCTCAATAATTCTTGTGCTAACAAATGTAAAGCCTGTTTCACCTTTTACTGTTTGTATTTGGCGATATTGAGTCCAGGAGCAGTGGGTAATTTAACACGAACTCTGTGTGTTTCTGTGCATGGGTACACTGTATTTGTGTGTGTGTGTGAGAGAGAGAGAGCTCTGGCCAAAACAGTATCTCTCGCCACTGTGTAGCTGTTCTAATGAAAGCCATTTCTCAGTTTTAATGAGAACATTTCCCAGCGGGCAGTTAACAGTTGAGGCAGCGGCTCCAGTGTGAGCTGACAATTAAAACGGTCGGACAGCAACTGCGTCGTGTTTTTTAATGTTATATTTATCTCCAAAGCAACCAAGGTTAACTGCATGATTAGTAGCTGGGTTTGGGGAAAAAAAGGTAATTAATGTTAATAGTTAAACATAATGTTCGAGTATCATTGCTACTAAAGATAGAAAAGGTTTTAAGTCATTTTGTTATGAGGAAGAAATTTCCCCCTTCTCTTCTTGAATAACTCGTCTGCCTCCTCCTACTTTCACATCCTTATTCTTCACTATCTTATCAATCGCTTCATTCCTCTGCAGCCTCTCCTCCTTCTTATTCTTTTCCCTCTGCATTTTCCTTTGTGCTTCTCCTCCCCTTTCTTCTGCTTACACTCTTCCTTCCTCCTCCTCCATCTTGGTCTAAGTAAAAGTCTTGATGGAGCTCAGTCCACTGGGTGGTCCTTATTGTGGTCTCTAGAGTTGAACCATAACTGTGTGTCCTTTTTACTCTGCAGTCCATGTTTCCACGTTGTACTTACTGAACCACATTGAAAACACAGAGTCCAGTTTGGTTCACATCATTGTGTTGAACAAAGCCTCTTGTCTCTATGTGGTCCGGCTGGTTTAGTCTGTAGGTTTCTCTTCTCTGTTTGCAAAGACAATAGCATCATTTCCCTCTTCTCTTCTGAAGAAAAAGGTTTAATTCATACTGATATGACAGTGGCAAGACTCACATTCACAAGAATTTGCTTTTAAGATAAACAAGGACCAATGCAAAAACTCAGAGAAACTATTTTCTGATGTTATAGAGAAGCTAATCAGCCGATTAATTGATATTTCAAATGTTGTGACCTAAGTTAAATTATGTATTGATCACTATTATACTGGTTATTTATCTGTAAAGTGAAGCATTAAGCATGAATGCAAGGATTATTATTCTTGGCAATTCCCTTGGATTGCTTTGGTTAGATTTAGTGTCCTTCACGTGAATTTTGTTCCATATTTTAAAACCTTAGCAATACAGAGAGTTACGTCAAACCAAAAAGATGAGTATCTGTGTAAGCCTTGAAGTTCTGAAAGCCTCCCAAATGGACAGTGATGGTCATTAAATGGCATACACAATATTTAGCGCTGCATAACAGAGATGGAGAGATCTATAAAAGGCTTCATCAGTGCTGCTCTGTATCTACTGTATGAGTGTCCATTAGCTTGGGAATGTCCACTTAAGCAGAAGAGTTTGAGCGACTGTTTCTGTCCATTAGCTGAGGAATGTGTGTTACAGAGGAAAGGTGTGAGCACTTCCACTTGTGCAGCACATTTATGCAGCGTTGTTAGCGTGCATGCTTGTACCCATTAGTGCGGGAATGCTGGGTGGAAAGGTGTGGCCCATCTCAACTTCCCCCCATGGACTGAACAGGAAGTAACATAGAAAAGGAGGGGTGGAGGGCGAGGAGGGTAGAAGAATGGATGAGAGGCTGAAGGAAAAAAGACAAAAAAAACATCTTAAACAGAAAGATGGTTAAGTCTGTTTCAGGATCTACTTTCCTGGATTTTTGTTGACTAAACTAGCAGTGGCCACCACTGCAAAATGATTGCATTGCATTGATGTAGGAAGTTGAGACACGATGTGGCGCCACTTGGCCAAGGCGAGAGAAAGGTCAATTTAACGAGCCAACATTAAGTCAGACAGATTTTATTACCCACTGATTTTCAGACTGGCATTATAAACTCCCTTGTTAATGTTTTGCTAAATGAAATGACCTTGACCATGGTCATCTCAAGCTGTCACATGTACAAGTCACAAGTAAACACAGAAACAGAAATAACTAATGTCCTTTTAAACTATAGGTTGAATTCAGTTAGAACAGCTAAATCACTGTGTTTAGTCTGCCTGTGGCACCCATAACACACAAACACAAAGCCTAGTGCTTTAGGGTCTATTTAGCCCAAGCTAAGCATGTTTTGTCTGCACACACACATGGCATGGTGAGGTCATCTATTTACAGACAGTGGATGTGGACGAGCGTGACGATGCTAAACAAAGACAGGAATGCTGCAGGTGCGTGTCAGAGAAGAACATGCACTTAGACTACACTTAAACCATCTAGATTATTTATAAAACAGCAGCTTGGGGACTGACATGGAGATAAAGATAAAACTTTATGAGACTCTCCTTCTCTATTTCTCTGTCTTCTCATGCCTGCAGCTGTTTTTCCTTCGTTCATCTTTTTCTGTCTCGTCACTTTTTATTCCTCCTTTTCTCTTCTGCTTTTTTCCCAGCTCTGGAGCCATAAAGCAGAGTCTGTTCTGCTTTTTAATGCTCCTCTGTTTCATGCAACAAGTGAAGTATGGAGACATGACATTTAATTATTCTTTGAATATGTAATCCAAAGTTAAACACTGTCAGTTTCTATCCTTGGAAAGTATTTTTATTTGTCCTGTTCCAAAGTCGGTGGATCAGAGAAAAGTCTTCTGTCATAACAGGATTGACAAACTTGTAAATAAGGAAGATAAGTGCCTTTATTGTTCTTTTAAAAGCTCATTTGTGCATTACCACTACCTGCAATGGAACCAGTAGTATCGACCAGCTGGTGTTCTGTGATCAAACTGTATGCAGACGATGTTACTCTCTCACATACTAAAACTCCTCCTTCTATAAGTTGCTCATAGGTAGACATGTCGATATTTATGATTTTAGAAATAAAACAATGTTGTATACTTGACATTACATATTACATAGTGCCTAGCAAATACAGTAGTGTAAGATACTGGCTTCAACATGTGACAAGATCTGGTGATAAAGTGAGATAATTCTTTTTCTAATGCAAATCGATTTCCTTGAAGAACTTTTTGAACTGCTGGTATGAATGTGCTACATGATAAAAATGTGCTTTTACATGCAGTGATGTGATGCAATGTGATTGCACAATTAATGAATGATGAATGATTGATAATATTTGTCTGGGCTCTGTTGAAACCTAGTTAGTATTTTTGTCTTTGCCTGTCCTCCCATCTCATTCTTGTCCAGTGTTGATCTTCCAGCTTTAGTGGGAGGATTCGCTGTGCTCTTAAATAGGACCATGACCTCATTGTGTTGCAGCTCTGCTGTGCTCTGCTTCTCCTGTTTGTTTGGATTTGGTCGCTCTCACTCTCCCAGTTCCCCTTAACTCTCTCTGTCCTGGACGTCAAACAGCCTGGACAGGATAAACTCATACACACTCTCATGAAAGATACAGTGTGCCAGTAAAAGTTGCTGTGGGTTTGTTTCACCCAGCTCTGATATAACAGGGCCTACTTTCTGGCAACATCTAGTTAAAATGTTTTTTTTAATTGTAAAACTTTTTCTGAGGAATCATTCAAGTCTCAAGTGGAAAACCTTTACTCAACATGCCACAAAGACTTTCATTATCATGGGTTTCAGTTGAGAGTTTTAGTGTCCCATGATGGTTGAAAAATTGTTTCAGAAGCTCCTCCACCCTGACAAAGTAAAAGTCTCGAGGAAACATTGGAGCCTTGTGATTTTTTTAGGATTTTTTCCCCAAGAATTAGAGATAATGAAAACACTGGCAATCACACATGTGTTGAAACTCTCCGAGGAGCTCTGGGGGGGTCAGGAGGTTGCAAAACCATCCAAAAGGCTCCAGTATAATCAAAAAGAAATTGTATTTTTGTATTTTCTCTAAGCCCTTAAGTTGTAGTACAGGAGATGATGCCAGAAATAGTGATGATAAAGTCCAAAGTAAAGACAACATGAGTAATGCTTATGGTGATGTTACAGCAAGTAACTACAGAAGGAAGACTCTTGGTGGGGAAGACACTTTATATCCCCTGGGCCACACATAACTAGAACAGTATGACTTTATGAAACAGTTGACTGATCCTGAGTAACGTCCATTTCCCTGAATGTGCCAATCACAGCTAGAGCTGAAACTGTTTGTCAGCAGGATTGTGCAAAAAGTGCTGAACCAATTTGTACCAAACTTGATGGACCAATGAGACATGGGGCAGAGAAGAACCCAAGAAATCTTGGTACAGATCCGGTCATCAATTTTTTTCTTGTTGTAAAAAAACACCATACTTGTGGTGTTAAGGTCAATGAGTTTGTACAATGTGGTGCAGAGCCAGATAATAATCTGGATCTGGTGGAAGAAAATGGTAGGCAGACATGGATAGAATGATGGCAGCCTCCATTAAATACCATTAAATAAATAGATGAATAAAATCCAGGTCACAGAGTGGTGTCAGAGCAGCTAATGTAGTTTGACAGTCACTTAATCTATTAGGTCACCAGGTTTAGCTACTGACATACAAATGATCATGCAAACACACTCTACAGTCCCGTGAGGAAGGATTCCCCTGCGAGAGTATCATTTGTTTGCTTCTTTTTCCTTTTATGCGTCTATCGTTCCCTATCGTTTTGTCTTATTTCCCATCTGTGGATGGCGAGATGACAGTTAATCTCCTTACTCGTCACTTCCTGCTAATACGCTTTGACTCATCTGACCTGGCAGGTGCTTAAAGTTGAGACTGGTTGCGGGAAAAGGTCAAATTTAACGTGACGGCAACACAGTTTAACAGGAGTATTTAGGGATGAATCAAGGAATCTGTAAATGTGAGATTTGTGCTGTCGTGGCTTTGTTTCTTTGTGTATGATCAGATTTGTTGTCCTTGTGTGTAGTCCGTTAATCCTGATGAGTCAGTGTCTGTCTCCGTCAGAGTGACAGGCAGATTCGGACAGACAGGTCACAGTGATGTCAGGTTGGGAAAACCAGTTTCAGTAGCTTCTGTTTTGTACCAACCTCTTCAATTTCCATAATCTCTTGTATATTTTATCTTTAACCTTCTTGTCAGTGAGTGGGATCAATGACCAGGATAAGCCTTTGAAACTATGAGACTCTATACATACTGAACTGTACACTTTTATATATATTTACATATTCACATTCTTATGAATTCCACAGTTATGTTCCTGATTAACTGATTAATCGATCAAGATTATGAAAAATGGCAGTCGCGTTTCAGCGCAGCTCAAGTTGATGTCTTCAGTTTGCTCGTTTTGTCTGAACAGTCCAAAATTTAAAAATATTAAATTTACTATAAAGTAAGATGAAGAAAATAAATTCTCATGTTTATGAAGCTGAAACCATAAAATTTTTCACAGTTCTACTTGAAAAAATAGATCTTCTAACCTGTTACCAATTGATTTTCCTTTCATCCACTAATTGATTAATGAGCTAACTATTTCAGCTCTAAATTCAACAATTAAACAGCTGGTGGATCAGTATTGATCCCACATGTCAGCATGTCTGTAGTTTTTATCTCATATTCTCCCTCTGTAGGCCTCTAATGTGACTCCCCAGTTCCCCTACAGAGATCATCAAATTTACATTTAATCTAATTTAAAGATGTGTTAGAAGACATCAAGGGTAGAGTGAAAGTCTCTCAGATTCGTGTTGCCACTAATTCACCGCAGCTCACACCCAGACTGGCATTCCTGTTCTTTCTCAGAGCTATAAACCAGTAGACACATTACGATGTTATTATAGAGCTGCAGTGTGTGTGTGTCTTTGTGTTTGCACATGCTGTATTGGCACCTTGTCTTTCCCTTGAGCACTGTGTGTTTTCCATATAAGGGTGTATGTGCCTTCAAAGCCTCCCTGGATTCTGCACTATGTGTGTGTGTGTATGTGGTTTGTATGGGTGCAGGAGGCACTATGCCCATGCTAAGCACAGAATTAAACAGGTCCAGTGCACATTACCACTCACATACTGTACATGCTGGTCATCCATCACACTTCATTTCTTTGCCTCCTTTACTCCTGCAATGCCAATGTTTTGCTTCTTCTATCTTCTTTTCTTCTTCTGAGTTAGCATGCCTAATTAGCTAGCCCCAGTCTGGCCACCAATAATTGGTTAATATAAATAATTGAGGTTATATGGTAGTTTGGGTTCATATTTTTTGTGGTAGTACACATGTGTGCAGTGTGTTATCTTTGGTTTATATTTCTGCACTTCATAACAACGATATTAAACCTTGAAATTAGTGTCCTGATAGATATGATTATAATGTTTTGCCTTTGTTGTTCAGGGTTTGCGATACAACGACTATGTCCGATCATTGATTGGATATGGTCTTTGTTTTTGATCATAAGTGTTGGTGAAGGTTGAACTGTTGTAACAGGCGGTCAGGGTGGGAGGGTCTGGTGGTGTTCCACTTCTTTCTTGAAAGCAGACATCTACTCACGGCGATTGTAGTATTTTAGTGTGAGCAAATTTTAGTGGACCAGCCTTTTTACGACTGATTACTTCATTTGACAGTCATGTGACCTTAATTATAACTCTACATGTATTATAAATTGTGACTCTGTCCTAGTTTAAAATAGCGTCTTGGTTAATTCAGGACTGGGTTCATCAACTCACATAGCCGTTGCATGTGCTGGTGTTTGCTGCAGTGGCTGCATCACCGTGCAGATGTTTGCCCTCTGTGCTGTACACATGTGCCTGTCTTTATCTAGAACTTTCTCAACACCTGACTGTTGCTTCCTCCTTCTATGGCTGTTTATACATAAGATCACTAACCACCCAACCCCTCACATTCATGCCTTTGTCTAAGCCATTCAAATCAGTTACACATAACGACCACATGGCCTCCAGTCAGTCAGTAATGGAAACATATTATTTTTTCACACGCTGAGTTTGGGATTGTTATGTCCTGCAGGAGGTTTCCATGTTTTGTCTAAAATTAAGTCAATCCTTTGTATGGGGACCCAGGTCTGATTAGAAGTGCATTTGATGTACTGCTGACCTACAGCAGTGGCCACTTTGAGTCTGGGCTGAATAATTTAGGGAGAGGCTGAAAACAGGCCGTGCATTGTGTGAGTCTTGCTACGTAGTTTGTTGAAGAGATAGAAAGTTTGTAAAAACACCCACATGGGAGCACTTTTGAAAATGTGACCTCTACATATTCTCTCCTCCCTCACTGTTACTGTCTTAAGTGGGCTTAGATTTTATGGGCAGCCATTGTGCCCCATAGGTCTGTGGAATGACTTGTAAAGTAAGTATATACAACATATAAAAACAAACAACCCTCTGCTCTTCTGCTTTTGAAATTCATCTTGTAATTTCCACAAGGTAAAGATTCAAGTCAACCTCCTTTGATACATCTTATAATTAATTCTTATTTATCTGATATATTACTTGTCAACAGGTTTCTACCCTCTGAAAACAATTGTTTGATACCCAACTGGGATACCTTTTTTTTGAAGTTTTTTTTGGTTTCTTTTTCTGTAAGTGATTTATGTCAAGTTTCATTGATCCTCAAATAACTAGAGAAATTCAATTGCTTTTGCTTTTTAAATTTAAAGTTCCAGTCTTTCATTGGTTTATCGCATGATTTCTGCATGATTTCTTTAATTTTACATGCAGTGAATTGCAAATTCTGATAAATCTTTATTAACAAAATAATCTATTAATAATGTAGGGTCCAACACACTAATGCATGAGGAGTTTCAGGAAGAGTTTGACTGATTTCTGTGCGTCAATGTTAAATCTAGATTGCCTCCTGGGCATATATTATGAGGAAAACAATTTGAGAATGTAGGCAAAAGCAGACACAGTGCCTTAACTTATCTGTGTTCCTAGCAGTGGAAACAGACAATCTCTCAATGACTGTTACAGTTTGGATTAGATGGATTTATTAATTGTGGACACGTGTAAAAGTATGCGCCAGTCAGGCAGGAGAAAAAGCTGATAGTAAGCTGCTCGTCCACTTCCTGCTGTTGTCAAACAGGACTGTATTCTTGTAATGATGTGATGCGACTTGTGACTTATCGCCTCGTTCCCCTCTATTTTCATTTCATTCTTGTCCAAGATGTGGAGAGGAGAAGGCACGGACAGAGTTCAGCAGGGAAATCAGGCAGATCGAGCAGTACAACTCGCTGACCAAAGACCACCTACAAAATGGCACTGGTGAGTGCGACACACACACACACACACACACACACACACACACACACATTGGCTGAGTCAGTCAGTTTGTCCTTTGACCTGGAGCTTTGTTTCTCCTTTTAAACCGATGACAGATTGCTTTATCTACACTGGACTGTGGAGATGTTCTGCTGCTATATTATATTATACATTTAACACTGCCATTTAGTTTAATTAGCTTCAAGTAGCCATCATGTCCTTGACCACATATTATGGCCATTGTGGTAAAACGAATAGATTAAAACAGTAAAATGATGACAGTAGGCTGGAGGGAGTGGGTAATATCAAAGAGAAAACTCTGGATCACTGAGGTTGATGCTTACATTTTGAAAACAAATGCTCGTTAAAGGCTGAGTTTCGGAGAAAAAAGATTACTCTGGCTGCATTTGCGAGAAAAAAACTTGAAGTCACACACATTTCACAACAAATTTATTTAATTTAGTTATTACCTTAATATCAAGTCAGGCCTGGGTGATCTGACAAAAAAATACATTTCTTAATCCTGGTCCATCTGTGCCAAGATCAAGAATCCTTTATGGTTGTCACAAAAAAATTATGAATAATAAGTAATAAATAAATAAAATGTTGTTGCTTGTTTTTCTCCTCAGTGGGACGCTTTCTCCATCCCCGAACTGCGCAACTTCCTGCGGATCCTCGATAAGGAGGAGGAGGAGCAGAAGGAGGCGGTAATTCGTCGCTATGAAAACTACCGCCAGAGACTGCAGGAGGCGCTGATGGAGGTCCGAGGGCCTTCTTAGAGGATTTAACCTCCACAATACAGGACTACTGCCCCCTAGAGGGACGGAGGAGGTGACACATATATATCTTTTCTCTTTACCTCGTCAGAGGATAAAAAATGGTGTAAATTTCGACGGAGAGAGATGTGAACACAGGATGAGAAGAGAGGATCCAGCGCCTGGATGGAGGGATGATACAGACAGAAAGAGGGATGATAAAAGAGGACAAGAGGACAGAAAAAACTAAGAGACAGGAAGTGAAGGACAAGTAAATGAGCGGAAAAAACTTGGACGTCTGCCTGCGGACACCAAAGATTCACCAAACTGTGCCATATTCATTCATCCTCTCTCCCTCTCTCCGTCCATCCCTCTCTCCTTCTCCTCTTTCTCTCACTCTGTCCTGCTGTCACATAATTTATGCAGATTTCTCTTTGTTTCCCCCCAGTTTTTACCCTTTGATTTTGTGAAAGACTCAAGGCCATATGTTGAGTTAGTTTTATTTAATTTTTGTCTGTTTTAAAGGTCTGTACATATTTTTTCTTAATTTATATGGGTGAAGCTTTTTATTGTTATTTTTTCTTTTAAAAAACAAAAGTCTTATTTTACTTTATTCTACAGAGGCGAAGCAACAATATTGCTGACACAGACACAGAGAATAGTTTATCCAGACTTCTACCAGAGGTAAATACACAAACAACATGAGCATCAGATACCACTAGACATAAAATTCATTAGTTTAAAATCACAAACGGGCCCAGATTGTGTATATATATTTACATGACAGGTATACCATAAAAAGCAGAGACCAAGCTGGAAGTAAATAAGTCTTTAGGGTTCACTAGTTTCCCTTGAATTACCCTGAGAGTCGAGAAATATATTTCCGAATTGAGAGAGGAACAAGTAGCTTGCATGTAGGTATGGAGCCTCAAGTGTGCCAAAGGAATTTTTTTTCTTATTTAATTATAATCTGAACTAATGTTTTTTTAAATATTGTTTTTACTGTATTTGTTTTGCTTTTAGTATTACAGTGAGATGATAATTTAAGCAATTATTATATTGTTGAGCTATACTTTAAAACAGATAAATTATAAATTAATTAATACAAAAAAAGTTTTGTGATCCCATTTCCTAATGTGCCTGCCTTTTTATATTCCATCTTAAAACATGTATCCTGCTGTGACATTTACAATTTTAATTTAATGAGCAGACACATTGGTCAGTGGGATAACAAAACAATTCCATTAATTTATTAATTGGCAATTTTTTTTTCTTTTTCTGAAGAATCTTTTTATCATTCTTTTTTAAAGGATTTATGTATCCCATTCTCCATAACAAAAAGTATCTGAAGTATATAAGCACCAAAATTTGGTAAATTTCTTACATTTTATTTCCTTTTATGTATACAATATAGAAGCTACATTTTAAAATATCTTCAGAAAATATCTTAATATATATTTACATTTTTTGTTAGTAATGCTTAATTCTATTGAAGAATTAACCATTTAGTAATTTCTTTATTGTTATTATTATTGGCACACTTAAGACTCCATAGAGGAGACCAGACACTGAATGTTGTAGACGAAGGTACAGAGAAATAAACAGAGGTAAATTTCAGTTTGTGACTGAGAACAGACTTTAAAACTCTTCAGTTGTTGAAAGTTTTAATAGAAAGAATAAAATAATGGTAGAGTCTCAGATAGAAGCTTGTGAGCACAGGAAGTAGTTCAGTTTTGGTTGTAGCCTACAAAAAGTATCTGTTAGTTTGTTATGCAAAGTGAAGATGAGGGTGAGAATGATAATGATGAACTGGTGGGATTTAAAGCCTTTGTTTGCATTTTCACATCCACCAGTTTGAACAGACTTGACGTGATTTGGATAGACGTGACCCCCTGACCTCTGACCCTTTTATGGTCAGAGGGGAGGGATGGAGTGATAATTGACTGGTTTCTGGAAGTTGACTGAGCGGCTTAGAGGAAGTAGAAAACAGATATTAGACAGAGGAAGGAAGGAAAAAACAGAAGAGGATAAGTTTTGTTTGAGAAGCGGCCAGAGGAGCCAATACATGGGAAAGACTGTCGTAAAAAGCAACGTGACTTTAACCTTGAGGACAATGACGGGATTTTCCTCAAACCGCAAGTCACCCTGAATAACTGCATGTTCATTTTTTTCTGCATTTATGAAAGCTCCCATAATCCACTGCTGAGAGAAAAGGAGGCCTGTAAGTGCAGATAGCTGCAGAGGACGGGAGGAAAAATGGCTGCATTGTCCTGCTGTGGTTCATTTACAGCGGCTGTGTTTTTGTGCTCTTATCTCAAGTTAAAACGTGCAGCCTTGACCCTCCCTATCAACCCAGGCTTCAGCTTTTATTCTGGTGGATGAAAGGGGAAAATATTACAGAGGAAAAACGAGGAAAAGAAGGTAGACAGTAGAGCAGAGGGAATAACGTTTAAAATGAAAATGCATCAGCAAGTGCAAAAAAAGGGTACATAAGTTAAAAAGTTAAAGCCTTTGATGATGCAAGTAAATAGCTGCCTTAAATATATATGCAATGTTTTTTTTTAGCATGTGTAATTCATCATTTATTGCTTGTTTTCAATTTAGTTTTGTAGGAAAATCTTTTTTTTTCTTTTTGAATCAGCAAGTATTCTGGTATTTAAGGATAAATCACAAAGACAATCATTTGGACAAAAACTACAAATCAGATTTTATTAAAAACTGATGTAAAAACACTTTGCTGTTTGAGCTGCAGGTACTGAATGAAGTCAAGACTGATGGTGCTGTGGTTGAATTTCTGCAGAAGACTGTTGTACAATACCGCCGTCCAGTGGACAAACACTGCAACTGTTCTCTCATGTCTGTGTCAAACGTGTATTCATTATCTTACAGATTTTATTTTTATTTTTTTCATTATAACCAAAGATATTTTTGTGGTGTTGCCTGGAGCAAAAAAATATATATTAGAGGCCTCTTCCCACAGGAGGGAAAAACATATATAGTCAAGAATTTTATTTAAAGGGGTTTTATCCCTGGTTTATTCTACTATCAAACACTGGGTTAAATCTGAGGAGGCAAAAAGAGGCCATAAAGATTTGAATTTCTGTTTTTAAGCAATTGAATACCTGATTGTGACATATTTTTGAGTTGCATTATGGAAAATGTAGGATCTCTCACAAGTACCCAAACTCTAAGGAAGTAGTATAATAACTAAGTGGAGTATCTCTGGATACTTAATTTTGACATTTAAAAGCCACTAAATTTATAGCATTGAACTATTTAACTCTACAGTTGTTCATTTGTAAAACCTCTAAATATAGATTTTTTTAGGGTTCACAAATTCAGACAGAAAATTCAAGTGAATTAATAACTCTTTAAAAACATTCTGCCATTATTTTAAATATAAGAATTATCCTTGAGTCATTCAGTCAAGTTGCTCAAACTAACCAAATGTCAAGATAAAAATTCTAACTTCATTTGTGGTTGAAAACTTGAAATTAAGTTTTGGATATTTCAAAGATTTTAAGATAAAATTCAGATTACTTTGGCCACTTTTTGTTTCTGTATATTATAATTTAAGGTGATACAAAAGTCTGCATGGAACAGTTAATGAATCTTAAAGCCATGTTGTTGTTGTTTTTAGTGGATCTCATAAACAACTTTAGCTGTTTAAACACATCAGACCAGACTAGTTGTATCAATTAATTATCTTTTTTTTTTTTTTTTTTTTTTTTTTTTTTGGGCACTTTAACTTTGATTCAGGGAAGACAGGTTTTTGATTTTTATTTTTCTCCTGCTTAATCCGAAAACCACCGCCATCACACTCTGTACTTTATCTCATCGACTTGCGCTATCATCTTAATTTGAAAGATGTTGTTATAATTATGTTTTTTTTTTTCTGTTTTAACAAATGGAAGTACAGTGTGACAGAAGTTCTTATTTTAAAGCTCATTTTGTTTTTTATGTCTCATACGAGCTTCTGTATGATTTGCTCTGTGTTAGCTGTAGACTGTGAAATGTTTGGTTGAATCTCGACTGTTCGCATGTGTTCCTGTTTGTCTTTTTGTACATGCTTACTGTACACACTACTGGGCTGCTCAGCATTAAAGCATGCAATATCGTGTATAAAACTGCAGCCGGACGCCATTTTGGAAAGTAGCATTCAGTGACGAGATAGGCGAAAACAAACACTATTTTTCAAATGGTGTCAGTTAGGCTTGTTGATCAGTTTATCTATTATGAAGCTTTTGGGCCAGTAGTGTTGAAGTATGAAGAGTTGATATACAGTATATGATACCTGTTATGTATTCAAGGATCTGGTTTAAAGGCTGTTCAATCATAGTTGAAGTCAGAGAACGCACAAATTAAGCATTTTGATGAAAGATTTTAAATATTCTGATTTATTTTGTCTAATTTCACTCCAAATGTGATGTTCAGTCATTTAATGCTGATTCTTTTACAGAAATGTTGAACATACTCTGATTTAATCTCCTCAAATGTGAGGATCTGCAGCTTTGTGTGAATATGTTGGAGCAAAAACGATTAGTCACTCCACTAAAAACGCATCACCATTGATAAACGTTTAAAGAAAAAATCTCAATCTGATCTGATTTTATGTCATCCCAATGATGCCCAAACCTTTAAAAATATTTGATAAGATTTACCTTTAACAAAAAGGTTTTCTTGCATCCCAAATTATTTACATATTGTCAGTGTCAATGTAAATTTTAAATTATTTGGTGTCAAATGACAGTTGGAATTATACTCAATATAATATTTATTTACTTGTTATGTTTATTTTTTTAATCACCAGTTTTAATTTGTTTCAAATGTATAATTCTTGACCGTATAAACAGTAGAAAACTACCACCATTAGTAGCTGTTCTGGAGCTTTCAGTCATGGTACAAGATCTTCATTAGCAGATGGAACTGTAGATGTTCAGATTTTCATTTTTTAATCACTTTTATGACTTGTCATCTATTTTGTCTGTAAAAGCTGAAGTTCAGCATTCACTCTTGACCTTGAATCAGCGGTAGAGAAAACTTACTCTTTTTGATTGATTGTGAGATTGATTTACACGGGGTTAAATTTCTGATCAGTTTTTAGGGTCTTTCTCTTCAGCTTTTGTGCGATCTGTGACTCTAGATTGAATGGCCTCAGACTTAAATGCCAAAGATCTGTGTGTAGCTCTTCTGCTATTTACTGATTTTTATTTTCCAGCAATATTTTTTTTTTGTTGTTCACACAGGGGACTAGAGATAACGCAATATATGCTCTGCGATTCATCAGGTTTATCTTACATGATGCTGTCCCTTGTAAGCATCTGAAAAATTCAGGGTCATGGGTTTTAATTTCAGTCCTGAGCTGCAAAATCCAAAATTATTTTTAGAATCAAAGTGAGGATGAAAGAAGAGGTTTTATATATAATAAAAATTCCTCGAGTTTAAATTCACTAATCTGTCTCCTCAAGATTAAAGTCAGAAGAAGTATTTATTGAAAGATTTAGCTGAATTTTGGCCTTTGAGCTCAGTCTGAAATGTCCTGATCTGTGGCCTCAGCTGTGCCTTCCTAAAACAGCAGCAGAAAAACAAACCTGCAGGAGAGACCAACTGAAGGTTTCATCGGACGTTTTCTTTTTGTTGCTGGTTCTCTCTGTAGAAGAACGGTGAACTGAGGCAGGTTTATTTTTGTAGGTATCTCTCGGAATCAAATGTGGCCTTTACTCGCACAAGATGGGCCGCTTCTATTAAAGCTGAAATTAAAACTGAAAAGGTTTGTGTGTTTGAGTCTTTTCATGCATCATTCTTAAATCTAAGTCTTCAGCTCCCTGCTGTTCCTCAAACTACTAATCTTTAACAATAATCTGGTGTTAAAATGTCAAAAATTAGAAAAAGTATTGTTTTTCTAATCTTTATCCAAAATAAGTATTATTTTAAACAGAAATGCTAAAAATGACTAGTTGTATATTCTAAAATTAGAGGATTTATTTTCCTCTTTGGTATTTCATCATAAATTTAATGTATTTGATCAAACAAGTAATAATAATGAAAATAATCTTTAGTTGCAGCCTCATGTTTGACTGGAGTTTCCAGAGTAACAGAGATTTTTACAAAATTATAATTATCTTAATCTAGATTTACATACTTGACAAGGATGTGAAAAGCTGAGTAAACTGCTCCCTCTTTTGTCTTGTTCATAAAATCAAATCAGATTTTTAGAAAAAAAATAATATCTTAAACACTTAAAAACCACCAGACAGAGCCAGGCTAGATGTTTCCATTTCTTTCCAGTCTTTATGCTAAGCTAAGCTAACCAGCTGCTTTTAAAACCCCAGTAAAACAATAAACAAAGCAGTCAAGGCTTCATATTTCTGCCAGAGCTTTGTCTTTATGTACAGTCATCAGTGTCATTTATTGTGTTTATAGTGATGTTGTGTTGCTGCTGTGTTGTTGTCAGCCCCTCCTCTTGTCCTCTGTTTGACCCCATCTCAAATTACCTCACTGACAAGAAGTGGGAACCCCCCCAAACCCCCCAACCAAGCCACTCCGCCGCCTTATGTCTCACACGCACACACAAACTCTGTCACCTGTGAAGCTGCAGGAGTGTTGGAGGAAAAACACCAGGATGAAAGACAGTACTGCCTTCAAAATAAAAGCTTGAAATACGACATAGTTGTCAATGAGGGCTCAAGGTTATTTGAGACCAACATGGAGGTAGACATGATGAGAAAATCAACCCCTGATCAAAGACATGTGAAAGGCCTCTCACCTTTCTAACATAATCTCCGACCCAGTCTCTTTGTGCTCATTTTATGTGTCTCAGATGTTTTGCGTCTCCTTGTGCTCATTTTCTTTCTTAGTACTTACTTTGTGTTTCATTACAGCCATTTTGTTTTTATGATCTTTTTTTCCCTCTGTGTTGGTGTTTTGCATCTCTTTGTGCTACTTTTGTGTCTCTTTGTTTTTCCCCCTTATTTTTGTAGTTTGATTTATTGCTAATTTATTTAGTAACCTACACCACTATAGCACAATTCTGACTAAGATGAGTTCTGTATTAACACAAAATCTTGTTTCTTATACTGGGGATCTGTGTTAAAATCCTTAACACCAGGCTTTCCTGCAGGTGAGAAAATCTTTGACCTAAAATATTTTATTTCCAACATACATAATGCTGATTTTAATCTTGTAAAGAACATACAGAGGCATAAATGTATTAGAAACTTGTGCACCAGCAAAATACAGCTTTTATTTTGAAAGTCTGTGTCGGATGTGCTTGTTTACACTCTGCTTCTTTTTACACACTGTTCTCATACACACAAACTCACGCTCATTCATCAGACCTGTGCGATTCAGCAGGAAGAAGAGACGCCGACTCAAAACCCCACCATGTAAGTTTGTCACTTTATTGAACTTTAACTCGCACCAAAGCAAAGACTCAGTTCGAAAGTTCTGCTGGTGTCGCCAAACTGCGTTCAAAAATCTACCAATTTAATGTCTCTTTGTTATACATGTAACAAACGCGCCATAAAAATCAGTTCATGACTTGTTTTGGGAACCATTATGAGTTTGTCTACTTTTCGGCCTTAACATACAGTACATACAGCAGCTTATAAATGAATAAAATAAACTGTAACACTCTGTTCAGCTGTTGCCTAATGTACAGTACGCCGCTGTGGGTGGTGGGAGATCGTGGTAAAAGTTGAAGTGTTAAGCTAAAGAGATTCTTGCGCTCACATCACCGGCTTCACCACCTGTAAAATATATTAGCATCTGTAATGTGTGCTGGACCCAGGAGAGCATAAAATCGACATATTTTAGAATATAATTTTGTTTTCTGCAAGATGTCAGTTCACAAAAAGGCTCTGTGTTTAATGACACATCTGCATGAGACAGAACAGTTTTAATTCTTATCAACACCCCAGTGTTTTCAAAGACTGATTTGCACAACCAACTTAAGTATTATTTAGCGCAGTTTTAAAGGAAAATCCTTCACAAGTCAGTAACAACACACAAAGTAACCTGTAAATAAGAAACTATGTCAACAAACCATGAATATGAACATGTAATGATGCACGCTGCGTCTGTCCCAGTCAGTAAATGCATCATGTAGCTTCAACAAAGCTCTGGCTAAAAGCAGGTAGAGGATAGGTCTATTTTCTGCACTCAAAGCCATTGTCAGGACATTTAAGAGGTTAAATGTCCTGACAGTGACAGAAGAGATTTAAATTTAAAGTGGGACAAAGTGGAGGTTTGTTGAAAATCATGCAAACTGTTGCAAACTCCCTCAGTCAGCGCCTTTGGGGATTTTTGTCTGTTTCCAGCAGAGCTGTCACAACACAACAATGTCACATTTTTTTCCACTCAGACTGTCTGATTGTTACCAAACACCACATCTGAACCTTTCACCTTCTTTTACCTCTGAAAGGAGAAAACAAGGAACTAGTTTCCAAAGAATATTCTTTGAATTTAAAGAGGAAAACATGCAGTGACTACAATCTGCAGTCATATTTATTTAGATGAACATTATGTAACAGCAGAGTCTTGGTTTGTGTAACCAACATGCGGTGTTACATATAAGCATCCTACACAAGGTCAAAGTTCACTTCAGCGTGTTTGACTCAACACTGTTGACCTGTGAACTGCAGATAATGAGCTTTTAACATAAGAGAACAGACTCCTATAGTTTTGTAAGTTGCGTTAATAAATGGATTATAGTTGCTCTGTGTGTGTGTGTATGTGTGTCCGTGTCCGTGTCCTCATGAGTTTGTGTTTCTCTGACAGGTTCAGTAGGAGAACGTTATTCGTGGCTCTGCTCGCTGTGGCTGTTGGAGTTTACCTGCTGCCGTCTCCCATAGACCCCAAACCACATGTGTAAGTGTAGTTAGTTCTTCTGCCTCTATTTTTACTCAGTCTGTCTTACTGTGGTCGTTTGACTGACTCTCTGACAAGAGAAATTAACAGTCGCTGAATACAACATGGCTCAGTTTGACTGCAGCTGTTGATAAGAGGTGATTTAAATCCAGACCTGTTCCTTCAGACTGAAGGGGCCTCCTCCGGCCCTCGAGGGGCCGCTGGCTGTTAACACCCGTCTGCAGAGGGGCCGGAGGCTGTTCACTGGTAAACTACACGGACCAGAATCCTTCAGTGCTGATGAGAACGGTGAGTCTGCTGGATTTTATGTGTTTCTGGGTCATACATGTTTTACAGGTTTTTGACTCGGTCATGGATGGTTTGAATAGGACTGCAATTGATGATTATTTTCATGAGTTACTGATTAACTGTCTTACCTGTAAAATGTCAGAATATAGTGAAAGGTGCCTGCTATGATTTCCCTCAGCAAAAGCAGCAGGTCGTCACTTTTATGAAGCTTTAACCAGTGAGTGTTTTGAATTTTTTGCTTGTATAATGACTTATCAGGATTAATCAATTATAAACATGGATTAATCATTGTATTTTTTTTACCTTTGCCTGTACTCCAAGTGAGGTATTTTGTCCCTTGTTGGCTCCCGTATATCTGAATGTTAAATTGATCTGCTTCGTTTTATAATGTTTTTCACATTTATTTTTTCAGATATATTTTTCTTTCTTTCTTTCTTTGTCATACAAGAGTGATGAATAACACTGTTTCTGGGGTTTTTCACTCATGACAGTAACAAAATTCAGTATATAGCATAAGAAATCAGTCTGTCTAACTGTGTGTGCGTATGTGTGTGTGTGTGTGTGTGTTGCAGGTAATGTGTACACAGGAACAGTGGATGGGAAGCTGTGGAGGATCGGTCCTGATGACAGCCTCACTCTCATCACACAGATGGGACAGAATCTACCAGAATGTGGTTCGTTCTTCTTCTGTGTTTATTCAGAGACTCGTCCTCTTTTCCTTCATCACTTCCCTTCACCTTCAGTCTTTTGCTGCAGAGGGTTACCTGGCCTTTTCAGTTAATCCATAACACCAGGAGTTCATCTTCTTTTCTTTTAATATTTACAGTATATATAAAGAAAAATCATCCCGTCTTCTTTGTATCTGAGCCGTTTTGTGTATTTAATGTGGGCTCTGACGTTTCAACAGTTATGTCTGAAGTCACTTGAGACACTGACTGTCCCAGTACAATAAGGTTGTTGTGCAAACAGCTAAAATTTGATAAAATAACTCACCAGTGAAGAAAATATGGCTGAAAATTGTTTTATGAATCTACAAGTTTCCATCACAAACATTCTGTTGTTTCACTGGTTATTTCCTTAATTACTTAAAGGGACTCTGGTCTGTTAGCAGCATACATCAGGAGCTTTTTCATATTTTTCCTCTTCATATTTCTTAATATTTTTCTCCTCATTTTGTCTTATTAGAGCCATGTTTTAGTGCAAACTATAAACTGTTAACTGTCTCTATAAAATCCATAGGAAAATCTGGATATTTTTGAGTGAAAACTATTAATAATTTAAAATCACAAGCGTTAAAACTACATTAACTATGAAAATAAAGATTCAGTTGTTTTCTTTGTAATCACAAAATAATCAGTTGTCTCTCAGCACAGTGTGTTTATAGTTCTCCTCTCCTCAGCTCTGATAAGCATCAGTATCTGTAATATCACACACTAAGTATTTTCTGTTTTCTGTGTCTGCAGGCAGCAGCACAGACTATGAGCCGGTTTGCGGTCGTCCTCATGGCGTTCGTCTGGATCGTCACGGTCAGCTGATTGTTGCTGACTCTTACTTTGGGCTGCACAGTGTCGACCCAGAAACCGGAGAAAAGACTCTGCTGCTGGCTAATTCACAGGGTAAAGTGTGTGTTTGTGCTGCATGTTAAATAAAGCCCATTTGATTAGAATTTGCAAACAAATTTCTCATCCCTGTCTCTGTCCTCAGGTGCTGATGGCATTCCCTTTGCCTTTCTAAACGGCCTGGAGATTTCCTCCCAAACTGGGATCATTTATTTCACCGACTCCTCCAGTCGCTGGGGACGCAGACACGTCAAACTGGAGGTGAGGTTCAGGGTCAATCACCTGCACGTCTCAGAGAAAAGAAGACTAGATTTTACATTAAAAAGCACCGGAGGCATTTGACAGAGCTGAAAAGAAAGTGAAGTAGCAGGACTCTTGAAAACAGTTAGGATTCAATTTAAACAGATAACCAAGCAAAAGACAGATGATGTAACCAGGGTTCATTAAGGGTTTTGGTTTGCTAAAACAGAGCATGCAGAGAGTCCATTCAGTTCAACAAGTTGCTGAGCACTGCTGATGAGGCTCGAAGAGAGTCAGTGTTTACATGCACTTCAAAAATCTGATTATTCCCAAAAGAACTGATTTCTGAACTACTTCAACAGCTCACTGGATTGCAGGATGTTAATTAATATGTTATTGCCTATTAGATAGTAAATCAATAGGCAATATCACAGTTAGATTCTGAGATATAAAAAATAAAAACAAAAACTTAGACTAGACGAACTAAACTACAAAGCTAAACTAAGCTAAGATTTAAATAAATAAATAAACTAGCAAAATGTAGCTGACAAAGATATTTTCACTCAGGATCTTAACTCAAGGTCCACAAACTACTTTTTCTGGACATTTCAACCACATCTCACTGGATAGAAAAATGCTAAGCTAAGCTAAATTGAACTGTTTGACGTTTCAGGTGATCGAGCTGAACAACCTCGGCCGTCTTCTCTCCTACGATCCTCAGACAGGAAGTGTGCAGGTCCTGCTGGACTCTCTCTACATGCCCAACGGTATTGTCCTGTCGCCTGACGAACACTTCCTGTTGCTGGCGGAGACCAGCATTGGACGCATACTGAGGTACAAACCCACACACACTCTCTATGTGATACGATAAACATCAGCTACTCGGAGGACAAACATTTAGTCGACTCTCACTCTATGTTCAGATATTGGCTGAAGGGCCCGAAGGCTGGTACCAAGGAGATCATCATGGACAACATGATCGGTTACCCTGACAACATCCGCCTTAGCGACCATGGAACATTCCTGGTTGGCATAACAACGCCACGGTTCAGAAAGCTCATGCCTCCGTTCTTAGATATGA
This sequence comes from Lates japonicus, assembly GCA_033238685.1. Taxonomy (NCBI): domain Eukaryota; kingdom Metazoa; phylum Chordata; class Actinopteri; family Centropomidae; genus Lates; species Lates japonicus. The sequence goes on along the minus strand of BRZM01000005.1, from coordinate 6,324,846 downwards.
TCGCACCGTACCCGGCTGTCAAACGCTTCCTGGCCAAGGTCAGTTTGTTTCTCACATTTTAAATGAACATTTTAGAACTTCCTGTCTGTTTTGTCTGTGTTATATGATGTATATGATCAGACAGATGAGTAGTGCAGAAAATAGTGAGAAATAAATGTTTATTAGCTCCTGAAATGACTTTTATGAGACCACATGACTACAGAAATCAGCTACTTTCATCTTAACTGTACCAGAAAAGGGTTTCAGACCGCAAAACAAGATGTTAAGCTAAACTAACCTAAAAGGAACAATTAAGCCAGAGCTAAACCAAACAAAAAGTTAAACTAAAGTATGCAAAGCTAAGCTAAATTAGGCTAGGAAAAAAAATTGAAAATTAAGTGAAGATATGACAAAGAAAAGCAACGAATACTCACAACTGAGGAGCTGAAACCAGAGATATTTTGCATTTTTGGTTTAAGAATTACTGAAACAACTGATAATAGTTGCTGATGAATGTACAGATGATTTGATAATGACAATGATCCTTAGTTGTAGCCCTGCCTCAGTCCAAAACAGATCAATCTCCAAATGCTGATTTTCAAACATTTTAAGGCCATGCAGGAGCTTTTTTTTAGTTAGTAGTTAAAATCAAATCTAACTTCCCATGATGCATTTGCTCCTTGTGAAACGCTGTGTGACTCCCAGTTATTTTGTCTGTCAGTTAGTGGAGAATAACAGGCTTTGTTTCAGGCTGCACTGAGACTAGATAGTGTGAAATCTGGCAGGACAGGATCAGGACCTTTTAGTAACACACACATTCCCAGTTGAATACACTACTCTGCCACACACACACACACACACACACACACTTGAAGGGACAGGTCTGAACTCTTAGTGAACTTTGGGATCCGTCATGACATCTGACATGTGGTACGAACCAATGAGTTTCCTCTATATCAGCAAACTGTGTCTATATTAAACTTGATGTGTTTGTGTTTCCAGGTGATTCCTCTGAGTTGGTACAACCTCCTCCTGCCGCGCTACGCTCTGGTCCTGGAGCTGGGATTGGACGGTGAGCTTGTGGGAACGCTTCACGACCCTGAAGGCCGCCTGACGTGGGCTATCAGTGACGTCTTCCAGCACCAGGGGAGGACGTACTTGGGCAGCACAGACCTGCCGTTCCTGCCCTTCCTGGAGGGGTGGGAGAGCTGATGATGGACACGGAGGACTAAATGTAGTCATTTTTATTTTAGGACAGTTTACGGTTCAGCACATGTGGAGCAGCTACGAGGAAATCTGTGGTGCTTCTGGATTTTACATTTCTAAGGTTTTTAGTCGAGGTTCACGTCTGGAACAACGTGGATGTTGTATTAACCAGACCTTGTGGTTTCAGGTAGGTCTCTATAGCAGGAGAACTAAGAAAAGTCAAATATTCTGTGGGAACAGAAAAAGCCTCCAACAATGATAAAAATCTTATATTGCAGAGTAAAATGAACACACTTTTTAGTGTAAAAAGACATTTTACATATGGACACCAACACTAGTTTTAATTTCTAGATAGAAAGCTCAATGAAACAGAGATAAATAAAAAATGTAATGTAATGTGTGTCACTCTTCCCCCATACACCTGAACACATCGCCCCAGATGTTTTCATACTTTTGTATATTACTTAGATTTAATTTCATGTGAGTCAAAAGACTAATGTAAACTTTTCTGGCCTGAAAATGGTTTAGAAGAACAGATCTTTGGGTGAGTAAACAGTGTGTATAGGTTTATAAAACAATCGCTGATATATTGAGGGGAACACTCATATTTTTTGCTTTGCGATTTTTCCTCAATGAGTTTGACATATTCGATTACTTGTGTGAACAACCACAGGAAATACCAAGAATGTGTCCCACTTGCCCGTCAACTCAGGCGGAGTCATCCGAAATCAGCCGAAGTCGGTCTTGAAGGCACCTTGCGTATGACGTCAGCAGAATGCAGCTGGGAAACGTAGGAGGTGATTTTCCACCACGTGGTAAACGCCATCACGGGCTGTCAAAAATGGCTTGCGTTGTTTACCGCTGCTCACACCGGTTACACCGAGAAGCTTTTAAGGAATACCAAAAGTTGTTATAAAATATAATGAAATATAAGACATTGACCGAAAAACGCGTCTAAAATGGCTGCTTGGCAGGAACAGAGATGGATACGCCTAATGGTCATGTGTGCAGTAACCACCACTTCTCTAAGGTAGCTATGTGGCTGTGTTTATGTCGCTAACTGTTTGCTTAGGCTACTTTGTGACGTTAAAGTAAAAATTTTCTTTGCTGTTCTCCTGCAAGTGAACAGCAAAACATAGCAACGGTGGCTAACGCTGGCTAACAACAAAGTCCACACAACCGTCAGTAATGCTAACGTAGCTCCTTGAAGCCGTTTTCCTAATCTTGATCTAACCTGTGTCAACAACTGAGGTTAAGGACAATTATAGTTTGTAGTAGTTGTCGATTTTGTTGCCAAATTGTAAATTTTATGGGACGTCGCTGGTCTGATGATTTAGCTAAACAAGCTAACTTATGGGGCAGCGGTGGCTCAGGAGGTCGAGCGGGACGCTCACTGATCAGGACAGTCTCGGCTCTGTGTGTGTGTGAATGGGTGAATGTGACCTGTAATGTAAAAGCGTTTTGACTGGTCGATATTACTAGAAAAGCGCTTTATAAACCTATTCCATTTATTTACCATTTATCTTATGCTAACGCCAGTTGTCACTTGTTGCCACAGCAACGGTGAATACTGACGTAGGCTCGAGCCGCGCTCTAAATATGGATAAGATACATTGTATTTAACACAGAGGCATGATTTTAGTGCTTAGTGAATGTGCACTTATAGGTTACTAATACTTTATTGTATAAACGTATTTTAAATTCATTAGAATTCTGATAGTTTAATGATTTTAAACAGAAACACTTTATTATTTTGGGATAGTGCGACTTTTATTTAATACTATGATTGTTGCTTTATATATTGTACTTTGTTCTAAGCCAGATGAGTGTAACACAACCTTGTAAAACGACCTTGTTTAGTTATGGTTTTGTTGTTCTCTTTAGACTTGAACAATGTTGTGTCTGAACACTGTGAAGACTGAAGTTCCACTGACTAAATCCTGTATATCAGTTAAAATAAATAACAAACTACTGTATGTATAACTTAAAGTTGCCTTTTCCTGACAAGTATCAGTTAAGGTATAAGTGCTGGCTTAGGGTTTTAAGGTTTATCAAAACCTTACTTTTTTTTTTTACCAAGGAAATTTATTAAATCTGATAATAATTACAATTTTAAAATCTAATCCAAAAAAAGAAAGAAAGAAACCATTGTCTTGGCAGTGGCCTGCCCCACCAACGTGAGCCCCCGCCCTGCCAAGACACCAAAGGAAAAAAAATGTAAATATTAAATAAATATTTGATTATGTTATTTCACTAATTCAGCTAGTCCTGCAACCTGCAAGTGTGCTGATTACTCCCAACAACAACAAACAGCCCACACACCCTCTCTTTGGTGATATCTTGAGAATTTCTTTATTTGGACAAAAACACAAGCCAAAAATACATCATCGTCATCATCATCAAAAACGACTTTGAAAAATAAAATAAAACTAAAAGGTGCCAAAACAACAAAACGGTTCTGACAGATTGGAAAGTGCATCAGTGTATTGAAACAAAGTGATCAGAGTGTATATGTGGAGTCCTGTGGTGTTTCTCAGTGTGTAGTGTACTCTCACATTTAATTCAGTCCAGTTGTGACTCAGAACAAACTTGACCACAGAGGAAGAAAGAGCTGTATGAACCTATTATCCAAGAGCAACAACAACAACAGTAGCAGTGGAACAGATAGAAACTGTTGATTCACAGGTAACAGCCGGTTTGTCAGTAAGAAAATAATCATTCACAATCAAAATTAACACACACACAAAATAAGATTCAGTCTTTTAAACAAATCAAATGTCATGCAGATGTAACTCGACAGAGAAACTTTCTGAACGTCACCTTGCCGGGGATTAACCCTGGAAAGTCTCCAAATCAGATCTTTGGTTGGATGTTAAAAATCTGCAGAGATTTGATTGTGTTTTAAAAACGTTAATGTCAAAATGTAATATCAGCTCTAGGCAGCTTTAAAGGAATAGTTCATATGCTTATTTGCATTCTTGCAGAGAGTTATGAGGAGATTGATGCCACTGTCATGTATGTCTGTTACATATAAATATGTGGAAAGAATATCAGCCTTCAAAAATCCAAAACCTGAGCTGAGGGAACACTGTAATGGAGATTTCTGTTTTTCAAGTCAGGGCCAAAAAATCATTAAATTGTTTTTGTTTTTTTTTGTTTTTTTTTAAAACAAAAAACAAAACAACTATGATTCAAAGGAAAAAAATCTGTTCCCATAAGAATATCAGATTTTGCCTCTTTTCATTGTTATTATCTGCTCACTGGTCAAATTAAAATTAAATATTTTGCTTGGCCTTAAGAAGTTATCACATCAATCCATAGAACAAAATGGGAATGATAAAACATTAATTTAACTTAAAAAACAAAAAAATAACATAACTGCTGTAGAACTGAAATCTGATGATAGAAAATAGACTTTTCGGCATGTCATACATATATTTTTTTCAAAAATAACTGACTCCTCCTCTGTCAATCTGTGTACTGAACCAATGAAATGTTTCAAAACTGGCTCAATGAAATGCTACAAACATGAAATACTTGATTTAAGTTGCCAAATTTTCCACCAACATAGAAATCTCTGTCCATTAAAACAGAGTTGTGGCTTAAATAAACTTGGTATGAGCACGCTGGTGAATTAAAATACAGAGAAAGAGAGAGGACAACAATTAAAGACAGTGTTGAAAGTAATGACTGTTAATTTGAATTCCACAAATGAAAAAGATGCATTAATACTCACAGTTTAGAGAAATATACTGAAATGATGAATTATGTACATCTAGTGCTGGAGACAACAGCCTGTTTGCAGTGGAAGTGATGGAATTATATTTGTAATTTAAATTGGATTGAGATTTTAACTGATGCTCTGCTACCAACCAACAATTCTTAGAAATCAGTCTTTTTTTTTTTTTTTTTTTACAAAAATGACCTGTCTGCTATAGAATCTAACTTAATTGTGACCAGTTGTGATCTTGTATTTCCTGCTGCTCAGATTTGCCATTTATTAGATTTTTTGACCCATATTTTGTCTTCCTCTAAAGCCACCATTACATCACTGGTAGCCTGATTTCAGACCACAGTAACTATTCATACATCTAGAACAATGTTAACTGTGAAACTAATGGCTGGGAGATGTGTTTTAGGCCTTGGTATCCATCTCTCTCTCTAGGCACTCATTGTTGTTTCTGTTGGACTGTCTGTTTATGAAGTTTGATTTTCTGTAGGTGGCATTTTTTTCATCAGTTAGGACATTTCTTGCACTTTACTACCTAGTTCTTTTTCTGTTTGTCTCCAGGTACGATCACATCACTCTTCCATCCTATGAATATTTGCTCCCATTCACATCTATTGAAGCCGGCACAACAGACGAAATCAAGCTGCTCTTGATCTCCATCCCACTGTGATAGATTCACAGGTCAGAATTCACCTTTGTTCACCTTTAAATGAGCAGATGTTTTTACAGTTTGTGATTGCTCTGATCAGTATTTATCATATCATTTTTTGGGGCTGTGTGCAGGTGAAGGGCAGTTTAATTGTGTAGAAGGGTGAATGTGACCGCACCTTTAGTTTCTAACAGGATTTTTCTGCTGCGTTCGACTGGTCCTCATCAGTCTGTAAAAGGTGGAAATCATGAAGCACTGATGTTCTTGATCACTAATTATCACAAACAAATGGAAGTGATACGTTTTGTGTATGCTGTGTTTATTTACTGTTAACCTGGCTCATCAGTTTATTAGACCAAAAGCATTCAGTGGAAATGTTACCAATGGCTAATTAATTGCTCATTTTGATTTAGTTAATAAAAATACTTAGATTGGCATAGCTTTACAGATTTGAGTTTTTTCACTGTAAAGAAAATGTGGGAACTCGTGATCGACATGTTATTATATTTAATATTTTCCAGGCTGACTGATTAATTGGAGAAATCACACTGCTTTATTGATAAAGGAAATAACCATTATCGAAATAAATGAAACTTCCTGCTGATAAATTCTCGAGGACCATCCGAATGCACCAAAAATCGCTGTACTTAGACGAGGAAATGAAAAATCTTCTATGGCCACTGTTTGGATCATTGACAGGATATTCTGGTAAAGCTTTATTTTATGGGTCCCATATTTTCCTGCTAATGTCCTGGAAACTTTCCTCACAATTTCCCTAAAAATTTGCTGCTGTTTAGCTGCAAGTTACAAGGTTATCTCAGAGAAAGTCCTTTCCTATTTGGTGCTAATTATAATCGAAATAAGGAGCGTTAGTTGATAGTGATATTAAGCATCTGCTTGTTACAGTCAAGTTTTTAAGAGAAAAAAAAGGAATTATGTAACATGTAAATGAAAAATAGTTCATGAACAGATGTCAATATCGATCAGAGTTTCCGAGACAGATTTACAAACAATTCTTAATTTTGATTCTTAATTACTTTGAGCTGCCAAACATTACAAATCAGTCTGTAAATATTCATTTGACTGACATTTATGCTGCATATTGGCTGAAAGACATGCTATAGTTTTAAGATGAAAATGCCTTAATTTTAAGTTTCAAACTTATGATGACCAATGAATACAACACATTCAATACAATAAAAGTTCACATACTCAGCACTCCATACTTACAAACTAAGGAAATTATGAGGAAACTTTTCAGGAACTTAATATAAAATACAGGACCTGTAAAATAAATTGTTGCCAGTTTTCTCAACAGAGAGTACAGATATGTGTCTGTAAGAACTGGGCCAAGTTTAAATCCATCCTTAATGATAATTTGGCTTTGCTGCACACCTACTGACAAACTCACTAAACAGCAGCCCAACCTCAAAGCTTTAAATGGTGGGTCCTGGAGCCACAGAGAGGCCTCCTGTCTCCATGGCAACCCACCTATTCCCAAAAATATGACCTCACCTCATCCCTTCTCCATCCATCTACAAAAGCGACTGGCTCAGGAGGCCTGAAAACAAGGCAACAACAGCAGGAAAGGCTGAATACAAAATACAATACAGCCCTTCTTCCTCCGTCTCCTCGTCTTTCATCTGTTCTTCTTTATTTCAATGTCTGTCTGAGTCTGCTGAGCCGCCAGCTGTGGCTGGTAAACATCTGTCGTGGGTCAAATTTATACCTAAAAAAAAAAAAACACAGGACAGATTCATTGTTGCTCAAATGTTACAAAGACTGTTTTGAAGTTCCATAGAGAAAGCTGTTAAAACATTTTTTGTCAATCATTTACGCTCAAAAACATGGAAAAATAAGGCCAAGGTTCAAAAATACCAGAGTTATTCTTAAACAGTTTGTGCCTTGGTATACTGTGGAAATTTTTACAGTTCCACAATTTTCTAATAATTTTTAGGGAGTTTCCTTGGAAAGAACCATTTCATCTGGTACAAATTATAGGGAAAATTAGACCGTGTTATTTCAGTACGCCTCCAATTCAGTTCAGTTTTAGTGTAACCTAGGGAGTATGTCAGTGAGTTTAAGGATATTTTTATTTACAATTAGAATTCAAATTAGGAAACTTATTGAAAGTCAGTAGATAATTCTGGACCTGGTTAAAGCAATAGCAGAAATTCTCTACACAGAAGTAGCCAGCAATGTGAGAAAAATAAATATTTAGTAGATACTGCAACACTGTACAGACCTTGGATCGTACACACCAGGTGTCCGACATGACTGCCCAGAGCAGGACTGCAGCATCATCAGCCTGTGGTTCATCTTCTCCAAGAAGTCCTGGCCGATGGTGTCTGCAATATTGGTCAGCTGGTAGGGGTCAGCTGTCACGTTGTAGACTTCTACAAACACCTACAGGGGATGTACATGGACAGTCTGCTGTTAAACTGTAGACCTAGAAGAACTAAACACAAATAGAGTGGCGTACATTCCTCTTTACCACAGTGTCATTCTTGATACTACCACCAGATGACGCCAGTCTAAAAGAAATGCTGTGAGTTCAGCATCAAACTTTATTCCTTTACTCACTGAGAGCTGTCTCCAGTGCCGGACACACATGCCAATGTTTTGTTTCTATTTCTGTCACATCTTTTCTTCTACATTACCTTCTACATACCACTTTGTGATAATGACACACTGTAGCATCCAGTCTGCCCTCAGTCCAACATGAGAGGAGGAGGAAGTAGCACTGCCCAGAGGATGTATTCTAACCTCTTGTAAACACAACAATGGCTGAAGCTTTTGCTGAGTTAACAGCGATTAATGCCAACATTAGCTATGTAGCGATAGCAAAAACTCACATATATCACTTTTAACCCCTCTTTAAGTTACATAATTACTTACAGCACATTGAAACATTTGCAACTCTTTCAGGTCACAACAAATAATAAGAGCTATTAGGTGAAAAGCAACAGAAGTAATTTTAATGTTTTCTCCAGTACCTGGTTGTCGTCAAACTCGCAGTATTGCAGGTTGGCAGAGGGGGCGACAGTTCGCACGCAGGCGTAGGTGTTGTTGTATGAGTCCTCACACACACAGTCTGGGAAACACTCCTACAGAAAGAGAACAAAGAAAAAAGAGATAATTTTTTTCTGCTCTTTCCCTACAGATAATACTATCATAGTTTAATCTCTCCATCCTGTCGTACCGACACTCCGGGTCCCAGCAGAGGGCAGGCAGGGTCAGATACGTTGCTTCCCTCTCCTTCATACTCCACCAGGATGTCTGTTCTCCAGCTGCTGCTGTTCATCTTCCCCTCCTGGTGACACACACACACAGATGTGCACAAGTGTAGATTTGTAGATATTATAGTATTTATAACAACAATGATTTCTGCCTTAAAACTTCATGTAATTGAATCTTATCCTAACACTGATCTCAATTGTGCCTCAATTGTGAGTCTAATATTTAACTAATCTCTTACTCTTGATGGATTTTCCTCATCTTTACTTTATCTCTGGGAAGCCAGATGATATCTCACCAGTGAGAGCTCATTATTTTCATATTTTATACAACAAATAAAATAACAATCAATCTGGGCATAAATTGAATAATACAAAATACAAAAAATCATCCTTTTAAAAAAAATGTGGGTATTTTTTGAGACGGCCTGTATAAAACACAGATAATAAGCCTTAACTCTGAGCAGTTTATAGATAAAACATGACTCACTGCCTTTGAAATCTTTGAGAACGGCTATTAAAACCAGACTTTACCTCATGTGATGTATGATTTTGCAACTGCACAACCTATTTCTTTGCTGATATTTTTTAAGAAACTGATTTTGGTGGATAACTGAAGAGAAAATTTGGGGAAATTAAGGGTGTCTGACTAAGGGAGAGAGTTGTCATTGTAGGCTGGTAGTATGACCACATCTCTCTGTCCTTGTGATGACACTGGCGTTTCAATTATGCAGATGAATGATGAATGATGTCTGTTTTGTATTAGTCAGACATCAGTTTAGTGATCTCACCATAACGGGCAGGAAGGACATGCCGTCCATCTGCGTCTTGTTGACGTTGAGGCCAGCGATGTCCAGGATGGTTGGACCGAGGTCGACGTTTGCCACCAGCATCTGACAACATGATGAAATCAGTTTAGCTCACGTCAACAAAGACCACAGGGAGGCAGAGAGCAGAGGCAGAATAACAGCACAGCAGAATGGATGTTACTGTCTCTGGAGGGTTTCAACAAACTACAGAGGACAACACTGACAGGTAAATAACCCATTAAAAATAAACAAATAAAAGCCAGTAAAAATGATATTTTCGTTTAACCTTAGGTACAGTTTGAAGCTTGTAAATGACACTAGTGTGTGCAAGTGTGTTTGTACCTGGCTGGTCTGGTTGGGTTTGATGTTTGGTCCTCGGACCATGAGAGGAACCCTGATGTCAAACTCATAGAGCTGCCTCTTGTCCAGAGGAAGAGAGAATTGACCTGAAAAAAATAAAACAAAGAGGATGACAATAAAGATATAGAGTGAGCACACACCTCAAGGAAAGCTACAATGTAAAACAAACAGGAGCAGGCGTTTGTGTGTCTACATGCATGTACACACCAGTGTGATACCCGTTGTCAGAGGTAAAGAAGATGTAGGTGTTGTCCAGTTCACCTCTGAACTCCAACCTCTTCACTATTTTCTCCACCAGGTCGTCCACTGACAGCAGAGTTCGCCACCTACGGGACAACAAGAAACCTGCAGTGACACCAGACACTTTGGGCAGGGAAACCTTTTAGAATAAAGGTACATCCCCAACACAAACACCCAGGTGGGAGAGGTGTTTTATATCTCTGCTGTCTTTGCTCATTAAGTATCTGTGGTTCAATTAAGACAAGCAAAAAAGTCTGTCTATTCTAATTTAGAAACAGATTTTTTTTTTAAGTTTTAAATGTAGCTACAAAACAACTTCATGAAAAAAATCGAATTAATTTAGCCACTAAACTACGTTGATACTTTGATTCTCTGCTTTTAAATAATTGGTCTTGGCTAAAAATGCTTACAAGGTATCTGAAGGATGAAAGAGGAAATTAACAGTGGCCCTGAGGTTCAACACACAACAGCTTTTCACAAATTACATTTTCTGAAATGTTGTTGTGTTTTGTCTGTCACGGCCACCATAAAAACTAAAGAAAAATTAGTAAAATTCTAAACTATGGACAGATAAAAAGATCCTAAGAAAGAGGAGAATTAAGCAAAAAAAAAAAAAAAGAGAAAGACAGGAACGATATGATGATGAGGAGGAGAAAGATGACCAAAAAGAAAGCAGAGGAGGGAAAAGAAAGAGGAAGGTGAGGAGGTTAAAAGACTGACCGTTTCCTGAAGGCATCATCCAGAAACTGAACAGAGGAATTGGACATGGGGGTTTTAGCCTGTCTGATCAACCAGTGTTTGTCCTGAGGAGAGAGAGGAAGTCATCCTGAGGCTCACTATACTGAAAACAACTGCTTCATACAGTTATTCAGAAGAATATGTTAAGTCCTACCTTCCCGTGGACGTTGAAGTTGGGGTCTCTGGGGGCCTTGGTGTTGTTGAAGCTGCCCTGGTACTGAGGGGCTGCCGTCCAGGGAGAGTGGGGGGCTGGCGTGGACACCATCATGAAGAACGGCTGGTAGCTGGATTTATACTGGAGGAAGTCCAAAGACATGTTGGCCTGAGAGAAAGAGAAAGAGAGGATACAGAGCACTGTATCAGAACTGAAATGTGAATATGATCATTTGCATTTTAGAAATAATTAAATGGACGGACCAGTTAAAGTAATTTAGGAAGAAATTCTCTGGTTCCAGCCTCTCAAATATGAAGATTTGCTTCTTTTCTCAGATTCACATTATTATAAATTAAATATCTTTTGCTTCTGGACTATTAGTCGGACAAAACAGGCAATTTTGAAGACCTCACATTAGGATGTAGTAAATTGTGTTGGGCATTTTACATGTTTTTTCATTTAATAAACAAACAATTAATAGAAAGAAAAATGTGATTACTCAGTAATTAAAATAAGAACTAGTTGTAGCCCTAAGGATATTATACAGTAATATGAGATGTGATCCTTCATAATGTTTCTCACCAGTACGTCTGTCAGGTAGTCTTTGCTGTAGTCTGCTCCATGTTTCTGAGCCTTCCCGTTCACTGACAGTGTGTAGTTGTAGTATTTAGAGTTCTTCTCCTGGAAAAACACAAAGGACAGTATTGTACTGTGTATAACTGCCATAAAATACACTTATAATAAAAAACTCGGAAGAAAAAAGCAAAGCATCAGTGTGTCAGCAGCATGTTAGGTGGAGCAGTTTTATAAACAGGGACACCACATAAACCGTAGGCACTGTTAGACGATTAATGGGAGAGAGAGAAGAAGAAAAATACAAAGCTCTGATTTACAAATAAAGTTTCAGCTTTTGGACTTTTTGCTGAGATATCAGATAATTTGAATATTTATTTAAATGAAACTGTGTGAGAAGTTTAAAGGGAAAAATCACTATTTGCAGTCTACTTATCACTGGATGTAGTTTATTTGATTCATACATTCTCTCGAAGCAAGTAAGCAGATCACAGATGTGGCGATTTTCAGATTGATCAGTCACATGATACAAAATAAGTGTTGAAATCAGTTCTCTCTGGTAGCTGTTTGACATGGTGTCCATTCTGAGTCAGGTTTGTTTAAAGAGACAGTGAAGCTGAAACAGGTAAGCGAGGGTTAATATTTATTGCTTTACCAGCCGTAAAGTTTAAAATGTCATTGAGTAGACCAACTCAGCAGAGACCACGTAACCTCTGTGTTATGATAAGCTGTCAGGGCATGAGACCTGTTTGCTCAGTAGGAAAACAGTGAAGATAAACTAGTCAGCACCGCAGTTGTACTTTGCACATGACCTCTGTGTAATGACTTCTGTAAGCCAGTCGCAGACAAACTGTAAACACAAGTAAACCTAATTTTAGCCAATCTATTAGTCTGGCTCCTTCTGCTGAGAGCTTGCAGTCACATGACCATATAAACTCAGACTCTGATCACCACTCTGTGATAATTAAGTTCACAGAGGGATGTTAGTGAGGTAGAACCTCGTACCTAAAATTGTTCCAACAATACAAAGCTTTAAAAGCTCATTCTGACATTATTTTTTATTTGATTTGACCATTTTCATACCAAAAATGATTCATCTTTCCCCCATACTTTTCCTTAATTAATGTAAAGGTTAGATGACCGTCTGATATAACATTTAGAGCACCACTGGAGACTAAAAACTGTCCACCCATACCCAGGATGATAAATAATCAATCAAATAATCAATATAGTATTCAAATAAAGCAGATAGCAATAAAGACAGATAAAAGAGAGATAATAGCCCAAAAATATTGTTCCGACCCTCATGCAAGGGAAATGTTTTGGTTTGTCCACGCTTGACTTACTGTATTAACCCTGTTGTGCAAAACAAAGAGAAATAACTCCTTATTTTCTCAAGCTTCCTTGTATTGTAAGTTGGTTTAAAACAAGCTGAGCTGGATTTGAATCAGGAAGACGTTTAGTTTTTCTTTTCACCACAGGACCAGTTTGACATCCTGCAACTGTTTGGGATGAAATGAAACCTGTAGACATCAGTCAGGAAGGAGCCTAAAAGGTTAAATATGTGAACTCTCAGTCTTACCAGTGCAACCCAGTAGTTCCAGCCTGGAGGAACATGCTCCACTCCACCAGCCTCTGAGTGCCCATACTGAAACACACAAACAGGCGGGGAAATGAGGCACAGGACAAGAAAAAGAGAAGAAAAGTTCTGTAGGAAACAGGAGAAAAAAGTAGAAAAAATATACAAATACCAAAACAATCGAAGGTAGAAAGCTATCTATAAAACATTATTCTAGACCAGTGTGCACAAATGTACGCGGCAGATTAATGCTTTCTATATAAGACATCTGGAATCATCTCACATGCCATTCAGATGAGGGCAAAATAGCTGAAAGTGGTCAGTGAATGAGGTATGGTGTACTGAAAAAGAGTTGTGTGTTGTGTTAAATTTTGATGGACAGTCAGACAGCCAAAAAAGGTTGTGAAACACTGAACTATAAGACGAAAAAAAGGAAAGTCCCTGTAAACATCCTAACAAAGAGGATGTCCTCGTTCTCCATTTGATCATCTGTTGATCACAAGAGAAGATGCAACTTTGACTTTCTCCTTAAATCGCATGACAGCACCTCTCATGACTGTTTTCACTTCTAACCATCACCTGATGATTATGTTAAAAATCTGCTTTAAAAGAGAAAGAGGTATCCATTTCCATGCACTGTTTCAAACATTTTAGGTAACAGTTTTTCAAGAATTTGTGACTTGTGTTAAATTAAGGAGGCTTCCATATAAAACACAGCAGTTGTAAAACGCTATCATCAACCATGTATGGTGTGAAACTGTAACTGTGGATCATAGTCAACCCTACAGTGCAATCGCTGTTCCTTCATCATTTCCCACACTGTATTTTGAAACAACAGCATCATGCAACTGGAAACACTGATAAACACATGTAAGAGCAGTTTAATGAACAACAGGAAGTTAATCTGCTTTGTTCTGCAATTAGCAGATGTAAACATAACTAAACCTCTAAGGAAAATGATTTTTTACTCTCGTCATTCTTCAGATAACTCCAGATTTCCATTCTCAACCAACTGAAAATAAAATACTGGGAGAACAAAGGGAACTGACCTTGTTCTGAAGCCAAATGAGGACCTTGATCTTTATTAGCGAATGCAAATTTATACAAAATATTATCCAAACAGAAAGATGCATGTTGCAGGCAGAAGGAAGCCTGGAAATATACAGAGTCCCATTGTTCCTCACCTGGTTGAGGTATTTCCCAGCGAAGAAGGTCTGGTAGCCTGCGGAGGCCTTCAGTAAGGCGGGGAAGGTGTGGGCCTCCTCGCTCTTCTGCCAGGCTTTGCTGCTGCAGTTCCCCTCCAACGTGTTGTTGATGACGTGGTGGTTGTGGGGGTATTTCCCCGTCAGGATGCTGGCTCGACTGGGGCAGCACAGTGGGCTGGCAACATACTGATGAAGGGGAAAAATGTCAGCAGAAAGCCGGAGCGAGGCACAGGAGAAACAAAAAACAGCTCTGTTTTAAGATGTCTGACGGGACTGAGCAATGTGAGAGATGATAGTGAGGGGCGATGATACTTACTGCATTTGAGAATGATATCCCTGCATCTCCAATCAGTTTTTTCGTCTTGTTGAGTGGACTCTGGAAGGAAAAGATTTGATGTGATGAGACAAATTTCCCACAATCAAATATCTTATGTTTAATCATTAAGACAGACATTACTTGAATCATTTACTGACCTCTGTGTCACTCAAATATCCTCAAAGACATGAAACAAGCTCCTTTTCATCAGTCATCAACAAAGACGATTTAGTGATGAAGCTGCATTTCTCTGTCTTACTGCCTCCATGACTAAGCTTGTTCTCTATGGAGAAAGTCTATTGCATCAGTACCTAACACAGTAACACGATTTCATCTAATTTAAAAGCATACTAGAAAGAACACTAATGTGTAAATAACCATGTGTTTTATACAAGCACAGATTATATCCTTTTGGAGTACCAATCATTACCCATCACCATCAGTCTAACTGGAAATTATTATAAAGGACCACTACAACCTCCAAAAGAAGCCTACCACCTCCTTAATGACCACCAGAACCTCCTGCAGGCCCACTCGAAACCCACTGAGGGACTCTTAAAGGACCACTAAAACCTCCAAGACTCCTTGAACCTTCTTCAGGACCAAAACTGCATGAAGAATGACCTCATCACTGACTACTACAACTCAAGTATGAATTAGAGACGGACAATCAGCAATTTACAGTATGTTTTCCCTTGTGATGTAACAAAACTTTAACAGAATCAGTTAACCTGTTCTGTCAAATCATTTCAGAGTGACAACTGCACAAGCTACCAGTCTGTGTACATCTTAAATTCCCATTAAAAAAATGTAATTCGGATAGATGAGGGGGTTGTAGAAGGAGTGATGGTGTAAAACGGTGAAAACTGTGGGAACAGACTGGAGCAGGTGATCAGGCTGCTGACTCTGTGAGATGCCTAAATGATGTGTCAAACCAGGAATGTGAACTGTCAGCTCGATCGGCCTGCGCTAAATGTCAAATTAAGACCAATTGATCACGTATTCCCCCATGACATGTCTATTAAAATATGTTTAAACATAATGTCACGACTCTAATAAGATGCAGAATGATATGCGACATGCAATAAGAGCACTAAATTGATTCAGTTCACTGACCAGACCCCCGATTGCGATGTCCAGGTCGTCGGTGAGGATCAAAACAATGTTTGGGCTCCGGTATGATTTGGCAAACACCCCGCTGCTCAGGTTGCTCCACAAAGTGACGCAGATTAGGAGACAATTCAATAACGCAGGCCGACAGGAGCGATCTGAGCCCATTTTCAGGATTCAGTCTCAAACCGGTTGATGTCTGTCCGTCTCCTCCCTCAGCTCTGTGCTTTGTAACGGCGTGAAATGTTGTAACTGAGTAAATAGCTCCTGAGGGGAAAAAGACAAGGAACAGACTTGGCCCTGTTCCTGTTTAAGACAACACTTCCTGGTCATGTGCTGCTTGACTACGGAAGCCCGAATCAGCTGATTTGAAGACGCGACCACACCTCCTGCATGACCAATGTGGAGAAATAACTGTTATTTTAAACTCTAATAAAGAATATTACCGTGTTTTATCCATGTTGTTTACTGTAGGTTTTATTGCTGCATTGTTGTATTTTGTTTTTTCTGTTTTATAACTTTAAGAAATAGCAAAAACAGCTGTTTTCCAAGTTTTTATTCTATTCCTTTAAAGTTTAAATCTATAAAAATACAAACTTCAAATTTGGCTTCCTCAAACAAATTCCATAAATAGCGGGAGGAGCTGGAAAATACAATAAAACATGAGGTACAGCGACATTTTATGCTATTGAAAATTTTAATTTTAATTTTTCATATTAACTCTATTAAATAATGTTAAATTGTTTTACAGTAGCTTAGATTCTAAGTGGGTGGTTGCCTAGCTACCGCCTGACATTGTTCTTAGAGGTGAAAGCGGATTGGTCGACACATTTTCGGCTGCTCTCTGGTTGGTTAAACCGAGCAGTTCGAGGCACCTGCTGCACCTGTCGCGCGACCTGAAGAAAGTTCGGCAGCCGTTGAGAAGTTCAGCGGAGTGGGTTGGCTCATCCTGGAGAGGGAGGAGAGGAGGGGGGACACGGGGGAGGCAGGAAAATCGAGTCCGGAACACGAGAAGGAAACTAAAAGCCGACAGACGAGTTTATACCTTTCTGGATAGGAATGGAGTGCTCCGGGACCTCCGTCCTCCTCGAGACGCGCAAAGGAAACTTTACAACCGCAGCTAAATTGTGTAAATAATGACAGCTCACGTGTAGGAAAACGATCAGAGGAGAAGATCGTTAATTTTAGCTAGTTTGTCGCCAATGAAGAAATGGCGTCGGAGCTTAAATTTAACAGGAATGAACTTTTGGAAGTTGACATATGCGACGCCGGCGCGTGCTCCGAGGACGAGAGCGGCGTGTTTGTTAACTCTGCCGCCTCCCCTCAGGATGATTTCTCCGGCTTTGAGCGTTGGACGAGTCCTGCCGAGTCACCAAATGACACATCATCACCTCCGGGACAGCAGGAGGTCCCCGGCGGGCACGGAGCTCCGCCTGGCACCGTTACCGCCGCTCAAAGGACCAACACGCCCGGGGACAGTGACTCTGAATCCCAGGGTGATGGAGTCAGAGCTCCCATGACCTCTATAGTGGACTGTCTCTTGGTGGAGCTTTATGAGACCTACAGTGGAGGCAGCAGGAGGAATGTGGACAGCTGGGACAGCTCCACCGAAGCGTCCGGATCGGATGCCTTCCTGGGCCGCAGTAACTCCGGGTCTAGCTTCCTGCAGGAGCTCCAGGAGAAGCACACCAGGAGGCATCAGATGAACTACCTGGCCCAGAAAGGTGAGGGGGGACTTGGATGGGTGTTTGAGTGATGCAGGGGCGTTGACAGGTCCTGGCATATGGACAGCATCTGGCAAAGACAAGTCAATTTTATTCATATTAGATCAAAAACTGAAAAGGCTGTACAATCTGCACAACCATCTATATGGATACAGATAACCCTCCTGCTATAGAAAATGATGAGCCAGCATATATGATAATGATTAGTGCCCCACAGGTGTCACATCCACTACTGTCTCTGCCCATGAAGTGTGATGCTTCAACTGATGAATATTTTAAACTATCACATTTGCCTGAAATATGTTAAGAATCTACAAATGTGTGCAGGTAAAGATGTCTCAAAAATGTTTACACAATGCGTTTTCCTGTGTAACCTGCAGACAGATGCATCCTGGATAAACAAGGCGTAATAAAGAAGCAATAGTTTTTAATTATGTGCATCTGTACTAAATATCAAATGTGACCTTAAATGACAATATTAGGGATGCACCGATCCAATAGTTTCTCTCCCAATAGAAACTCACAACATTTTTCTGGTGAATGCTGTTCATGCTCTCTTTGAAAAACTGTACAACAGCTACCTTGCTGCATAGATCTTACCGAGATAAATAAAATACTATTATACATCTGGAATCACTTAAACTCAGCAGGATTTATAGCAGAAATACTGACCTTTATTAGGACCATGATGAAGAAAGAAAACATATTTAATATGCATTGGTTATGTCTGGCTGATACCTGATCTGCTCAGGAAGGCCAGATTAGGGGGCCATTGCACAAACCTAGAAAATATAATTAATTGTCAGTAGCCTTGTGGAGGCCATTAGTGTAGATTATAAAATATCCAAGACAAAATCTAATAATATAAGACTTAAACTGGCAAGGTTTACATTTAGCTTTACGAGCTACTCATAAGAGTCTTCTAAGAGTATTTGGTTAATCAAGACGTGTAGCTGGCTTGTCTGCATCAGACATCAGAAGAAGGTAGTCAGACCTGTGCATACACAGACACTCTCAGATGGAGAGGATGATTAGCGCGTTGACGGCTCATTTTCTAGCGTTGCCTCAGATTCTTGAGAGGCATGTTGCCGTGAGTGTCATGCTGCCATTGTTTCCTC
Source organism: Lates japonicus (assembly GCA_033238685.1). Classification (NCBI taxonomy): domain Eukaryota; kingdom Metazoa; phylum Chordata; class Actinopteri; family Centropomidae; genus Lates; species Lates japonicus. The sequence continues at coordinate 6,306,120 of BRZM01000005.1, read as the reverse complement.
TGTTAAAGTGGAATGCTACAGTAAACACAGCCAGGCCTGCTGAGTTCACTGTTTGCCTTCTACACATGTGAGGCTCGGTCAAGTTAAACAATGCAGAGGGCCGCCACTCAGGAAGAGGAAGGGCTCCGATAACGCCTCAGAGAACGGTTACCACTGTCTCTAATGTGTGTGGTTAAGGCTTAACGGGCCGTGGTGAAGTTTAGGTCTCTTCTGGTGAAGCTATAAGTGTGTTGACTGGTCAGCAGCAGTGTGGTGCATTAACTAAGCTCTCAACTTGCTAAAATGCCCTTCAGGAGGATCCCTCTAGCTTTAGGGCGTTGTCTTTAGTTGACTGACCTTTGACCTCCCTGTAGAAGAGAGGCAATGTGAACTTCCAAGGGATTTTTGGTGGAAGCAGTTCATTATAGACATTTTGCAATAATGACTGTTTTCATTATTGATTAAGCTGTCATTTTTTTTGATTGATGAATGAATTGCTTGGTCTTTAAAATGTGAAAAATAATTACAACAAATACCCAGTTTTGCCTGTTTTTTTCTATTTAGTGTACCCAAAGATTTATAATACATAGAGAAATGAGGAAAATCAGCCAATCCACTCTTTTTTGAAGCCATAGAGAGCAAATATTTAATGTAAAGAGTAATAAATAATATCACAAAATAAAAAATTTATAAAATCACTGTTTTGTTTTATTTCCATTGATAGTTTGGTGGACAAAAGATAATTGATCAAAACAAAGAGACATTATATTTGTTTTTGATTGGCCTGACGATGACTGCCTCTACTTTTATACTCTTTTGCTTTCAAGTTTGTTTTGTTTAGATATACTGTGTGTCACCTTGAGCTCAAAATCAGATTTTCTTCAGCCTAAAAAGGTTTTGTCTAAATGAGAGAGGGGTGCGTGTTTATGTTGCTCTGGTTTTCATTTCCTCTTTGCCTGCAGCTTGGAAACAGACAAATGACTGATGTTCTGATTTTTCGGCGGAGCACAGACGTCACATGCTCATCCAAATTATATCAAGTGGCTTTATTTAGAATACATCATTCTTTAGACAGACCTATGTAAAACGGATGTTAAAAACACAAGAATATAGGGCAATTTGTCTCATAAAAACTTAAAATATGAACCATACACAAATTAAATTCAATCCAACTTGTTTCAGACATTCTTTACTTTCCTAAACGTAAAAGTTCCTTCCAACAAATGAAAAACAGTTTATTTGAACCTTTGAGAAACAACAGGAGAAAAAAACATTGTGGTAGAAAGTGTGATAAATATACATCAGTGCAGTGGAAACCCAGATTAAACAGTTTGTTTCCATGTGATTTTTCAGCCCCTGAGGAGCTGCGTTCAATCATCCAGGAGGTGAAATATCGCACAGGCCTGCAGTCGGCCAAGCTGATTCGCCAGCTGAAGAGGCGAGACCGGCTGTGTCACAAACTGCAGAAGAACTACGACATCATCACGGCGTGTCTTCAGGCCGTCTCACAAAAACGACGTAAGGAGCAACAGTTCATGCTTTTCTGAGATACTAAACAACAACAGTCTGAAGTTGATGGTGTTCAGGAGGAGGTACTCAGACACTCATGAGTGCTGCTGGAGGTCTCAAAGTGTAGGGAAAACACCACAATACTGTAAATTATTAAGTTTAAAAGACTTTAATCAGATGCTGTTGGTCCATACTTTTCTTAAATAATTTCACAACCATAGCATAACTTAATGGGAGTTAACTGGAAATTTGGGGTAATTTATACAAACATAAATATAAACATTTCACTTTCACTTCAGCAGACAACTGGATGGTCTTTAAAAATATTTTACATTTGATGGCGGTTAAATGAATAGAAATAGGCTTGATGAATAGATGAACACTCCACAGTCAGCTGTTAAATCAAACTATAACCAACATTATTGTATGATAACAGAAAACTGGCAGAAGGCAGAAGAAACAGCATCATAGTTGAGCTGGCCAGCACCATGATAATTAGCCTCTTAATTCATCAATGAAATGGTGTTAGCTAACTTCCATCTAGCATATCTGATTTACCTGCTAGCTAGCTACTGTATAAACACATTTTGATTTATTTTATCCTCGTTAAACTTTAATACCATAGATCAAATATATTTACCTCAGTAACATCATCAAACCTTACATGACTGGATGTAGTCTGAGGGCTCAGATGCAGTAGTGTGGCTGTAGTGAGCAGGATTTTAGAAATGATCTGTATATGTGAGGAATGCATGGTGCAGGGGGGAAATTCAACTGAATTCACTTTAAATCTGGTTGTTTTAACCGAGATTATGCTGCAGAATGTTTTTCTTCAACTACATTTGAGTTCCCTGTTATATGCTAACCTGCAATTTTGCTAATTTCCCATTAATTCCCATGTATTCCCATTAATTCCCATGGAGAGTTTCCAACTTTGAAAATTCCCAGAATTTTGCAACCCTATTTCCAACCATAGTTTTTCATCCCTTTTCTGTGTCTGGGTTTTATTGTGTGAGAACAAACAGCAGCAGACACAACTGCAGCTGCTGTGAAACCCTGTGCAAGAGTTTTAGCGAGACCCATTTATATTTCATAGAAGCAAAACACTATCACAAGTCAAATGTTTGCTTCATCTGATCAGATTTAATTCCCCCTGAAATCCAAATTTGGAATCCACAGTAAAGCACATTTCTAAAGTGCATCTGCAAGTATAAACTGCTAAGCCTGGTGACTGCATTGCCTGTACTAGTTGTCATATCACATGTAGTATGAAAATTACTGTCATGAATTTACATTATGGGCTGTGACTGAGGCCCAAAGTTGGGGGTGGGGGGGGTGGGGGGTGGTGGTGGGGGGGTTGTATGTTCATTCTCATATTCCAGTCTCCCCTGTCTTCAACCTCAAAGCTGCTCCTAAAACAGTTCAGTTGACTGTTCTGTTATGTAAGAGATATTTGTAGTAACATGGCCTACAGGAGATTATGGATTAAACCTCATCTTTGAATAATATATACAAATTCCTAACCAGGAACTTAAGTTGGAATTTGGTGCTTAGATTAGTTCAGTTTTATTAAACACATTCAGTTCAACAAGGTTAATGATATTTGAAAGAATGTGGGTGCATGTTATTATTTTGCTTTTATTTTTAACTGTCTTTTTCTTTCAACATGCAGCATGGTGGCTCACATGGAGGTAGGGTGAGAAATAACACATGGGTATTTAAGTGTTTTTGCATTATTATTTTTATTCATTTACACGTAGGTTTGTGGCCAGATTGTGCCATTATTTCCAGTTAGGATTTCACACAGCTCCTGGTGCTGTACAGTCAGTTGCTCAACATTGAACACAGTATGAATACAACACACAGGCTGTTTAATGTTTATAACTGTCTCAACCTGGCAAGAAACACACAAAACGCTCAACAAATCATTGATTATTGATTATAATCAGCCAAGCACCTGCCAGTATCAGTATTTTATTACCTCCTAGGATTGAGTGACGTCAGTATTTTCACATCATGATCATAAATTCACAAAAATGGCAATTTATGATATAATTATCCCTAATTAGCTAAATATAAACAGAACAGACCATCTGCTGAGTACCCAGACATTTTGGAGAATCACTCTAACATTTGATACAGGATTCACATTGATCAAACTGATGTCAATTTTTGTCGTTATTGTACATTCCTACAGCTTTTTAACGTTTGAGTAAATATGTGTCAGAGCTTTGTTTACAGTGAACACAACAAACATTAATACACATCATCATTCATGTCACGTGTTTACATACAATTTCTTATTTCCTATTGGAGCTTTCACAAGTTACTCAAAACAAGTCAGTTCTTTTACTTGCAGTAATGTTAAAGCAACAGAATGTAGATTTGCTGAGCAGCAGCGCCCTCTGCAGCCACAAGTGGTAATTCATTCTATTGAGTCCCAACAGTGTATATTACCCATGATCCCTAGCTTCTAGAGCAGGAAGTGCTGCTGCTGTAACAAACACACCAAACTCTGTGTATAATTCTTGATATTTTCAGTTTCCTGGCTGGATATCAGAGATGAACGCTGGTTTTTAATGACTTCTAAGTCTTTATAACTGATCTACAGTTCAGCATTACTCTTGAACATGCTGGACCTGATTCCAGTAGTTTAAGCTGCTGACTATCACACAGTTAGAGGGAGACTGTACCTGCTATAGTTACATAGAGCATGAACAGATGTTCAGGGGAATGGCAGAGGCTCCATTCTCCTTGTTACGAGTCAGTGAACCATCATAATGATTCTGAAGCTGAGATTTTAAGGTGAAATAGTTGCACAATGTTGCTTTAAATTCTGTGATATAAAGGGCATTAATCTAATCTCTGCGTTTTATAACAGCCTGAAGATGGGACAAGCTCACCTGTATTTTCCTGATAGAAAATAAATTTAGAGTTTAAAGAATTTAAACTATTAAGAGCAGCAGCAAAAACATCTAGTGACAAGGTAATTTATCATGATGCATTATCAGGCTATGGCACATTATCATCAATGCCTTTTTTTCAGTATTATCATCAAGGCTGTTGCAGATATTGATTCAAATGTCATTAAGACTGGATGTCTCTTTTCCACACAGGAAGCACTTACTGCACCTGTGAGACTGAATCATGGTCATGCATCATTGATTTAGATACAAACGTCATTTCTCTGACTGCTTTCCACTCTCTGTTAAGATGTTTGCTTTAGTATAGTGACTGTACAGAATCAGTGAGAGAGAATGTGTACTGTGTTTTTAGGAAAGTGTATGTGTCTAAAAATGGATTCAAAAGAGGTGTTGCCTCTACCTGAAGTGCATGTGCCACCACAGATACAGCCAAGAAAGTGGAAAGATGGTTCTGGTAGCATCAGGAAGATGTTTCTCTAAGAACTAAGGAGTTTCTATCATCACAAAGAGCAGTGAACTTATTCTAACAAAAATTTAATGTGCAGTCTTACTGAAAAAAAAAAGCTTCTGTTCATCATGAGATACAGTTTGATACCTTGGTTGATTATGATGTTTTTATTGTTTTTGTCATTAATACCAAAGATTATCTGGTTCCAGTGTTTTAAATATGAGCATTTGCTGCTGCTCTTTGTCACATATGATTGTAAATTGAATATGTTTGGGTTGTAGACGGTTGGTCTGACAAATCTAGATGTAAAGGCATTACTCTTGGCTCTGGGAAATTATCTTTTCCCTGTTTTCTCAGACAAAACAATTAATCAAGGCAGTAATTGACAGTTTAGCTGATAACAAAAATAATAATTAGTTAAAGTCCTAATAATTTCTAGCCTCTTTTCCACCTAATCTCCTTCTCTTCTTCTCTTCTTGTAAATAAATAGGCAAACTAATAAGTGATTATTGATTTTTACATCAACGTGCTTTGTTAAAGGTTGAGCTGTAACATTTAGTCAGTTAATTGATCAACAGAAATTTAACTGGAAACTATTTTGATAAATTATTCATCTTTAAAGTCGCTAATCAAGAAAAAAAATGTTGAACATTTACTTGTTCCAGCTCTTTGAATGTGAGAATCTGCTGCTTCTCTCTGTTTTATGTCAGTGTAAACTGAATATGTTTTGGACATGTTGGTCAGACAATCTGAGGAACCTGTGGGAACTTGTGAGGGTTATTTTTTAATCGGTTAACTGATGAATTGATAATAGATTGATTTATAATGAAAGTAAGTTGTTTGGCTGCAGGTCTGTGCTGCATTTAAATCAAACCCTGTCTCGTTTCAGGGGTCTTGGATGACCCAGTGGGACCTTGTTTCTTTACATGTGGGTTCTGTATAGTGCATTTATTTTCTTCTGTCCTTGTCCCAGTCTTTCCTAGAGTGAAAACTCAACTCAGTTTGATTTTTGATTCCTGATTTTATATATTTACTGTATTCTCAAGCTGTGATCGTTATATCAGCTGTTAAACTACTTAGTGGGTCAAGAAACCAAAAAAAAAAAAAAAAAAAAAATCTTTTCTTCATCCTCTCCTCCACCATTACCTCATCATTCTCTCTCCTCCCCACGTGCCCCTCCATCCTACCGCATCCCTCCATCCTCGCGCCTCCTCCCGGTGACGCTGAGCCGGAGGAGGATGAGGAGGTGTACAGCAGCATCAGCAGCAGCAGCAGTACCGACCAAGAGCAGCAGAAACCGTTATTTCCTCCTCAGACCAGTCGGTTATTTCTGACATGTATTATGTAGATATCTGAGTCGCGTGAACATAGCTTCCAAGACGTTACTGCGCCGTGAATGGTGAAGTGAAAGACCTCGTTGCTTTGAGCACAAGTCGGAAACACAAACCCATCACCGGAAGAGAATTGAAACATCAGTTTAATCGATTCATTTTTTTAACGTCTTGGAGGAGCAGCTGCGTCTCTGGTCACGATGGCTTCTCCGTGTCCGAGGGAGACGTAAATAAAGACAATCCGATCGAGCAAATCGGACAAAGCGATGAGGTGATTGAGCGGGTTGAACGGTTTGATCCCCCCACCCCACCCCCCGATGAGGCAGGAGCGACTCCCCGCCGCCGGCAGGAGGCCGAGGGCGGGCGCGAAGCAGCGGCAGCAGGGCTCGGGAGGGGTCGGCAACATCATCAGCAACGTCCTGAAGAAACGGAACGGGATCTCCAGGAGCGCGCCCCGGCTGCTCTGCACCTTAGAGCCAGGTGACCCGTCAGCCAGCAGCTACATGTTATGCTCTATCGTGTGGTTTTAAACAGTATGGAAACAGAGTAGTGGGCTACAGTACGCCTGTGGTTTTATGGAGGCAAGTCCTGTAGCTGCAGTCTGATTTACAGGAGGTGTCTTATTTGATGCTGCACCTAAAATTGACATGTGTTTGCCATTTTAAAGCAGATTAGATGAATTAAATTCTTATATTACTTTATCAAAATTATGGCTAACATTTAAACTAGTATGTATCAGACGTAATTCTGATGCAATCCCCAACAGCAGTAACATTTTTAGGTATCATGACCTGATGTAAACTGAGAAGGTAAATAATCTGTTTTAATTGGCTGTTCAGAGAAAAGCAATGATCAGATTCCCCCACTTCAGGTGTCAGATTAGCTCATTCTCATCAGAATGAGTGTTAAACCTGACTGACCTCCAGTGAGGTCAAAATCAAATCATACAGAGAGCTTACAGGGCATTCAGATGTAGTTTCATATATCTAACCGTGTATCATATTTCATTCATGTCTAAAGCGCTACATATGTATTCAGCAAAAACATCCAGATGTTTCTCTGCAGTTTGTACATCTGTCAGCATGTGTACATTTTGACAATTTGAAGAAATAGTGGACGTCTCGTAGAAAACTCCAGATTTTTGAGACACCCATCGCTGTCAGTCGACCTGGTGCTGAAATGAATGAGCACTGATTTTACACCTTTATGTGTGTGTGTTTTTTTGTTTTTTGTTTTTTTTGTTGGTTTATGGTTCAAGAAACAGAATAACATCCTTTTTTACTAATCAGACACAGAGTGCATAAACACCTGCAATTACATGCTGCTTAAGATAAAAATAAACCAAGCGGTAAATAAAGTATTCATGAAAACATTTAAGACTTGCATAGAACAGTTGATTAATTGCATATTGCTATTTTCGGATGAACTGATATTTGACTTTTTGGACACTTGTTTTGTTGTGATGTTTTACAGCTGCTGAATTCTGATAAATCACTGACAGCATCACTGAACTCGTTAAATATTCACCCACTCCTCAGACATTATCTACTAATGCTGAAGTCAGCAATTAAAATACTTCAAAACATCCCAAAAAGCTGATGATAGCAGGTTTAGAGTTCTTTAAACTTTATCATAATATATCAAACCATATGATCTGTAGGTTTTATAAGTTTATTTAACTGTTGGTTGTGATGTAATGTGCTTTTACAAAGACTGGACAAAAAGAAATCTCACCCCCTTTCCTCCTCCCTTCCCTCCTTTCCTCCCTGTCCATCCTCCACTAGTCTACTTTAATTTCAGTTCATTTAAACTCTAGAGAATTGAAACTCTCCCTCATTATGATGGGGGTCTGGCCTCTGGACCGCGCCGGGCACGTTTTGTGTCAGTGGTGTCGGACTAATCTGTGACAGGGAAGTAGGAGGGTTTTCAGTGTTAATCCTCTCCCGGAGCTCTGAGAGGAAACCGCGGAATAAAAAGCGGCGCTCGTCTCCACAATGGCGCAGGACAAAACGATAGAGGCGGACCATGCAGGTTAAACGCGTATTTTATCTTTTATTTTGGACTTTTATCTGGGGAGAAAATGTAGTTTTTGTACTTGTAGTGTTACCTTCTTCCCTGTCAGAGAGCGACCGACCCTCCAGAGACTCAGCTGGAGGAGGAGGAAGAGAAATGGCCGCAGTCGGAGCTGTTTGGCCCAAAGCCGAAACATGTCAGGACTTTCCCTCTTAACTTCAGATCAGAATTTCATTTCCGTTTGGTCTTCGCAGAGGAGCTTTAGCCCACTGGTCTGAATAGTGTGTTAAAGAAGTTTGTGTGTATGCGTAAAGAGATTTTACGAGATTTCCAGTGAGGCGGAGATTGAAACGAGAATTCAGCACCACGAGGAAACGGACAGCGACTCACCACAGATCCAACCTCTGTTCATCTGAGCGTTTTAATATCAAATCTATATTAAAACTACAGCCTTAAATCCCGCTATTCTTCTTATAATACCGTGTAAAGAAGGTTAAGCATACATCCCTCTTAGCAGCTCAGTGCACGGGACAAAAACATTCACGAAGCTTCCGGTGTTTGGACTTTTCATTTCGGATTTTGATTATTCGAGTTTACTGTGCAGAGTAACCACATTCTGTTGTACTGTACACATCATTTTTAGATGTATCTAGTCTTTTATTATTAGAGGGATGTGACTGAAGCTGAACAAAAAACGGTTCTCTGAAGGTTCCTCTTCCGTTTCCATTCATGATATTTGTTCAATCAAAGCAGCTTGATGCCATTTCCTGTAAAAACCAAGCCTCCTCCCCTCTTGATATCCCCTCAGTTTAAGTTTCATTTAATTACTTTTAAACCCCTTTATGGTTTAGCTCCATAATACAGCATATTTGAGTTTTTTTAATGATATCCTGCAGCCAAAAGTTGTTTAAAATTCTACAGTTCTGGCTTAAAACAAAGGAAGATGATGCTTTTATTGTTTTAGCTCCAACAAGGTGGGGGAACTCAGTAGTGGCACGTGTTATAAAGCACCTGAAAACCTCCCTGTATACACTAACAGCTTTGAATTCTATTAACCCAGTGGTTCTGTTTGACAGTTTTTAAAGGTTTGTGATGTTTTGTGGTCTTTTATTTTATGTGCATCTATGACACACCTTGTTACTCTGGTTTTGAAAGGTTCCATAGAAATATGGTTTACTTATTAAAATAAATCCCCCTTAAATAGATTCATTGTTAAAATATTTCATACACCTGTTTAATGTTGCAAGTTTGTGAAAGATTTTGATTTAACTTCATTGCCATTTTTAGGCTGTAGTTTGGGTGCTGTTGAAGTATATTGCATCGTTCTGAGAGAAGGATGTTTTATTAGATCACAGCAGTTTTGGCTTCACATGTCATTTTGAAAAGTATCTAATTATCAGTTATAGAAGTTAAGGATATTAATACTGCTTTTGATGTTGGTTTGCCTCACTTGATTATCAGCTCAGGGTCATAAACTGCTCTGTCTTTGCCCTGGAAATATCACATATATTCTGCTTGTTCCAGCTCTTAGTGAAGCTTAATGTCACATCAGTTGAACACTGTCAGGAGTTTACCAACACATGTGATGCTTATATTTACATAGTTAAGTAAGTATTTACAGAGCATATGTAATATCTACATATACATTGTAAAATAACAGGTAAAGTAACAGATATATTGTAGGTGTTGATGTGACATATTTTGTACAGTAACTTTAAAGACTTTGGGTTGTTGATTTAAACAGTGGCAGTAATCCAGATCTGGTTCAGTACTAGTCTAACTAAATGTCTCTGTTTGTTTGCAGGAGTTGACACGAGGCTGAAGTTTACCATCGAACCATCGCTGGGAAAGAATGGCTTCCAGCAGGTGAGTGACACCTCAGCCCTCAACATGCTCCAGCAAAGACCTCAGTTTCAGACTCGTTTGGCACTGAAGTATTAATATTGTATGGCCAGGTTGCACTTACACAACTGTGGCCTCAGTGGGAGTGTGCTGGTTAATTAAAAAGGTAAATAAAACCGTTTGTGTTTCCTTCCCTGCAGTGGTACGACGCCCTCAAGGCAGTGGCGAGGCTTCCTACTGGGATACCAAAAGAATGGAGGAAGAGGGTATGTAACTTTAGCTGAGTGCAACATATGGCTTTGTTTTCCTTGTTGGAAATGTAGCACCTCTGCCGTATTCAGGAGATGAGAATGCAAGTAGCAGATTATTTTGAAAAGCTAAATTTAGCAGCCTTGTAATTGTTCTATGCTGAGTAAAATGCCTGTGTGAACTCTGAGCCACAACCTTAGGGTGTTACTTTTATTTGGACCAGAAATATCTTCCATATAAAAAGTCATTTTGATAAATAAAACCTTCATGCTTCTCCCTTCTCTTCTGTTTGTTTGTTTTGATCCCAGAGAGTGTTTAGCAAAAGAAAGTAATGACCCAGTTGTGCTATTACAAGAAAAGTATGTTTTCTTTGTTATTGTCAACCTGCAAGCAAGAACTTTTCCAGTCTGGAGAGAGACAGCACATTCGACAAGGACAATATGCAGAGGCACTTTGTCTACAACGCTCCATTCATCACACATCTTAACTTTATCTCTCGGGATGAGCGAGCAAGGAAGTGGAAAGCGGTTACTTTCATCTTGTCAGAGGAGATGAACAATGAAATCTTGTCTCCTGCGTGAACTTGCAAAAACACAAAACGAGTTACCGTGAACAAGGGCCCTCTTACAGATGTGCTGAAGGAAGGAGAAACCTGAGAGTATTTTAGAAGGAAAAGCAGCACAGTTTAAATATTTGTTCATATGAGTCAGTGGGGACAGTGAATGAAAATCTATATTTGTTGTTTGTCCTGATATTGAAACCATGTCTCCTTTACCTTTGAAAAGTCAGAGATACTTTTGTAGCACAGTGTGGTTCATTGTGTATCTGTTGCTGTTGTCTTTGTGCAGGTTTGGCTAACGCTAGCAGACCAGTACCTCCACAGTATCTCTATCGACTGGGAGAAGACGCTTCGTTTTGCCTTTAACGAGCGCAGCAACCCCGACGACGACTCCCTCGGCATTCAAATCGTCAAGGTAACCTGACTGAGTTTTCACGTTGGGGATGGGGTGGGGGATGAGACAAATGTGTATGTACAGTTTATGTGAGCACTTGTGTCTTGTGTGTGTTTTTGTGCGTCCTGAGTCAGCAGCACGGCACCCAGAGTGGACGCCTCAGCATTTTTCCATAGCATGAACACTAAAATAGACAGAGACAGAAACAGTATTAATGCCTTTTGAAGTGTGGTGTAGAGACTGTTCTGGGTCACCATTTTATTACTTTAATACAGTATTAGTACTGCAGTTTATTTAGAATGCTGCGTTACCTTTAGCTAGGTTTACCCAATAAACTGACAACTGAGTGTATAATTAACATCAGAAATCAGAAAAAACATTATGACCTCTTAGTGAAGCCACGTTTGAGAGTGAAATTCTTGATCTTGCTTGGTCTTCGTACTTTTACCGCACCTTTCAACCACACCTCTAAGTCTTCATCAGGAAATATGACTGATGACTGAACAACTGAACAATCAACAGTCGTTAATGAATACAGTAAGATTCCTTCAAAAGCTTCAGAAAAACCTTGAAACAGACCTTGAGTTCAGATTATTTTGTCTTTTTTTATGTTATTTTGAAGTAGATGACTAATATCAAACGTTTGAGAGTCTAGTATGGTCCTAAAACACTGGTCTAACTGTATTTGTGCCACTGAGATTCAAGAATAAGAGGGTTTCTTTCTAACTAATTTCACACAACAGTCTGAACCTGCTAAACTACTGATAAACACTCTTCAGGAAGTGCACAGTAAAGACAACTTCCATCAACAACTGATAGAAAAATATCTTTCAGATTCAACAGCCATCACTGATATTTTCTTACTGAGTATATGTTAGCACATATTACTATTAAAATCTAGTCTGTCCCTCGAAAGTTGATGTGACTTAAAAGCAGAGGATGTTTGCTTATGACAAACATCAGACAAAGTAATTACTGCATCATGGAAACACGAGAGCTCAAAGTCCAGTCATCTCCTTCCTTGTGTTTGTCCTCTTGTCTCTGTCCTAAATGCATCAAATGATAAGTCATTTATCCAGTTAATGTATCGACTTGTAATAAAGTAATCTGTATCAAACACCCTCCTCATCCTCCAGGACCTACACAGGACCGGCTGCAGTTCTTATTGTGGCCAGGAGGGGGAGCAGGACAGGGTGGTGCTGAAGAGGGTGCTGCTCGCCTACGCCCGCTGGAATAAAGCCGTGGGTTACTGTCAAGGATTCAACGTGCTGGCTGCTCTCATACTGGAAGTTACAGAGGGAAATGAGAGCGATGCACTAAAGGTAAACACACCCAGTACATGACACATAAATGCTGTTTGAAGTCCTCCGGTTTAAGCTGATTGAACTTCCTGATGGAGTCTCTATGCCAAGTGAATAATGATTAAACTCCACTGTGCTGCAACAGAGCTGTCTTCTTCTGCTGTTTTGTATTCAGGTGATGATCTATCTGATTGACAAAGTGCTGCCAGAGAGTTATTTTGCCAACAACCTTCGAGCATTGTCAGGTAAACACAGTGACGCACACACAAGCTGATGTATTTTAAACCTGAGGACATCCTGAACAAGATGAAAGAGGGAAAATACCTCACACGATAACATTTTCAGCTCAAAAAAACTGTTTTCAGTAAAATATGCAGTCGCCAAATTGCAGTAGTAGAGACTACATAGTTTTTTTTTTGTCATGATACTGAGGAAGGTACAAATTTCCCCTGATCTAGAACTGTTTCAGTGATCAATGAGCATTTAAAATTCATCAGCTTGGGCTCTGGGAAGTTGTGATGAGAATTTTAATCAAGAAAACAATCAGCAGATTGTTTGTGACTGATGGTGAAAAACCTCTGTTATTGGACCTTTTACAATGACAAAATCACAAACATCTACAGTACCAACCGATGTGAGACTTGATCGACTGTTGTGTTTAATCTCTAACCAGCTTATCTTTTCCCCCTGTCAGTGGACATGGCGGTGTTCAGAGACCTGCTGCGTCTAAAGCTGCCCAGACTGTCCCAGCACCTCCACCACCTGCAAAAAGCAGCCAACAGAGAGGCTGGAGGTATAAGTCTGCTTTGCTGTCTGGTCTAAATATTTAGTGCCACCAGCATGCTAAGCTACCTGATGCTGCTTTAATCTTTCTTATGTTTAAGAGAATAGCATTGTCTCTAGGTAATTTGCATGTTTTATACACAGAGGCAAAAGAATTTTGTGTGCTCATGTCTATGTGAATACGTACCATAATCCAGATGTGTGATCACTCACCTCATATCACAAATAATGTGCGTCTCTTTCTTTCAGGCAGTTATGAGCCTCCGCTGACCAACGTCTTCACTATGCAGTGGTTCCTCACCATGTTCGCCACCTGCCTGCCGGCGTCCACCGTGCTGAAGATCTGGGACTCGGTTTTCTTTGAGGGGTCGGAGGTGCTGTTTCGGGTCGCACTCGCCATCTGGGAGAGACTGGGAGAGTAAGTGGACCACTGGATTTGGGATTACAAGACACCAAAACAGATACTACTTCAATACCACCAGTATACCAGTATATTTCTTTCCATCTGTCCTCCTCACTGATATTTTTGTTTCTCCCTCCACACTCTTCACTCCACTCCTCTCCCTATCTTCATTTCTTTTGCCCCCCCCTTTCCCGCTCTCTCTCTCCAGGAGGATCGAGTACTGTCAGACAGCAGATGAGTTTTACAGCACCATGGGTTGTCTCACTCAGGAGATGCTGGAGCACAACCTCATTGATCCTGCAGAGCTCATGCAGGTACAGGATAAACTGAACTGCTTTATTCTCTGCTCTCTCTACTGCTCTGCTTCTATTAACCATTTTTCTCTCCTCCCTCCTCTTTGTCTGTCAGGAGGTTTATTCCATGGCAGTGTTTCCTTTTCCTCAACTGGCTGAGCTGAGAGAGAAATACACCTACAACATCACTCCATTCCCTACCTCAGTCAAATCCAATGGAAGGTTTGTTTTATAGAAACAGCAGTTTATTTAATTCAACATGGCATCATTTCATTTCTCCTGCCCTAAAAGGAACAGAAACACTGAATCTAAATATAAACTGTAGCAGGGTACCCTTGTACAAATGCAGATACAAGTTGTAACTGCATTCTCACCTGTTGCTGCACACTTGGAGACACATAACAGTGAAAGTAAAGTAAGTAGTGAAGTAAGAAAGTGAAGTAAATTCAATGCAGAACACGATCTTTAAGATGTGTACAAGCAATATATTACAATAAAATATTCCGTTTATTTGTTTCCTAGGGGTCTTTTGGACCAGATCTGATACAGACCTGTGAAAAACCTGCTCTAACCCAACAAGCATTGACTCATTTTCAAAAAAGAGAGATGTGATCTAAGGAGAAAAGATCATACATATAACAATAATAATATCCACCAAACTAAAATTATTCATTCATAAGTTCTATTTCCACCTCTCTTGCACCAACAATAAAATATACTATAGCCAAGTGGGCGATAGATAGACATAAGGCAGTTTTCTAACCTGTTTAATATCTGTCAAATATCAAATTTTTGTCTTTCAAAAGCATAAATCTAAGCTCGGCTTCACTTCCCTCTTCACACCAAAGCTGCTGGATGTATTCCATAGTTTGGTTTATTTCCATTTCAAAGAAAAAATCTGAACAAACAATGATTGAATGATGAAGTTCACAGTTCTCCTTCTTCCTCTCACCTCAAAGCACACTGTCTTCTCCTGCGGTGATTAAAAAGGTGATCTACTTGGGTATTGGACATTGAATTTGGGCTCCTGTGATATAATGTGTATGTGTGAGATGGACGTAAATGGGAACGTATGATGAAGATGTTATTGTTTTGTTCCAGCGGTGGTCTGGGCAGCTGGGAGAGCGACGACGACGCCGACATGGATGATGAGGACTCTGTGGTGACTGCGCTCGGCTGTCTGGGGCCTCTCGGTGGCCTGCTGGCCCCCGAGCTGCAGAGATACCAGAAGCATCTCAAAGGTCAGTGCAGCAAATGCAAGAAACGACACACAGGATTTATAAACGGTAACCCAGGGAGAGGTTGGCAGGGACAGTGGAGCAGTGGTTTCAGGCTTGCTGTTGCCCCAAATCCTCATGTTCTGCCCCCGATTTGACTCCAAGTACAAACTGTCTCTGATCTGTTTCCTCCAGACAAATCCCTACTTCCTCCTCCTTCAACGACTCTTACAAACACGAAGAAAAGGCAAATAGCTTGAGGGATTTGGTTAAAAACATTGGCTAAGATCTCACTCCAGAGAGGGATTTAAAAATGACTTGAGAGCTTCATTTAACCTCATGAGCAAATCTCAGTGCAAATGACTTTGACCTGGTTCAAAAGGGAAACTTTTAAAGAGCTTTGTGTAGCAAATAAACATCAATAAATCATGACCACAGTCACTCTGAGGCAGCAGTATAATCACAATAAACAAACTGCCAGTAGACTGCCAGCTGTCGTAGACCTCCACAGTGAATTTAACATTGTGTGCTGCAGGATGGATTTGATCTTTGCAGCACAAAGGCAGGAAGAGCTGCTGAAAAGTGATTGAAAAATAACTTACTGACCTTTTTCTGTGAACTAAAGCGAAATAAAAGAGGACAGAAATGAACTTTTACCTTGTTTTCAAATGTCAATGTTGGTATCAGTGGCAAAGAAACAGGAAGGAGTGAGTCAGTTTGGTGGAGCCAGACATCTTAGTGACTTTAGACTCAGTCCATTCCTCCAAAACAGTCTCAGTCGTATACACTGTTTCAAAAAACATTTAGACACAACCAGAGCTTGTTGTCATCTACTTTAGATAGCATCGAGAGGCTTTTTTCTTTCTGGTACTAACTTACTTGATTAAAGAGGTTAAATTAACATTAAGATAAGATAAAAGTAAGATTAAACAGTTAAATTGGGGTGAGCAAATAAGTAAGAAAAGGAGCTTTAACAGATCTAAAAAGGCACATTAGATTATGTCTTGTCTCTTACTTTTTTTGAACTAAAGCGCTTTGACCTTAATCTCTTAAGTCAATTTCTTTTCTGCCAGAGTATCTGAAAGCAAACATCACAGTCACAAACGCAAACAAGTAGGAAAAGGTCAGATATTGTTTGGTTACAGCACGAGGACTGTTTAAAAGGGGTTTACGAGAACCTGATCAGTAGTTTCTTCTTCGTGTTTTCTACCTTCAGACCAGCGAGGAGAGCAGGGCAACATCGCCGAGCTGAGCCCGGGAGCGGTGGGAGCCGGAGGGGCAGGTGGAGGAGGAGGAGGAGGTGGCGGTGGAGGAGGTGCCAGAGCGGAGCATCAGGCGGCCATCAACAGCATGATGATGGAGAGGATGAGCACCGACATCTGCGCCCTGAAGAAGCAATACGCACGCATCAAGAGGCGGCAGCAGCAGCAGGCTATGCAACTCTACATACGCACAGGTGAGGAGGAGTGAAAACAGTCTGAATTTAAACCAAGATTATTGTTTAAACCATAGTAATAGAAAAGACTTTAAAACAAAAACAAAAAAAGACCAAAAATGCAACGTATGAGTTCCCACTGAGTGTTATAAAATAGCAAATAGGCATAAAGATGAAGTTCAGCCTCTGGGGACAGAAAAGTGGAAACACATGCAGAAAAATCAAAGCTAGATGTTTCATGATGATGATGATGATGATGATGTGACTCGTAGGACTTGGACCTGAAGTGGACACAAGTCCAGGAATTCTTCAGGAGCCTCCCAACAAACACAGTGCCAGTACTGACCACCAAGTTGAGGGTACTGGTGTCGAACCATCTGAAACTGGGTGTTCTGGGGCTGATTCCAGGGTCTCTAATGATTCATTGGTGTTTGAAAAGCAATCAATGGAGTATTAACAAGCTGTTACTGTACTTCTGCAGTGGGTTCCCAAAGCAGATTTCCAATTTTTTCCACTGTTTTTTAAGATAAATGAATGAAATGAACTCAGTTGCAATAAAAAAAATGATTTGAACCATGCACAGTCACTGTAAGTACTCAGCCAACATTGCACAGCTCAAGAATTCACTGTTGAGATTTAAACAGTTGTATTTAATGTTGTTTATCTGAGCCACTGAGAGTATTGTCTTGATAACCTGAAAATCCTGTGGGGGGAAAAAAAAATTGGAAATCTGGTGCAGGAACTGCTGGCTCTAAAATATTGAATCTTTTCCAGGTTGTGTAACTGTAAACACACTCAGAATCAGGTTATAGTCGCTCTGGCTTGAATACATATGCTCTCAAAATGCTGCAGGGTGCGTACGTGTATCATTCACTTTGAAAAAACGATAAAAGTGGCTCCTGCAGCGTTCTGAGGAAACAGAACAGTTTAGTCAGATGTGACGAGTACTGCAGCCTCTGACTGGCATTTTGAGGTATTTTTGAAACTGGTGCTCTTGCTATGCTTTTCATTGTTGTTTAGGAAAATATGGTTGGTGCAGAAGCTGGAGCTGGGACAACTGGTGGTGGTTTTGTCCTCAACTGGAATTCCTAAATTTGGAACCTGTCACTACTGTTACATAAGATGGATAAATCAGTAATAGCATCAGTTAGGTGCCATCTTCCAGTTATGATAATGACACCATGTGCTTTTCGATGCACCCATAATTCTGTGAAACCTCGGTTATGTTTTGTTTATATGGATATCGCGTTGACACTATCTTCAGTAATGACCGCGTGTTTCAATTATACTCAATTAGTTTCTTCAGCTGTATGATGGAGGGTTTCTGGCCGTTACTATTCCAATCTGCCTGTTCAGCTCCTCATCACATAGCTAACATATGATTCCTGAAGGCTTGTGTAACAGTATTACAGTGATTTGATGTTAACATCTGTACACACATTCCTCATCTCTTTTCTCTCTAATCTGTGCAACCAGCTTTTATAAACTCATGTTTGTGTGATTTACTGACACAGGGAAAAAGGCCAAAATACTAACACTACTGTACATGTTATATAACATTACATTTTTTAGAGGATAAACGTTATGGTACACCATTAATCCAAACACTGAGAGGCTTCGCCTGGAGGTGAAAACCAAACCCCAGGGCGCCCTCTGGTGTCTGATGGGAGTGTTAATCTTTTGGCAACAGATGCTCTCAACAGCTGACTGTGTTTCTAAATAGCTCAGCTGTGGCTGCATCTGCCTCTGATGAAATAACTTATTTAATAATTTCTGTCGTTCATTTACTATTTGAAACATATTGTATTAGTCAATCAACAGAATATTAATCAGTGAAAATGTTTTTAAAATTAAAAAAAATAATTTCATTCTTTTAAATTTATAATTCTAAATTAATTAGTCAAAGACCAATCTAAAGATTGATTGATCAAAGAAAACAATCCTTAGTTCACAACTTTCAGAACAGACTGAACAGTTTTTGCATTTTAGATGTTGTACTTGACCTTTACAATGTTTTGCTAATCACTGTATCAAGGAGTACTCTGTTTAGTACAGTATTGTTTTGGGTGTTACCACAGTTAAGTGTTCAGTGTACGCTGGCTGAAAACACACTTCACAGTCTCACAACAAAACCAAAATTTGAAACATATAAATTACAGGACCCTAATTTTGGTTAGTCAGTTTAGTCAGTTATAAGATCAAAATACAGTTCACAATTTCACATACACTCATGGCTTTCAAATATCTCTGGCCTCATTTATACTTACACTGTTTGTGCTTATATTACCTGAACCTATTTGTAGCCTGTGTTAATGTTTGTCTCTTATTCTTTGATCCTAGCCTTCCCTCCAGACAAATGTCCAGCCACCAGTGTCCTGGCCTCCCAGCTCAACCCTTCCAGCTCCGTGATCAACCACCTCCTTCTGGGACGGAAACCACGCGGAAGCCCACGGGGCTCCAGACTCACATCCACGAACACGTCCACGCTACCAGGGGCTCGACCTGCTTTTCCGTCCCAGAGTCAGGGCTCCCCAGGCAGGCAGCGCTGCGGCTCTCTGCCCTCCAACAGCACTGGATCTCCAGGGAGCTCTGGAGGAGGCAGCGGGTCACCTTGGCGTGCTCATGTCCGGGTTCATCGGAGGAATATAGCCAGGGCTCGAGTGCAGCTGGGGTTTGGAGATTCAGAGGAAAGGGAAGATGAAGAGATGTGGAGGAGGAGGAGGAGGAGGAGGAGGAGGAGGATGGAAGATCAGTGAGATTGGGGGTGAACAGGAAGGAGAGTGAGGAAAACAAAAGAGAGAGAAAGTGAGGAGCAGAAAGGAAACGGTGACATCTCTGTTTCCTCCATCTCTCCTGATCCTGGGTCTGGATGTGCGGAGGCTCTACAGGTTGCAGATGAGACAAAAGAAGCAGAGGTTACAGAGGTGGTGGTGCAACTGGACTCCCTGGATCTAGAGGATGAGTCAAACCCGACCTCCCCCATCGATGAAAACCCAGATACACAACCCACACTCCCAGAGTCTAAACCTGCACCTGAGGTCCCTCTTCTCCCTCCTCCACCGTCCTCAAACAGGCACAAAGAGTCCAACTACTCAGGTTCAGAAAGAAGCACCGGCTCCAACAGGCACTTTCCCTCCATCGCTCTACCTACACCTCACCACTCCTCCAACTCTTGCATCCCTCCTCCGCCCCCTCCACCCAAAGTCCACCCCTTTCCACGTTCCCAACATTGGCTTCTCTCGGCCCGTCCTGCTTCGTCCTCTCCTACACCACCCTCCACCCCTACACCAAACTCCACGCCCCGCCTCTCATCCTCTTCATCAGCCAATGGCTTATCTGCTCTCTCTCTCCCTGCCTCCTCCTCCACCTTTTACAAAACCTCCTGCCCTTCCACGCCCTCACTCTCCTCTGTCTCCTCATCTTCCAAGTCTCATATCCTCCTCCCCGTCGACCCCAGAGTTCTCCTCAGCCACCTCCACTCCCAAACAGCAAGTCTTCTCCCCATTCCCTTGCGTGAAGCAACCCAGGAAATCGGCTGCAGCCAGAAACCTCGGTCTCTACGGTCCCACATCCAGAACACCGACCGTACACTTTCCCCAGCTGAGCCGCAGCCTCAACCGCAGTAGTGCTGCCGGCACCACCGGAAGGCGATGAAACCTGAGCACTCCTGAACTGATGCTGGGAACACAGTCGTTACACGATATGAAAAATCATCCTATAATTACACCGTGTTGCCTCCTGCATATCAAGAAAAATAACCCACATCATATTTTAAGTAGAGTGAAAGTTCTAGGAATGTGAAGTTAAAGTGTGTGGAGAAGTGGGAAGGTTGTGGCTCTCTTGACAGAGGAGTCATCCTGAAATTCACAAGCCATTACAGACAAACACAAACATTAAAGAACTAGTTGACTATTAAAGTGTGAAGGAAATTTCTTGATGGTTTGTTTAGTGTTTCAACTGCATTGGATCTGTAAAGCTGAGGAGTTTGGATACAGGACTGTCACAGTGTTTAGCCCTTTACAGTGGCCTGTGCAGGTCCTTCTTGACCTAATTGGTATATGAAAGATGAGACATCCCAGTTGTGAAGGTAAACTGCTTTACAGACTCTACAAAGTGTCTTCAGTGAGGCACCAAGTTACACTGCATTTGTGCTGGATGTCCCATCTCTTATCCCTAATAAGGATTCTCTGGACTGACACATGAGGAGACTCTGGTCTGAGCAAATGTTTCCATCTGCACTCACTTAGACCACATGTCAACAGGATGAAGGACCTTTTCCTATGTGACTACACAATAGCCATCCAGTTGTTTCTATGCCAAGTATTTGAAGAACAACACAAGAAACAAGATATACCTAAATTTATGTAAATGAAGAATCATGAAAAATTGCCCAGTCATAAAACTTGTGATGTCAACTTAACATTTCTAGTTTCTATTACTAGTGAAATCACTTTGTGTGTGTTCTCTCTGTATTTCATTGTTGAACATAGCGAATATAATGTCTCCGTCCAATAATAAATGCGTCTTATTAGCCAAGTTTTGTTTTGACCGTTGGAGGTGAATATGAGTGTAAATGAAATGTGGCAAATATGAATACAGGACATGGTTTCATTCACAATCATATTAGTAGCTGTGTTCACATAAAGTAAACATGCACTGCTGTTTGAAAAGACATATTTAATGTTGATTTCAGTGTAAACAGCCCAACCATACTCAAAGCTTCATGCTTGGGGAAACTTACCACAAAGCTGCTGGTGCGTCAACTGGGATTTAAATGCAGTCCAGTCAGGAAAATATAAATAAATACATTTGAAGATGGAAAATCCCAGGATGGTCAGTCATGTCATGGCCTGGAGAAACAACAACAACTCTGTGGAAAAATGTCACAGCTGCAGCACAACATCCTGCTTGCAGCACACATGTATCAAGAGAAGGGATTAGTTCGAGTGCAAATTAAAGAGTCAGTGTCATTTTATAGATTGTAAGGTTGTTGACCATGTTTAGCTAGTTTTGGCCTCAGTGAATCATTGTTTCTACATTTGAGGCTTTTGCATCGATGGTTTGATTTGACTCAAATCAACTCAAAATAATAATAACAATAATAATAATAAGCCAAATGTGAAACCAGATTTTGTGCAATGACCATTTATTTTCCCTTTCAAGTTGCTAAATTTGTATTTAAACAAACAGCCTAACGGATCAGGTAGGTTTGTGTGATACACAACTAAAATTGTGGCAAAAATATATAAATAAATAGCTGTACAGACAAATAAATTAAGGATTGTTGTATTAGCAGTTAGTGGAATCCAGGTGAATCAATAATAGTTGTCATGTATTCTATTCAATTTTCATGCCGTGGCGTATACCTTTATATTTTCCTGCATCCTAAAGTAGGGAAGATAAAGAAGTGAGCACCAGGCAACAAATTACTTCCAAATACGACCATTTTGTTTACAACAATTAACAGTAGCACTTTATGAAAGCTGTAAATGTTATTCTGTGGTAGCAACAAGGAGTTTATTTGTCTTTAAGTTGGCAGAAGAAGAGTCTGTGAGAGTGTGGAAGTGTCTTCAAACGATGGTAAGTGTCGTTATTTGACCTGCAAAGGTTTTCAAAGTTAGTCTTGTAAAGCGAGTTAACACATAGTTCTACCACAGTGCGTTGAATAAATATAGGCACAAACTTATGGTGACTATGCTGAGAGAATAACTAAAATTTATCGAGTAAAATGTATTACTGTAAAGCATGAAACATTTTCACGATGATTTCAAATATGATAAACCTTAAGTACATGACAGAGTATAACCCTTTCCAGTGCCATTGATTCAGTGAGTTGCCTGCTACAAATTATAGCCTCATTTTTAGTTATGTTGTCCGGCATTTTTGGAAAGAGAGTTAGCCATTAACTGATCTGTGTTTGCGATGTAAAGTCATGATTGTGCGAACCGCATTATCACTGCATTACTCTAATATTGAAGAAACTTGAAAATGTAATGATTCTTGTTGTTGATCACTTCCTGCAGCGTCTTTTTAAAAATGTTTTATTTCTAGGAAACACAGTGTATCTGAAAATATATTATCCCCGTGCCTGTGTGTTCAGATTTGATTGAGATATAACTAATTTGTGACACAAACCGTGGCATTAATGCAATTAGGGTTTTAAAGCCACTGGAAACCACCCTGTGGTACAAAAAGTAGCCAGGATTATAACAAGCTACACATCAAGTTTATCCACCCGGTCTGACCAACACTGCCTTCAACGTAGCATACAGTAATACTGGTGTGCTTGTTCTCCTGTTACTACTCTCACACTGATAATGTATGTCATAGTGTTAGTATGGTGCATCAAATCCATTAATCCTCTGAGGGGACTGCAAGATAGTTTTGTCCTCTAATTTTATTCTCTGCACCTGTCACTTACCACTGGTGTTTACCCCTCCACATGCCATCAGTATCTGCGGTTGCACGCTATTACAATCTCCTTAAAATGTTTGTTGTCACCATTTATTTATCATTAGCAGCCAAATGTCTGTTTAATATGTAGGTTCAGTCTTATTTTGTATTTATTTACGGCCTCATCTGGTTTCCACTGCCGCGTTTGTGGGAAATGTCATTTTATTTATTTCAAGACGGTGTCACCTCATTCCTTATCCTGTTACTCAGTAAGCCACAGGGTCTGTAATTTAATAGAGCAACAGGGTGACCACTATATTGTGTGGGTGAGAACATTGTGAGTGATGCTGCACACTGTACACCAAATTATCCTTGATTACTAGGAAGAGGTTTGATGTCAACTGAGAATTTCACTCCAAATAAAGTAGCCTGAAGAGAAGTGGCTCAGTTGTGCAGTTTCTGTTTAATGCTATGTGCAGTGCAGTTAAATATGTGTGGTATTACCGGTCAGGAGTGCTGCACCAATGTGTTTTACAGACATTATGTATTGTCTCAGTTAGGTGGCAGACAGTTGGGATTGGCCCTGTTGCATTTTAATTAAAAGACTTAATGTTTCTATGGGGAGTTGAACAATAAATAATACAGAGTTGGTATACAAATTATTAACTGACCCTACAAGAAATTGAATAGTTTAGATGTTTCCTCCCTTCTTAGTAAATTTCATTCACTTTGGAAAATATTTTCATGGGGAAATTTTAAATTATTGGAAAGACCGAAGTTCTAATGTTTCTGTCAACACCTCCTCCTCTAGTTTTATCTGATGACTAATGTTACACATGGTAGAAGTATTTGTTGTCAGAAACAAAACAGACTGCGGTTTAAAGAAAGGAGAAAACCTTACACATTTTGTTGTATGATTCAGACAATAAAACTACAGTATGTAGAGTTTAAATAGCTGATCCAAATAACAGCATCGAAATAACACCTGAGGTACCAATGAAAACAAATGAAAACATTACCCTGTAACTCACCTCTGCTACACAGTAAGAATCTATTCACACAACAGTACATTCTCAACAGTTACATTATTTACACAAATGTATTTTAACATTTGTACCCAAAATAAGGTAGGATACAGTATTCTATGGAATAGGACAAGGAATAAAACAACAGGACAACAGATTGAATTTGGTGTAATCAAATTTCTCCAGTTTACTTCATGAAGTGAAGAAGTGAACTTCATAAATTATTGCATGAAGGCACCATACAGTTAATTACAAGCACATTTTTCTGTTGATATACACACCCCGATAAGCACGACAGCAAGTTAGAAGTTTGAATAACCAATAACTCTGGTATTGTTGAACGTGGACATATTTTCCCATATTTTGGGAGTAAATGATTAATTGGGAGAAAACTCTTTTGGAATCCAGTGCACATTGAATGAGCTTGGTAGCCCTGCCAGACAGCTGCTACAATGTAAATCAAGGCCAATTATCAACCTCAAAGTGACAAGCTCAGATTGTAGTTACAAATGTTGTGAAACATTATGGATAGGATTCCTACAGAGAGTATTAAGAGTATGATTTATTTAAGAGTATGATTCCATTGACAAAAACAGTAATTTGATAGTGCAGAACTCAGGAGCCCCTGGAGTACCTGTGACTGAATTGGTTAGTTTGCTTGTGTTATTGTGTGGTGCTTTTACTCATGAGAATACCTCTTCCACCACTGAAAGTCACAAAATAACACAAACAAACTGACTGAGGCAGTGATATTCCAACAGCTCCCATGTTCTTCTCGGTAAAATTACTGTTTTTGTCAATGGAGTCTGGTAGTGATATGTAGTGACATTTCTGGTTAAATGAAAAGACACTTTTATAATAACAATCTGAAGATTGCATAGACACGATTACTGCATTACTCTATTATTGAAGAAATCTGAAAATGTAATGATTCACAGTCATTTCTGCAGCGCTCTTTTTAAAAATGTTTTATTTCTGGGAAGCAGTGTATCTGGAAAATATGTATCGTAAGCCTGTGTGTTCAGATTTGATTGAGACATGACTAACGTGAATATGAAACTGCAGTATTAATGCAATTAGGGTTTTTAAAAGCCACTGAAACTACCCTGTGGTACAAAAAGTAAATAGGATTATAAATAAGCTGCCCATACTTCAAGTTTTTATCCACCCGGGTTCGACAACATCATGCAACGAGTATGCAACAAAAGGTGCTAGCATTTCTCCTGTTACTGCCTCCACACTGATAATGTGGTGTCATAGTGTTAGTATGGTATCAACCATTAACTCTGGGACACACTAATGGTTTTGTCCTCTAATTTTATTCTCTGCACCTGCCACCCACCACGCTGAAAGTTTCTACCCCTCCACACGCGCACTTCAAGTATCTCTGCAGTTGCACACGCTAATATAATCATAAAAAAATGTTTGTTGTCACCATTGTTACCATTAGCAGCCAAATGTCTGCCTTAATATCTAGGTCGTTAGCCTTATTTCATTTGTTATGCCTCATCTGGTTTCCACTGCCAGCAGTTTGTGGGAAGTCGTCATTTTGTTATTTCAAGACAGTGTCACCTCATTCTTATCCTGTTACCTAAAATTACAGGAATGCTTTTGCAATTTAATGAAACTAAGCAGGTGACGGTTTTACGTGGTGAAGATATTGTTGCAACGGAATGATGCTGCACACGTACACCAAATTATCCTTGGATTACTAGGAAGAGGTTTGATGTTTCAACTGAGGCAGCCTACCACACTGCAACAGCAGAAGTAGCCTGAAGAGGAGGAGAGAGAAGTGTCAGCCACAGTAGCTCTGTGTTTGCTATGGTGTAGCTAAATATGTACATTACTGGTCAGAGGCCACCCAATGGTTTTACAGGACATTGTGTATTGTCTCAGAAAAGTGATAAGCCACTGGCCCTGTTGTATTTAATTAAAGGAACTTAATGTTTCTTGTAGAGGAGTTAAACAATAAATAATACAGAGTTGGTACATAAATTATTAACTGACCTACAAGAAATTGAATAAGTTTTAGATGTTTCTCCACTTCTAGCAAATTTCATTCACTTTGGAAATATTTTCTATGGGAAATTTTGTTGAAAGACCAGGCGGCCTCAGTTTTCGTCAACACCTCCACCTCCACCTCAGTTTTTGTCTGACGTTTACACATGAACGGAAAGTATTGTTAAGTGTCAAAGTTGAAACAGACCGCATGTTTAAAAAGAAAAGAAATAATACATTTTATTGTAATATGATTCAGAACAATAAAACCACAGTAAGGAGGAATGGCAGCTGATCCAAACAATAAAAAATCGGAACAACAATTGAGGTACAATAAGAAAACAACTGAAAAACATTACCTCTGTAACTCACCTATACATATATAAGAATTATTCACACAACAAAGTGCAGATAATAACATGATTACATTATAAAGTTATTTATAATAAATGTATTTTTCAATATCTAAAATTCAAATGAGGTAAAGGGATACAGATTCTATGAACAGGAGTAAGGAATAAAACAACAGACAATAGATTGAATTTGCGTAATCAAATTTCAGTTTGTTTTAATTTGAAGTGAAGAAGTGAAATTCACAAATTATTATGAGGCACCATATAAGTTAATTATGGCATATTTTCATTGATACACACCTAATTAAGGGCGTTGGTTAAAGTGAATACTAAATGATAACTTGGTATTGTTGAATCGTGACTTTATTTTCCCATATTTTGGGGAGTAAATGATTAATTGGGAGAAACTCAATCGGGTGTTATTGAATGAACAGTGGGCTACTCATGAACAGCTGCTATAAATGTAATCCAAAGGCCAATTATCAACTCCTAAAGTGACAGGCCTAGATTGTAAAGTTACAAATGTTTGACAACATTATGATAGGACCCCAAGAGTATTATGAGGAAGGATTTATTTGTAATATATGATTCCATTACAAAATGAAATTTTATTGCAGAACCTGTGAGCCCCTGGAGTACCTGTGACTGACTGATGGTTTGTTTGTAAGCATTGTGTGTGCTACCATGAGAATACTTCTTCCACCACTGAAAAGTCACAAATAACACAACAAACTGACTGAGTAAGATATTCCAACAGCTCCATTGTTCTGTTTCGCAAATTACTGTTTTTGTCAATGGAGTCTGGTAGTGATATGTAGTGACATTTCTGGCTAAATGAAAAGACACTTTTATAATAACAATCTGAATCTCTCAGTGACAAAAACAAGCACTTTAGGGGACTTACTTTGACATGGACAATTGTCCACTGGATTACGTTGCAGCAGTTATTCGTGGTTGCTGGTTACACTGTTCTTGCTAAATACTGCACAGATTCCAAATATGGAATCAATCACTTACACCCAAATATATGGGAAAGTAAAAATACCTGAGTTGTCTTCTTTTAAGGGGAAATTCTATAGGTAATTAATTACATGCATTAAATTGGTGAGTTATGTTTTAGCCTACACACAATTTGACAAATTATATGTGACATATCATAATGGACTTCAGGTAAATTGTAATTTTTTATGTTAAGAGTCTTGGTTTATTTTCTTTGCCTCCCTGTCTCAGTACATACCTATTTGTTTTTTGGCTGTTTTTGAAGATATTTGAAAATGGGGAGATACAGAAAGGATGTTCAATAAATATCCCGTCACAGTTGCATTTGTGTGCCTTACATCCAGTACACACCCTTTAGTGGTTATCATCATCATCATCATCTTTACAGATACAGCTGAGTTTTGTGACATTCATGGTCTAAAGTCTCTGCAGTTTCATTCGATTACAGTTAAGTGCTGGTTTGTGACTGAGCGGCTTGTCTTGTAGGTAGTTAGGTCGTTGGTCAGGTGGTCAGCGTGCTGCGATGCGAGCCATCCCTGGGTTAACGAAGGAGAAGTTCCTGAACATCGTCTGGTCGACGCTGTTGATGAGTGTCCGGTCGGCGCAGGACAGCCGAGGCTTCTCGTTGATGAACTCTTTGTCAAAGTTGCTGCAGTCACTGGGCGACGACTTTGAAGGTAGATGGGTAAAAAAAATAATAATTTGATCAGTCTTTCAGGTTGTGTTGATTTTGTTTACGTACATCCTAAAAAGAATCAGTTAATTTAGGCAATATATATCATTAAATTAAAAGCTCAGCTAACTTCAGGATTGGTGAAAAGATACTGGTTAATATTAATATTAAACTATAAAAACTGGAAAATGAAGTAACACAGATGAAAAAGCCCCTATCTTTGCTTACATTAAGGGTGCAATATTTATTTTAATTTTGCATTTTGCACTCTAGATTGAGTTGTACATTCTCAGTTAATAATAAAGTACTTTTTAGTACAGTTTCCTCTCATCAGAATCAGGAAAAACTTTATTGATCCCCACAGGGAGAGTAAAAACTACTGTAGAATAGTAATACTAATAAATACACAGTAAGTGAATTAAAAAAAAATGTCCAAATGCAAATGCAAAGTATGGACAAAAGTGCCCAAAAAAAAGGAAACGGGCAAACTAAATTAACAGTAATTCAACAGTAAATTCACTGTAGTGTGCAATGGTAAATTGAATGAAAAAGTGTAAGGGAAGAAAATTATGAAATGATTCATAATAACAAAATACACATGATAATTTCACAGGTAAAATTCTCAGATTGCTTGTTTAAACGGTCAAAACCAAAAGATATTTCATTGATAATGATCTAATACACAGAATAGCAAGAATTCTTGAGAAGCTGGGGCCAGAGAACAGCTGGACTTATCATATTGTCTTGATAAGAAACTAAAACCAAGCCAGTTATTGTTAGGGTCAACTTATGAATCACTGGTTAAAGTATGAGTCATGCTGTAATAAAAACATACTTTTTAAAACCTATTAGCATGAGGTGGGATGATGTGTGCCTTTCTTAGGCTTGGTTTTAGTGTCTCCTTCATAATAATCCTTTTACTGAAGCAGTTATCTACATTTTGATGTATTACTTTTGATTTTGTTTTCAGTGTTATTTCCAAGAAACTGGTAAAAGAAACGTTTTTGTCAAGTGAGTCACCTCAAGAGAGTCTGTGTTTTTCAGGGTATTTCAATTCTGCCTCCAAGTTTTTTGTTTCATTAAACATTAAGTTGTTTCATCTGCTTCCTTCTGGTGCAGCAGAAGAGACAGAAACTTAAATCTAAAATTGTTTTTTAATATATATTTGCAAATAGGTCTGGCATGTTATTCTCTCAAACTAATTTGAATGCATCATATATCCTATCTATAATACATGGATTTGTCTTGTGTTTCTGAGTCTAGTCTGTAGCCTGTACATAGACCCGGCTGTACTTACTAAGGTTGGCCTGAAGGGTGGCGCCACCTCCCGCTGCTCCAGGGCATTCCAATCAGTGCTGCTGAAGAAACTGTGCTGCCTGATATTTCCCTTCACTCCCAGCCGCTCCTCAGGCTCTCTGACAAACAGCTGCAGCACAAACACATACAGATCATATAGAATGAACATTCAGGCAGGTTTAATTAGTGCTGTTATGGAGAGTTCAGTTTTTAACAGTGAGTTTCTTCCCCTGTGTTTATTTTTTCTGGCACAGGATTAGTGATTAAAAGATGTTAATAATATCTGATTTTATGCAGTATATTAGGACGGCAACTAACTACATTTTGTATATAAAATTGCAAAAAGTGAGAGAAATGTGAGAAATGCACATTTTTTTCCCACATGACATCTTTAAATTGCTTGTTTTGTCCAGTCATCCATAAAAAATCAAAAAATGATCAAAAACAGAGATAATTCTCCCATTTCAGATGCTGCCACCAGCAACAAGCAAAACTTGATTAGAAATTTGTTATGGAAATGCACAGACATTGTAATTTCCAAGTGAGCCTACAAAAATAGACATAATCCAAACAACATTTAACTAACCAATTATTTTATCCCCAAAAAAACAGAATTACTGTTTCAAGGGATTAACTACTTCCCTAATACTGGGAATCATTGAGCCATCTGACACACACACACACAGCGTCTAACCTTGACTAAAATGTCCTTGGCGTCTTTGGTGAGCCAGCGGGGATAAACAGGGTTGTCAGTGCGTATGGACTGAAACAGCTCCTCCTCGTCTCGGCCATGAAACGGAGACTGACCGATCAGCATCTCGTACAGCAGCACGCCAAACGACCACCAGTCCACCGAGCTGTTGTACTTCTGACCCAGCAGGATCTGATCACACAAACACACATTGTTAAAATATTAGCTATCCAGCTTTCCTTTGACGGTCACAGTGGGGGCTCATGCAGACACAGAACAGCCCTGTTGAAACAGACAACCTCTAATGTTGCTTTCCAGATTTTCCTAAAAAGACCTTTTGTGCCAAATCAACAACATGCAACATATATGAAAACGTCCTTTAATCTACTAGGCTGTGCGGTCACCTCAGGGGCGATGTAGTCGGGCGTCCCACAGAAGGTGGAGGTCCGTGTGTCCTCCTTCATGTTCTCCTTACACATGCCAAAGTCTGCTATCTTTATGTGGCCCTCAGAGTCCAACAGCACGTTATCCAGCTTCAGATCTCTGCAGAGGAACGGGAGGAAAAAGCAAGGAATCAGAAAACTTTTCTCAGTTTGGCCTTTGGTTCTTAATCGTGTATCATTAATTCCAGATATCTGAGACTCTACCTGTAAATGATTCCTTTAGAGTGCAGGAACTGGAGCCCACAGATGATCTCAGCGGCATAGAAACTGCAGAGACGAAGAAGAGGGAAACATGAGAGAATGTTCATTAAGGCGTGTATTGAATAAATATTGGATGTTGCGGCTTTCAACTCCATACATACGTGGCTCTATGTAAGTCAAACTTATGGCAGCTCTGGATGTGGAACATCAGATCCCCTCCGTTTAGATACTCCATCACGAAGAACAGGTTCTCCTGGACACAAATGCAGAGACATCAGAGCTGTGTGAAGTGAACGTTTACAGTTGAGCTCTGAGCGTCCAAATGTACTTGGTTTTTACCTTGGTCTGGAAGGTGCAGTAAAGGTGCGTGAGGAAGGGATTTTCCCAGGCTAAAGACAGGACCCTCCTCTCCACCATTGTGCACTCAACGTCGTCGTCCATCAGGACCACATCCTTCTTTAGAGCCTTGACTGCGAAAAACTTCCCACTCTTTTTCAGCTCGGCTAAAAACACCTGGTGACACAGCAAGAACGTCTGAAAAACTGCAGTCCTGTTGGACATGTTCATATGTTTTCTCATTCTTTTCCTGTTGCCCACCCATTCACATGCTGCAAAAGAACCGCGGACGTCAAAGAAAACAAGAAGTCTGTGGTTTTCTGTAGAAACTGGCTGCACAACCAAGCGTGACCACAAGCCTCACAGTGTGCTCTATGAAAGCTGTATGTTGATGAGAATGACTAGAATATCAAGCTTTTATGTAATACTAGTGGAAAAAGTCTTTCCCTGACAGTTTTGTCTATTATTTATCTTACAGCTTTAAGAAATCCCATAAACAACACAGCAATAATCTGCTGTATATTTCTAATTCTTCTCACCATTTCTCCTTTGCTCTTTACATATTTTTTTGTGTATTTACAGTTTATTCTTCCCTGTTAAATTTCAACAGATGATGCCTGTGAGATGCCAAATATTTACCCTCAATGTTCTTTTTGTTGTAGTTACTACTAGTTTTCTTTGCTTTTCTTTTCTTCTATGAATCAGATCATCTCCAGTACCTTGCCAAAGCTGCCCTTCCCGAGCATCTTATGCAGGACAAAGTCGTCAATGATGAATTTGGATTGGTGATCCTTCCTTGGGACAGCGTACAGAGGCTCCTCATCTGTCGGTGCCTCCGTGACCGGCCTGGTGAAGTCTGTCGGTCCCTCCCACGAAACACCCTGCAACTCTGCAAGTAAAGAGGCATGTTATTAAAAAAGAGGAAAGTGCAGGTATGATGAAAAGGATGATTTTTTTAGAGCTTGTATACCTTTGTTTGCAGGTGTAGCTGTGGCCGGTAAACCCATCACTAACCCCGACGGAGCTCGGACCATTCCTGGCTGGCCGACGCCTACTGGACCATCCCGACTGATGATGTCAGTTTCTCTGGTGCTTCTGGCCTGAAGATAAAAGGTAGGACCAGTGTCAAATAATGTCCTCAGTCTTTCCCTTCGATTTTCATTTTTAACTGGGCAGAAAAGTCACTAAAAACAGCATCTAAATCATTTTTAGACACCAAAATTTTCCATTAAAACCCATCACCAGGAAAATGAACAGCTTAACAGAACAGCATACAACCTTCTTAACCTTTCAGTGCAAAGATTAAGGTAAAATTTGTGTCAAATACGCTACTTGAAAGGGTCAATCAGTCTCAGAAGTCAATGTAAAACTGAGAAAACTTCATCATTAATGATGGCTGATTAGGTGTTTTAACTGCTTTAGGGAAGGTTTACTGAGGTGGATGTTGGTGGAGAAAACTTTTGCCATATCAGAGATGATGACATTTTTCAAAGAAACAGTTCCACAAAATTACACCACTTATTTCTGCGTCTGACCTGCTGTTTGCTCTCGATGATGGCCAGAGCTTCAGCCATCAGTTTTTGGTTGACCCCACAGAGGTTGGCTACTTTATTCTGGCATTTATGATGGACATTCATGCTGCATTCTGCACAGAAAAGACAGAATTAACACAGTTTACCATGTAATAACAATGAAACTATAACAACACACTGATATATATGAATATTAACAACACAGGTTAATATTATTTTCTAAACTACTTTGATCAACATTGTTCTGAAAAGAGGATGTAAAGATTTGAGATAAGACAAAGTAAGATGACGTTTTTTTTCATGTGTGTCTTCCTCTTGTTGTTGTTGCGTGTATTCTCCACATAAAAGTGTGCACCAACAACACAACCAAGGCCTCACACAGACTGCATCAGTGTTTTGGCTTGTTCTGGAAATGTGATTAATTTCACATGGAACACTATATTCCCCACCTGCTGCAGCAGCTGCAGTTTGTTTCTGGGCGATGCTCGTCCAACACATGCAAAGAATTCAGTGCATATTTGTGACGGGAAATGTTGAAATATCTGCTGTTGTTGTGGCAGCTGTTGGAAGTATCATGTTGCTGTCAGCATTATCATCGCTGTCCAGCTAAAAACCGTGTTGGTGTCTTGAATTTTGCAGATGTTTTTTATTGATTGGAAAAACTTGCCTGGCTCTTATGTTACACAAACCATTTAAAAATCCACTGACCTCTGCATATCCTCAGCCTTGTCTGGTAAATGTAAACCCCTTAGAGGCAGATTTGTGAACTTGTGCAGCATAAACTTCTGTCTCTTTATGTTTGTTTTCCTAATTCTTAATTATTATTCTTCATTGCACACTAACCTTTTTAGACAGATGCATTTTACTGCACGTATTGTAGTAGCGTGTGATAAATAAAACCTTTGAATCTTGAATTTGGAATATTAAAATTGGACTATGTGAAAAGTATTCAAAATATTTGTTACTACACTAATTATTTCTGGCTTTTTTTGCCTGGTGATTATACACAGCTACCTACAGCTCTGTTGTACTGTTACATAGACAGCAAAAACCTATAATTATGAGCTCTTCCCTCCTAGCAACAGAGCAAAAGTTTCTTTTAGGCTTGCTGCAATCTTATGTCTCTTGCACTAACACAAAGGGAGGTGAGACCTTAAAGGGGTTATTTGTGCATTTTCTCAGCTGTCAAATGCAACTTGTTGCCAGGAGCGGGTGGTGGTGATGGTTGCTTGCCAAGAACTTAAGCCAACGTTGCTTTTACAATACAAGTGGTTAGAATACACCCTCCGAGCAGAACTACTTCTTCAGGGCAGTCTGAATGCTACAGTGAGTCGCTATCGGAAAGTGACAGGACAGGACAGGACAGGGCAGGGCTAACTGGTTAGCATACTAGCTTCAGTAGAAGAGAAGAAATTCTCTTGGTGAGAAAAGGAACAAAGTTTGATGCTGAACTTTTCTAATTTCATTTAGCTCTTAATGCAAACATTGGCTGGGTAGCGATCGAAAAAGCTTACAGATATCTCCCTTATATCTACTGTTACATCTCTACAAGTCCAATATCTCAACACAGCAAGAAAAAACACAGAAATCAAAAAACTCCCGCCTCTCACCCTCACATTTGAGGCCCTGCTTGGCGAGCCCCCACAGCAGAGTCCCGCAGTGTTCGCAGAATGTGGGACTTTTGTAGTTGTAGACTTTGAACCTGTGGGGCATGTCGATCTTGAAGCGCTCCTTGTGGATCTACAAAAACACAGTGCATAGATGGCACGTCATACGCTTTAGCATGGAGGCCTGAGTGTAGATTTAGCCTTGCGAAAACAGGCTTGCAAGACTTTAGGATGGAAACAAAGGCCAACAGAAGGAAATAAATCAGTAGTCAAAACGCTTCCTTTATCCCAACAGTGGAGGGCAGGTTTTTTCATTCTCTTTTGGACTCATGAGCTCAGCAGACATGTGGCTGAGGGGGAAGTGAAACAAGAGCAAGAAGATAAAAGCAGCAGATGAGACAAGACAAGAATGTAATGATACTTCTGTACGGGGTGACTACTTGATTAGTAAGCATTATAACCACAAGTTAAAAAATCTTTTACACACACGTCAAATTTAACTCTGACTGCTCGGAAGAGAGGGCATCTGTCATCGAGTGATTTATGTGAAACAGTGAGTGTGAGGCGGATGCTTACCATTGTTTCTTTGCTGTTTATTGCTGAGCCAGTGCATTTGGCGATGACTTTGTCTATGCATTTTTTGTGGATAGCTGCGTTGCATTCTAAAAGACACAAGGATGGCAGGGTCAGACACACAGGAAAGGGAGGAACACATTGCTAAAACTCAGTCATCCAGGAGGTATATGAGTGGGAAATGAGCTGACACTTACGTCTGCACTGGTATCCCTGCTTGTTAAGACCCCTGCAGTGGAGAAAAACTGGTGAAATGACTAATATGATAATGAAGAAAATGACTAATTTGGCAGTCTACGATTTCCTCAGTCTGTAACGCACCAGACAAACTCTTTGCAGACAGAGCAGAAGGTCGGCTGAGGGAAGAACGTGGCACTAAACTCATGGCATTTGACAACGTGAACTTTGGCCTGTTTGATGGCGCCGCGTCGCTGATGGAGGGCAAACAAACCATCTCTCTCCGGCTCAGACTCAGGGTCTCCCTCAGTCTGACCTGGAGCATCTGAAACATAATCAGACAATCTTTTATCTCTAAAGGTGAAAAAAAGAGTTTAGCTTTCTGTGGACAGAGTGATGATTGCTTACTGCCAGGAAGGTTTCACACTAAGGTTTCTCACCTTTTGTGGATTGAGAGGTGTTTCTCACATATGTTGTTGAGTTTCATTTTTACCAAAGACTTAATATATACTCTCTCATATGGTTTACAAAGTCTTCGTTTGGAGACCCACTTATAATTTTTGCAGTTTCATATGAAAACTTGGCTTTTTGTCTTATGAAATGATGAGAAATTAACTAGTAAATTGCCCAGCCCAATGTTTCATTCTAACACTACTGCAGCAATATTTCAAACGTGAGAAAATGTAAAATTTAATTCTTTATTTAGCAAATTGTTAAACTCTGCAGGGTAAGCCTCATGAAACTGGTTAGTGACCATAATCAGTTTTTAACTGTTGTATTGATTTTTATTCTAAATTCTGTGAATTTTTTTTATCAGTGTACTTAAATATTCTGGCTCTTTTATCCACTTTCTGATGCATGCTGGCTCATCTTTACACTCCACCTACATTCCACCATGCTTTAGAAAGCACTACTTTAGGTCTGTTTTGATCTGGACTAAACTACATATCATTGCATCAGCTGTTGACATAGAATTGGTTCAGACCTGAGAGGTTCTTTTACAGGCCTCATATTCCCTTCTACCTGCCAAAAACATCAGCATAGCAAAAAACCCTGCAATTCTGCCATGTTTGTGCCTCTGTAACTTTAGTTCAGTATCTCTTCTCCTCATTCTGACTCTCTGATTGTAAAATCTAAAGAGTTCCCTTTCAGAGGAGACCAGTGTTATGACTATAATCAAAACGGTTTAAGGACAGTAATTGTTTTATTTTGGGTACATTATAATCAGGCTTGTGCACCAAAAGGGGGGTGTCTGGTAACAGATTAATCACAGCAGAGTGAATCTAATGATATGGTGACTCAATCACCTGCTGCGCTGAACTTTTTACATGTTGTATGTTTTGTTGTTGGTTTGAAACAGTTGAAAAGTAGTGTTTTGGCCAACACCTTTGCATTTACAGTGATGTTGATTGATCCTGGAAGACTAAGAAATAGAATTTAAAAAAATAACAGAGGCACTCTTTAGACGTGGGTTGTGCATCGAGTGTAAGGCTAAAGAGTTTGGTCATGCTTAGCGTAGCTTAGCATAAAGACTGGAGGCAGGTGGAAACAGCTAGGTTTATTGGGGGGTTATCATTATTGCTGTTATTAATATTACAAATAAACACTCCCTCACCACTTTACTGGTACACTTACACAGTCCAGTACGACAGCTCTGCTGCATATTCTCCCTTTATCAAGCTTAAAATGGTCAGATTAATACCTCTCTGACAGCTCAAAACTGAACATTATTATTTTTGTAAAGGTAAAATTTATGGCTGAGCTCTTGTATTGGATTTCACTAGATTTCACAGGTGTCCTTAAGAAAGCGGTCACTGAGTGTATATATTTTTCTGTCGTGTTACACCCCTCTCTCCTGATCCTTTTTTATATTACTGCAAGCAGCGAGAGTTTTCCATTTGGTTTCCTATATTCTGTACAGAGCCCCATAGTAGTTTGTCTTTAGGTCTATTGATCTATTGTGTCAGAATGTTTGGATTGGATTCAGGCAGCCTCAACAGCATGAACAAAATACATTTCAAATCCAGCTTTTGACCAACAGCAGCATTTAAAAAGTGTGGTTTTGTCATTGTCAGTGTCGACTCTGGTACTGCTTGCCCCTGAACCTCTGTACTTAACAGATAGACACTGAGACTGATATCAGTCTTCCTTTTTGTTCAGAAAGGAACAAAGACAATTTGTCACATTGTTGTAAATTGTGTTTGTATGTAGTCGATGAGGAAGTTGTACAGATGAAATTGTCATGGCATACCCGTCGCTCTGCCACCTGTTGTTCTGAGCAGTGATTTCCTATTCGCTGGGTATAAATATAGGAACATGAGATAGCTTCTTCCTTTTAGTTACCCGGTGACTTCTCAGGCCTGTGGCACAGTGTTAATGTCAGGAAAGCACCAGTAAAAAGGATCCAACACAATGCGAACACGTGTCCCATTAGCAGTGTTTAGAACCAGCAGAGGGCAGAGGGTCAACACTTTTAGACTATTTTTAGACTGAGAAAATGTAATTAGGCACGGAATTAAGACTCATTAAACCACACAAAGGTGCCAGTGATACAGGCTTATACTATAATAATAAAGGATTATACAGAAAATTTGAATGATTTCTCACCTTCACGTTAATTATATTTATACAGTATTTTAGCCATTTTTCATGTGGTGTACAGGAAATTATTCATTTTCTTGTTTTTGGAAGCAGTAATTATAAAAAAAAAAAGACTTGGTCATAGACAGGTTATTTCTGGCAAGTCCGCAGCCAAGAGCTTTTAGCATTAAAGATGCAAAAAATCATTTAAAATAAGGTTTCCAGGTTTTTTAGTTTGGACAACTGATTTCATTTGGTCATAGTTTCAGCTCAGAATGTTTATTTTGAAGGTGTGCCTACACAGCCCTCTGTTTTACAGTGTATTGTAGTTTCTATAACTGATGGAGGGGCACTCACCGCTTTTCTCTAGGTAATATCTGGCCTCCATCAGCAGGCGACCCTGTGGCTTCAGTTCCAGCTAAAATAAAGAGAAACAGAAGGACAAACACTGAAGCAAACATAATATCGTAGAACAGAAATTCCTGAGAAATTCAAGAGTATAAAAAAGGGAAGTATGTGGATTCATGATGCTGATGATGAACAGTGAGCATCATGCAGTTTGGCTGCACTGAGACAGACAGACTGTCTGGCACATAAGAACACACACAGACGACCAGATGACGGAGGAAGTTGGGCACCAGAATCTATTTGACTTCATTCATTTGTTTGTTGTTGTTGTTCCTTTGTTTAGCTAGTTTCTGGTAGAAGAGATAGTCGGTGTGATGTGTCTGCTGTCACTCAAAGCCAGGTCTTTCCAGGGAAAAAAAAAATCTGTGGTGCATAAGAAATGATGCGTTTTTAAGTTCTGATTGATGAAGAATAAATTTAGAGACAATTCGGACTTGGACTGGGGACAATGAAGCATTCTGATACATAAAAACAGAGGTATACAAACAGCTGTACAGGTTTCATTTTACTTTTTTAAAAACCTAAGTTCACACAATCGACTCGAAAGCCTCCTACCGTGATTGAGCAAAACAGAAATTTTCTAAGGTAAATGTACTTCTAACTGTAGACTAATACCAAGTATTATAAACATCTTTACAGAAAAAGCAACACCAGAAAAATCACTAATATATTACGAATGTGAATATATCACATACAATAATAAATGACTTGTTAACAGTAATTAAATAGCGTTTTTAATTGTAGTGTGCCCACCAGCCACAAAGGAGGACACCATGACTGTAGTTTCTGAGCAAAAAATCTGACGTGTTTATGTGTTCAAATAGTTTGTCCGAGTAAAAGCTTGTAATTTTTGACTTTCTGAGGTGTCATGAACGCAGCATAAGCATGCTGACTTTCTGACATCTCTTACTAAAATACCATTAATGTGTACACCTGTGCTTTTCCTCC
Organism: Lates japonicus; assembly: GCA_033238685.1. Taxonomy (NCBI): domain Eukaryota; kingdom Metazoa; phylum Chordata; class Actinopteri; family Centropomidae; genus Lates; species Lates japonicus. Next base: position 6,267,207 of record BRZM01000005.1, on the reverse strand, counting down.
TATGGCATTTCATTTCAGTGCAGGTGATGTTTTGTACCCAAAATGGAGGCACTCTTTTTTTATTAATGGCTAAAAAGTGGGATTATCCATTTTTAAACATTTGGCCCTTTTGACCCAAATGTGAGTCTGCCCATCTGGACTTTGCCAAAATGGGCCACACAGCCGGTCCACTGCACTAACCCAGATCTCCAGCTTGCCGTTCTCCTTCTTGCAGCGAGTTGCCAGTGAGTCCAAAGCCACCGTGGCTTCAGACTTCAGCTCCGCCGTCCGGTCCTTCACCATCACGTGCATGATGCGGCCGCGGTGTATGTGAGCGTCAAACGTAGTGCTCCACGGCGGGTACATGGTGGGCTTCTTCTGCTTGTACACTTGGCCCTTCTCTGTAAAGAGAGTAACAAGAAAAGACATTATTTGGAAGAACTATTCTTTACTTTGATTTTTTTTTCTCCGGAAATAAGATGAAACTAAAGCGTGTAATTTTCACTTTGACTTTCACTTCAATACCTAGAAATCTTGTGCATCATCAAATTAAATTTCTCACTGTTATTGGCAGGGTAGAAAAGGAAGCCTAATATATCTCATTCCTCTATGCCATAGAGCTCCAAATAAGGATTAATCCACCACTGAAAATAGTCCCCAACTAAGGCACTACTCCCTCCTTCATATTAGTATTCAGTATTCACAAGTATAGAATATCACCAGTCCTGTCCTTTAAGCGTTTAACTCGCAAGTTTCGATTAATAAAATCCGGAAGACAGAGAAGATTTCCTGCTAGTGACGAAAACCGACACCAGGAATTAATCCAGGCCAGTAGGATGAACGTACAGGGGATCACTCTCAGTGGATTAGATGTTCTTTTACAGTCCCAAGCCGTCATTTAAAGCTAAATCCTTGACTTGTCTTTAGTTAAAATATGGTAATCTTATGCAGAGTGCAAGTGTCATTAGATGTTATAATGTATTAGATCAAGGGTAATACATTTACTTTGCATTGCGTGATGTTGGATATACCATCTGAATATGTCACCACCTGGCCAGCAGACCTTTATGATCGTCGTTAAGAGATTTTCAATCGCACGACATCACCAGGAAAAAAAAAAAAAAAAAGACCATCCTAACCTTCATAATTGACATCTGCTGATTTTTTTCCTCTGCAATAACATCCCACATATCCACTTACATAACGGCCACATGCCATCCTGTCGCTTCAACAATAAAGCCCACTAAGCCTTTTACTCCCAAAGTGATCTGCGGCCTTCTCCATCATCGGCTCATCGTCGGCTTGTCTGTCCACCGGCCCTGCCAGCTGCCATCTGTGCCGATTAAAGCACCAACGAAGAGAGGAGAAAATGTCTGTTTCTCCCCAGATAGATAGCCTACACCAGACTTTGTGTGTGTTTTTAAAGAAAGTTTCCTTGCCAAGTGAGAGGTGATATGTTTTGGTGTCAGTCAGTTCCTGTGTTATTCTTTGAAAAAGTACTAAGATGGCATTTAGACTTAGTTGTGCTCTCATGTGTCTGCAGCCTCTACTACATCAAAGCAGCTTATATTTCCCTCTTTCTATGCACTGTAGGTGTATCAAAGATGTTCAGTAGAGACGTTGAGTTACATTTTGTTTGAGCGCTTAAATTCAAAGTTTTATTGTAGTTTTCTTATATCAAAAAAAACTTTCAGCCAGCTCTGCTCTGGCAAAATTATAAAATCCCTCAACAAAAACATGGCCTTTACTCAGCTGGTTTGCCACATTTGAATAGTATTATAAAAGTGGAAGTTAATCAAGAATGGTACAAGCTGTCGAGCAGGATTTTTCATCAACACAGGGACATCCTGTATCTCATATTGCAGAACAAAAGAAAAAGGAAACAGTGCTAAAATTCAGCTATGTGAGCAACTACAGACCTTTGTTGAAATTTAAAAGAAAAGGGCTTATTTACAGTGCTGTGTTACTATAACTACAGCTATAGAGCTACATTCACTTTCTATAAAAAGGGTTTCTTAAAGAATAATGTAAGAGAGTTTTGTCTTTGTCAAAATGCCTGTGAAAATACCAAACCAACAATTAATTTATTCTACACATGACATACTAAAGTCTAATATATCTTACTCTTCTGTGCCATAGAGCTCAATTCTTGTTCAGAAACTATAAACATAGAAGTGAACCACACTATTTCACTGGGTGACATGTTTCTTTATTTTGACTCAGTTCCAGAAATACTCACAAGGACACCAAATTAGTATTAATCCACCATTGAAAATAAACCCCAACAGACTTACATTGTTTACTCCTCTCTCAGTGACGTTTGCTGCAAACTACAGCTGTTTTATGACTGACCCTTTTTATAAATAAAAATTAAAATAAATATTTGTGAGCTGTAAAGAAATGTGTCTCAAGGAACTAATTGGCTTGTAAAGGGAAGTAAGACACATTGTGGGATTTGTTGACAATAACAAAGATATAAAATATGCCAGCCTCATTAAATACACAACAACTGCTGTGTTTACTTGACACTTTAATGCATAATCTGTATTTTCTATTTCTATTATTTTAATGATAATAATCATTATTTAAAGCCCTGGTAAACAGGAGCAGAGAGGTAGTGAGAAGTTGACTTTTGGCTGATCTTTAATTGAGAAACTTGATATGTATACTATTTTGTTTTCAAAATAGTTTAAGCATCTTTTAATGGTCTTTGAATGGTTCAGCTCTGTTTACGGCTTGTGCTTGGCAGAGTCGAAAAAGACCCTAAATGAGCCTGAACACTTAACTTTGTAGTTACTTCAGAGGCAAAGCTGTTCATCGAAGCTTCCCATCGCTTTTATTTGAAGATGAATCAGCTGCAGTGAGCCAAAATGCCTGATGGGAGCTATCTTTATTTTGGGGGGGAGGTTGGTAGCCAGCCTGGGCGTTTCTCATCATCAGCTCCTAATTCCACAAACTCAGCATGGTGCCAGTGAGCAATGTATCCATCATGAACACTGAAACCAGTAAAGCTTAGCTCATGTGACGTACAGTTATGTGCTCATAGGGAGAAAGGGAGGGGAAATGTAGTAAGTATTGCTCATATTTAAATGTTGAATGTCTTCATGTATCACACTGAGTTGTATTAATATACGATACCATTGTCTAGTGTTTTCAGAGTAATCCAGCCATGGTAAAGATTTTTACCTGAGGTAAAATAAAATGAAACTAAATGACACTGTTGCTCCAGGGAGCCAGTGATGTGTAAATGAAATGCTCACATAGACAGAGTCTTTCTCTGTCACCTTGTAAGGGCCAGTGCTGTGCTTTTAGGAGGAAAAGAAACATCATTGCCCTCCTCTTTCCTCTCAGTGACACACTGTCTTTCAGCTCTGTTCAGCAGTGGTTAAAGATAGCCAGATGCAGAACAAAGATATCTGCTGTGAGTCCGTTATCATGCTGGGAAGTTTCCCAGAGTTATGACCCTGGACGCAAATGAACAACCACAATGAAGATCTTTAAAAAATTAGGGATATGGAGGCGCACTATTTAAAAAAAGAAATAAAGAAAAAAGACAGTGACCCAGTCGCTTTTACAGTGCTGTCTTTATCTGTTGTACATGTATCAGTCTGGCCTCAGATATACCTCAGCAGTATTACTGTAGATAAAACCAGCGAAGCCAGCATACGTTTGAAAACCTTAGTTGACCTAAAAGCTGTAGTTACTACAACAATACAACAATCTGAAGTGAAGCGAAAGTGAAACTATTTAGAGATTAGCTGCCTGACCCCTGTTTTCTTACTTTTGTCATTGTTTTGGATACTGTCAAACAGCCTAAAAATGAAGACACCACTTCTACATTTCTATATTTATTTCCTACACCCACTGCTGTTGCGTCACAAAACATAAACGCAACACTTCCTGGGTGGTAGAGAATTATTTTTTCCAGTGAACATATGGTGCTTACAAGGGCAGATTACAAAAGCTTTAATGAACTAGAATGAATGTAGAGTTACTACTTGTATGTATTTATATGAAAAATTTGTTTACAAAATAGCAAGAAATGCTAATCAGTTTCCCAGATCCCTAAAGTGACGTTCTGAAATTGCTTGTTTTCTTCAGTCCAAAACACAAAGATGTTCAGTTTACTGTTACATGAGAAGAAAAAGCTGCAAATCATCACAGAGAGGAGGAAATGTATGGCGTCTTTGCTTGAAAAGTGACTAATCGATGCTGATTAATCTTCTGTTGAAATTGATTAATTGACAAATTGTGGCAGCTTTAGTTTTTAAACAATGACGCATCGAAACCCGGGATGACACTGCTGCCACAACTAAATACACTTATCAACATTAACATTAACTTTTAAATTAATGTCTTCCTATAGGCAGCCGATGTTCTACTGTCGTGATCAATGCCACAATAAATGTGTATCTGATCAGTTATCAGCACAGTGGAATTAGACAACGCTGACTAGACCACAACTGGTCGTCAGTAACAGGCCAACGAAGGCTGAGATACTGGTCTAACCTGGGTGACATCACCAGCAGTGATGAAACAGTTACTCGATTAACTAATCAGCCTTATCAGTTAATTGCCAATAATTCTTATCATCGATTAGTTGTGTATGTCAGGATAAACACAAAACATCCTCTGATTCCAGCTTCTTAATTGTGAGAATTTACTGCATTTGTCTGTTTTTATATCGTTGTAAAGTGAATATTTTGGACATTTAAAGATAACACTTCAGATATTTTTCACTGTCTTCTGACATTTCATTAGCTAAATGATTAATTGATGATGGGAATAATCAGTAGTTGCAGCCTTAATCACTAAAACCAATGATATAACCACAGGCTTCTCGTGAATCTGTCTGTTTCTATATAGATTTAACACACATACAGAAAAACCCAAACAGTCACTAACCTGTCTCGATGGCCTCTTGCATGTAGACAGCACAGTATGGGTTCAGCACTTCTTCATGGTAGGCCAGACCGGGATCGATCTCAAAGTTGGAGAAGCCGATCCGCAGGAAAGGCGACATGGCTGCGGACTTTTACTCTCTGACCTCTGCTCAAACAAAACCCTCTAGGAAACCTCCTTCGTAAAGTCGTTTGAACAGATGAGACTTCTCTGATTTTCTGTGTTGCTCGTCAACCACCTCTCCTCCAGCTGCAGTGTTTTGCTGACTGCCTCTTTTTCCTCCGGGGGAAAGATGGGCTGGCAGGGCGAGAGGAGGAGGAGGAGGAGGAGGAGGACAACGCAGAGGAGGTTGGGGGGGGAGCGAAGAGGAGGCTCGCTGTTTTCCGCCCTTGACGCTTTACACAACCTGTGAGAGGAAGAGAGAGAGACAAAGAAAGAGAGATTTCACTACCAGCGACATCGTAACCACAAGGGCTGGCTCTGAGCGAGTCCCCCCCCCCCTCCTCCATCCACAAACTCAGAACTTTAGTCTGCTCCAGCTGGCTGCCAAAGCAGGGTTTTAAACTAAATCAACAACAAAACATCTCCCCGTATGGCCTCCTTGGACAAAATAAAAAAGCTAATCAAAAGTAAGTTTACTGTATGGAAATGGGAAAATGTTTGAGGAGCTACAATGTTCACACCCTAAAACCCAAAGCTAGATAACAAACCAGTCCTCTCAACCTCAGTGCAACGAAAATAAAACCACGCATACCTTCAGGACTTGTAAACACCAGTCACCATTTGGGAAGAAGACACCAGAGAGCCAGATCTAGAAGAAGACATGATTTGTGGCTACCCAGTGGCTCAGAGGTGACTATTAATAGAGCTGAAATACTAAACGCAGATCAGGAATATACGGCCGCATGAGCCTGTCCGCAATACAAGTTGTCGTGGTCGTCATCGTCGGAGGCTCTGGCACAAGTCTCCTCCTTTACTCCCACTGACCCTGAGTCACCAGTGTCATGTGGTTAGACAGGCATAGGAACATACACAGTAGGTGGATGAAAGGTTTATGTGAAGTCAATATATTGTGCCAACATATAACATCCCTATGTTGAGTATTTATATTTTTATGCCCTAGAAAATTTAAGTCTTCAACACTTACTGCAGATGTTTGATGTCAGGGTAGGGATTGATTGAGGAAACTAAAGTGCAAAACACTCTTGGTTTAAGATAGTTTAAAGCGGCCCTGATAAATATTTTTATATCAACAGTGGATCAGATGATTATGTGTAATGTGAGAGGGGCTGGGCATAGTGATTATCTCTCAGTGAATGAATCCCCTCAGCTCTATGGAGCGTTTAAGCATTTCGTTTTGGTTTTACAGTCCACTACTTTCCAGTTTTGTTTCACTCTCACTGTTCTCACAGCAGCAGCAGGAGGAGGAAGAGGAGGAGGCGGCGGCAGGTGTTTGTTTATTAAAGTTACTGCAACAGATAAAGCACACTTTTTTGGCAAGTAGTACTTAATAAATGTATCATGGGTTCACATGTTCCAAAAACCCAAATTGGCATCTTTAAATTTTCCTTTTTGTTCGACCAACGACTCAAAACCTCAAACCTCTGTTCAGTTTCACAGAGGACAAAGAAAATCAGCAAATACTCACATCTGACCAGCTGCATCCAGTTTAATTATTTCAATTGTTGCCTAAAAATGACTTAACCGACCAATTACCATCAAAAAAATAGTGGAAATGATGTTGATCAATTATTTGACCGTTTCAGCTCTAGTACAAAGAAATGTTACAATGCGTGCACCATGAGATGGAGATAAGGGGCCGCTGACCTTTTTTTTTGTTTTCACTTTCCACCCGTCTATCCTCTTATTTCAGTAAATCAAGCTGTTTTAGTTTACATGCTAGAATGGGGTATGAAGGTAACTTTGTCCCTTTTTTTCTGATGTAATGTCCTACATGCTGATGACAAAAACCACTGTTGAGAATAAGCAAGCGGCATGAAACTAGGCCACAGCTGTAGTCTTGTTTTAATTTTAAGAGATTTATGTTGATAGACTTCTCTATTCTCTGTTGAATTTAAATAAACCTTAAAATTATCTGAATTTACTGTTTAAACTGTCAGAACTTGCTTTAGCCTTAATTTGGAGCCAAATAGCCATTTTTCTCAATAAATCAAGCCAATCTTTTTTCACTGACAGATATTGATCCTGATATTGAGATACTCACACCAACACTCACGCCCACACACACTCCTCCTCCTGCCAAGATTCACAGATTCAAACATGTGAACTGTGCAGAGCTGCTGCAGCCCTCCCCTGCAGCCCTCTGTGCAGTTTGAACCTGTTGTAAAATGCTGCGTCTTTATGCAGGAGGAGTTAAACTTCCGGTGCTTTAAGTTACGACGATGTAACCACACTTCCTGTCTCGGGGCGGTTTTATTTCTCATTTTGAAGCTTCACAGGTGGGGTTGTCACAAACAAGAGAAACACCAACCAAACATAAAACATGGCTGATTTAAAATTTGAAAATGTGGACAAAGAACAGTGAGAAAAGTCCCAATATGTATTTTCGGCATTTACAATAATGTTTGTAATTAAAGAGAGTTTGTCCAATTAACAAAAGGATTTTGTGTTATGTTTGTGTTATCCTCAGCCATGCTTGTATTAACTATAGACCTGTTACTGCCAAGTTTACAGTGTTTCTGATGTAACTGAACCATCATCAGCGTAATATAGTATTAATAACTATGATTAAGTTCATGTCTGCTGTTGCTCCCTCTACTAAAACACCTGTAATTTGAATTTGCTGCCGGTACTTTCAGGAAAACAAGTTTAATTGCTAGATCATATGATGTGATGAAGAGGTGGAAACCTGTGAGCTCTACTTCCTATAAATAATAGAGCCTTAACCTGCATAAGAGGAAACTACAGACTGAGGCTGACACGTAATTAGAGACACTAAACAAATCTTGTTTCTCGTGATTCTAACTGTTGTCATGACTGGATAATGTGTTTAAAAAAATATTAGTTGTCTGCTCTCAAGTTTGATTCAGTATTTGTTAATGTGCATTTTCTGTCGTAGAACTCTGTGTCATTAATTTATTAAGGTTGAAACACGTTAACAGTAATTATCACAATATAATTTTCGTTCACAACAGGGACAGTCTCTGAACTTTTTGATCGTACCTTGTTTTGAGTCGACATTATTCTGTTGTTTAATGGATTATCCACATAGAGAAGCAAAACTATAAATATGATAACATTGTTGCCATGGATACCACTCTTATCTTAAGTGTTTCTGCTTTGTTTGCAAGTTAATATACCCTGTTTTAGTCTAAAATCTGTCAGCTTGGTTAGCTTTGAGCTATTAACGTTGACACTGGTTTAAGGCAGGAAGCTGAAGCTGACATAAATGAAGTAACGTAAAATAGTTCACACAATAATACTCAAAGGAAAAGACACTGAGTCCTGTGCAGCTTTTGAGCTGATGTGATATTAAGTATCAGGCCTGTGCTGACGTCCTAACGGGATTAATCCATCTATGCCCTCTTTCTTTCTCATAAACTAACTGTACGCTAGATGTAAGTGGATTTGCACGGGGACCTACACAGGGGTCATTGTTAAAACAAGCTGCTGGTCTTTACGCTGTAAAACCTCCTGAGTAGTATTTTTGAATCAAAACAGCAGCTCAGATGCTGTAAATCAGCTGCTGATGAAGTCTAATGTGCTTTTCCCACTCATGAGGTCTTAAACAGAGGCTTTGTACTCGTTTTTATGCTTCAATCTAGTGAGGTGGTCTGTGTTATTTAACATTTAGACCAGTGAACATGAGCTGTCAGATCTCTATGGTGTGCTCCTGTGGGTGATGTTTATCTTTTTCAGTGCACACTGTATTGTGTGTAGGCATCGCGGTGCCATCTGAGCCCGCAAACTCACGTTACTGCAGCAACCCATTGAGGCCCAAATGCCACCTCCCACCCGTCCTCAAACACCAACACGTGGAGCACAGGGAAGGTCAAGCACCAGTGTGTCAAGGCCAGAGACCTTTCAGAAACCTTTCATGAGAGAGGTCAGTCAGACAAGCCTCCCACCTGACGCTCTGTACTGAACACCATCAAAGCTTTTTGAAGTAGCTGAAAGAGGAGTAAGGGGGAGGTCTTTGTTGTTATTGACAGGAGGTCCATGTGTGTGACAGAAGCCTTTGACAAGAGCCCAGACACTCAGGGTGTCCCTGAAGTGTTCTTTCATTCAAAGATAGGACAAGGATGCAACCTTCGACAGCTCACATCAATGAATCTTTTTCTAGTAAAACCATTATTTACTACTGCGTCAAAAAGAGGCCTTTAAATGAGACATGCAAATATGTATGTTTCTGTAACTGTAGGCTCTGTTGTACATTTACTGAAGTTCTGTACTTAAGCACAGTTCTGAAGTACGTTATCCTTCTAATGCACAGGGAAATATTGCACATTTTTCACCGCTATATCTACATTACCTTGATAGTTACTAATTACTTTGCAGAGAGTATTTCACACAAAAGATATGACCAGATTAAACTACCTAAAATTCATGTTAAGTATTTCAAATTAGCCTCAACATTAAATTGCTGCTTGTAATACACACACAATTTTGATGTACTTTACCAAAATACATCAATTTTACACTTATACTATATACTTGTGCTTCACTACACTTAAGAGGTAAATATTGTACTTACTGCACTACATTTATCTGACAGCTGTAACTACTAGTTACTTTCCAGATGAACAGATTACTTAATTGAACATATACTCAAAATGTATAAAAAAGCAGTCAGAATCACTAACCTGTTTCACAAGATTTAAAATGCCACCAACCAGTTACATTTACTCAAGTAGTAAAGTTACAAGTGTTTCCAATTCATGACACCTTATAGTAGAGAGATATTACAATCTTTACCTCAGTACATGTATCTGACAGTTATTATGACTAGTTACTTTGCAGATTACACACAGAGAACATCTGCTATATTAATATAAAATGCCTTAGTATAGATTAGACTATATATAAAGCAATAAAAATTACTGCAAATAATAAATAAAAATCACAAATACTAACCTTATAAACACTGACAGGGATTATTCTGCTGCATAATGAATGCTTATCAATACTTAAAATACGTTTAAATGAATTACTAAAGGAAGATTTTGAAGTAGGAGATTTACAGGCAAATTTGTATAAATATGGGATATGAATATGATTTTTTTTTTTTTTTATCCAGATCGACTCAATGACTCGTGAGTCGTGACCTTTGTGTTTCTAAAACTCCCCTAACAAGCCACAAAGTCTTAAGTACCAAAACCACTTAGCCTCAAATACCAAGGCTAAATGTCAACGACACATGTATGCAGCCATATCACTCACTTTATGTCAACATATGTCACTTCCATCACGTGTGAAATGTAACATGTAGGCTGCTGCTGTATATTTATATCAGAGCCTCAAACACAACACATCATAGAAGCGGTAAAAAGCACAGAAAAATGTTCAAAACTCTGTAAGATTAGCTTAAATAAAGAAACTTTACTGACCTTTTAGAGACAACGTTGTCCAGTGAGGTGAAGTGTTCGCAGGCAGAAGCTGTTCTCCATCTGAACATTTCTCTGACAGACCGGAGGGAGCAGAAACGGTGCGTTTAACCGTGACATCCTGAGGCGTTCACCGACTGTCGGAAATATTACAACTTCAGTACGAATCGACAAAAATTACCCACTTTCGTGCTGAATGACAAATAAAGAGTCGCCAGTTGTACATTTTTTAGACATAAGCGTTGCAGTGTGATTTGTAAAATGGACAGATAGCATCAAAATTGCCATTTAACGTCAGAGTTTGTGTTCAGTAAATTAGCCTGAGGAAAGTTTGTGGGGACCCTGAATGCAGCACAGTTTTTTCCACCCACATGCAAACTGAAACTCCTTTTCAGACAAAGAAAGACAAAGAGGATCTTTAGATGAGGAAAAGTCATAACTTAAGTGTATTTTCTTTTTTTTTTTTTTTTTTTTTTTTGGGGGCGGTGTTGGGGGGGGGGGGGGGGGTGGGGGGTATATTTAGCTCCAATAAAAGAGAAGTATGCGTAATTTCAGTACAATTGAATTTATTTTTGAGTCAATTTTTCTTTTCCCAGTAAGCTGAGGGTGGTAGTTTATGGGCGGTGTGAGACAACACATGTGGAGATTTTATAATACTGATTTTTTTTAATGTAATAATTTTATATTTATATTTTTTATTTATTTATAAAAAGTTAATCATTCATTAAAAGTCTTAAGTTTAAGTTAAGTACAAGTCTTAATATTATAATAATTATCGTTGTTGTTGTTGTTGTTGTTGTTGTTGTTGTTGTTGTTGTTGTTAACCACATGACAGTGACATTTAACCATCTGGTGAGCTTGGCTTTTCTGCTAAAACACAGAACAACTAACAACCATATCTGAAGATGTAAAGGTGATTAAAACTGATCGGTTCTGCTTTCAGATGCTTTGTCATATGACAGTTTTACAGTATCACATTCACTAGAATGAACATTAGTGGAAATAGTTAATGTTCCCTGCTGAATCACATATAACATACACTGTGATCTCACTCATAAAATATATTTTGAAGGGAAATTTTAGTTTATTTTGGTTCAACAGAAAACACATTTTTCACCTCAAGAATAACTAAATGAACAATCAGAGTGGAAACAAAAACATAAATAACATGCAGTAGGCATACAGATCAAATAAATCTTACATTCTGCAGCATTAAAATGACTTGAATCTTGTCTGTAACTCTATGACCTTAAAAACGTTATTTAAAGTTATTAAAGGTCCCTAATCTACCAGTAATTTAGTCATGCATCATGCAAAACTGATAAGGTACTGATAACCTTAAAGTTTTGACCTTTCTTTTCTTTTACTTTTCTTTTTTTAATTCTATTTTCCTATTCTTTTCTTTTGTTTTCTATTACATTATGTACTAAGCAGATAGGTGGCAAACAATGCGGCACAATGTGTTATGTTTTCAAAACCAGTTTTTCATTTTAAAAAAGGAGAAGAAACATATCCAGAGACAAAAAAGGAGAAACAGCTGATTTCAAAGACAGAGCTTGAAACAATTTCAATTAAAAACAGGTGAAATAATTTCATCCACACTTTTTCCCCTCTTTTATATTCGGAAAATTAAGAAGATTTTGGGATAAAATGACTTGTTATGTCTATTTAAGGCAACTGAAAGTACTTTACATAAGGTATGGAAGGCATTAGGAAAAGAAACACAAGGCAATATAAGCAGAGAATTGAATTAATAAAAGGCAGAATACAGAGTAGACATACTAGTTTGTATTTTGTCCACCAGGAGGTGCCAGTGTTCATGTAATGGCCTTTGTGTTTGCAGCTTGATGATGTAGAAAGACAAAAGGGAAACTTATCAATACCTGGGAAAAAAGTAATAGTTTGACCTGATTAGTATGAAAATAATCCATAATTAAAAGTAATGCATATTTCATTTATGTGCATAATACTATATGACTCATTATGAGCATGATTGAAGGGCCAGATACAGTTTTCTCAGCCTCCATCCATCCATATATCTCTCCATCTATCCATGTATTCATCCATCCGTCCATCCTGTTCGGAGGCAGAGAGGACCAGTCCACCTCCACAGCCAATCAGAAATCAGGAGATTAGATACTCTTTAAGTGCAGATAGCACAACAGCAGCAGATGCTAAACATGCCCACCCATACTCATCTTTTAAATATCTGCCCGTCTGTCGCACACAGCTTTTCAGATTTTCATTTCTTTAATTAAAAGCAGGCCTCTGTGTGTGTGTGTGTGTGTGTGTGTGTGTGTGTGTGTGTGTGTGTGTGTGCGCGCGTCAATTGTGTTGACGAGGTCACACTTCCTTCCCATAACTGCTGAGTGTTTAGCACCTTTAAGTGTTTTTTTCAGTTAGTGTAATTGTTCAGAAAGCTCTGTGCTCACACACACACACACAGAAAAGAAATCAGTCATAATTACTAATTACAGCTGACACAGAAAGGAAGAATTATGATACAATCAGTATGGATTAAACAGAAACAGAGAGGGAAACCCCAGATGGCCTGTTAGTCCCATTAGAGTGTGCGACATTGTATTTGCTGTACACATGCTGATAGTCTTAAAGTCTGTTGTCATTTACTGTCATCCACTGCATTCTCCTGTAATGTACCATGTTGTTAGTGTCCTGTACTGTACTGTACTGTCCCATACTGTACTTTACTGTCCTGTACTGTACTTTACCGTCCTGTACTGTACTGCACTGTACTGTACTGCACTGTACTGTACTGTACTGTACCATCCTGTACTGTACTGCACTGTACTGTACTGTGCTGTACTGTCCCGTACTGTACTGTACTGTACTGTACTGTACTGTGCTCTACTGTACTCTGCTGTACTCTCACTATTGTATAGTGTACTGTATTGCTCTGTCTTTAACTGTCCTCTAGTGTTTTGTACTGTCCTTTACTGTCAGCTGCTTTACTGTGCTGTCCTTTACTGTCTTCTGCTGGTCTGTCTCCAACTGTCCTGTACTGTTAATGTCTTGTACTTTTCTCCACCTGTGTCACTTAAACTGTCTTCTACAGTTCTTGCACGATCTTTTCTATATTGTATACTGTATTCTAATGCTCTTTACTGTCCTGTTCTTTACTTTCTTTAACAGCCCTTTGTTTTCTTCCATTGACTATATTGTTTGTTACAGTTCTCTAGTGCTCTGTAATATCTTCTACTACTGCTGTCCTTTATTGTATGGTACTGTCCTCCAATTATCCTGTACTGTCCTTTAGTATCATCTGTTGTTCTCCACCATGCTGTTCTGTCTTCTACTGTCTTTTACAGTCCTACTTTCTTTTCTACTGTCCTTTACTGTGTTGTGCTGTCAACAATTGTCCCCTTTTGTCCTTTGCTGTTTTTGTACTATCTTGTGATGCCCTCTACTGTAACCTGTTCTGTCCTTTATTGTATTGTACTGTCTTCTGCTGTATGTTGCTGTCCTCTATTGTCATCTAATGTCCTCTTTTCTATAATGCCATGTCCTACTGTTATATAGTCTCCTGTCCTCTACTGCACTGTACCAGTAGGCCTGAAGCAGTGTTTCATGGGAGCTACATTTCCCTGTGCGGAGCAGAACAGTAGTTCCTTAAAAAGCCAAATATTATTTTTGGCTCGCAGCCCGTTAAGTGCTAGCTCATTTGAAACTGCTTTGAATTTCAAAACCAAAACTATGAGCTGAGAGGGACTTTTGAGAGTAAAATAATCTTAAATAATTCTTAAACATTTATTTTATGGTTTATGCAAATAGTAAAGGAATATCCAGTTGAATAATGTTGGCCGTGAGTGTATTGGAGATATCTGCTGACCAATATAAAGGCTCTGTCTGATATGTTGCAGCATAACATTTCCCATAAACTATATATATTGCTAATGCAAAACAGTTACAGACATGCATGTAATTTAAATGTAATATGGTTGGTTTTCCAAAACAGGAAAAGAACAACTTCCCTAAAATTGTTTTAGCTGTCTCTGTTTTGTGCCTGTGCCACATTTCCCATAAATTTAGTCCATTTCTGACCGTCCTTTATTGACACAGACAGCCTATAAATAGCGTCGGTCTCTCACTCTTTCCGGCTTTTACTAAAGATTCTGAAGGTTTTTGATTCGCTCAAAAAGATCAGCACAGATTTTTCTCTTCTGTAACGTGAAGCAATCCAGTAAATCTCCTGCCAAAGTCAGCTACATGTAGTGCAGAGGTCACAATCAGTCTTCACAACATTGGTTTCATTCATTTAACTCTTCAACATTTAAGCCTTTATTCTAAATAGCATTTAAAACAAACATTTGCATGCAGATTGCTATCAGGTAATTTTAAAATCAGAACAGCCATCCAAAAAACAAAGAAGATGTTATAAAATATGCAGAAATAACTTTTTTCCACTGTGTATATTTACAATTACATAAATAATTTTCTTCTGCACACACATCCTATGGTATCACAGAGTTTTTATAAGCTTCCTCTACCATTTTACAAACTTATTGCATGATACACTCCTGATTTTAAAGAAACTTAAAATGTCTTTTCCATCCATTTATACATATTTGATATCTGACATTCACTCTAATGTCTGTAGAATTTGAATTCAAGTTTTGTATTTTCTGAGCAAAGGTTGTCTGCAAAGCATGAGTTCATAAAGCAGATCTCTGAATAATAAGATCAATTATTTCAACACAAATCATCAAACTCTGGCCTTGTCAGCAGTAGAGGTAATAATACTTGCTGCTACAGGTTCAAGGGTACCTTCATACCGTTTCCTCTGTGAGTTCCCTCTGTAGGTCTGCAGGCTCACAAAAATACCAAACTATTTTTATAGAATAGAACCACAAGAGTCCTTCGGTGGGTTTCCCCATGCATAGCACTAAATTAATCCTCCTGCAAAAGCTCAGTGTGAGCAATAGCAGCAGCAAATTCAGCAAAGGCTCTTCTTTTTTTCTCCTTCCCCTCTAATCAGGTTTCCTTTTCTGTAAAGAAAATGAATTTGCATGAGAAGATCAGAAGGAAAAGAATCTTCTTATTCCTGCACACTGCTTCAGATTGAGTGTCTGTATATTGTCTATTCATAAAATCCGTGTTTTAATATCTGGCATGTTTTTTCTTCTTTTTGGAAATACTCAGTTTCTCAGTTTTAGTCAGAAAGACATAAAGACATAGAGAGAGTGAGAGAGAGTGGAGGGCATGTAATTGTAAAACGTTATCCTTTTGTACAGAGCATCGGTACGGGACTGAGGGACGGAGCCTGTACTCTTTTTACACACACGTTGCCATGGAAACCAGCCCAGCAGCCAACCAGCTGCTGCAACAATCCAGAACCACCCCCCCCCCCCCCCCCCCCCCCCCCCCCCCCCAACCCTCCTCCTCTACCTCCTCCTAGCCATTTTTTTTTTACACACACATGACCCCCTCCCTCCATCCATATTGCATACCAGCACACACATCTTTATAAGATGACCACTGAGTGTTTTTATAGTTAAAAAAAACCCTACAAATTAAATTAAGAAGGAAATTCACACACACATGCATTCACCTTCCACCTGAATACACGACACACACACAGACAAACACACACACACACCTAAGCACACACTTGCAGTGCAGGGAGCTGATGCATAACCAGACTGTGACACAGCCGTGCAGCAGAATGGAGAACACAACAGGAAATGAGTCAGCTGTTTCAGAGCCCAAAAGAAAGGAAGAAAGAAAGAAAGAAAGAAAGAATAACCACAACATCCAAAGGCAGGTGAGGTGAGATCAGCCTGAGTGTAAAAATTTTGCTGCTGGTGCAAACACAAGAGAAGTGAAAATTGGCCGGTTTGTGACCACAAAAAACACGTGCACGCAAAATAGAGCAGAGTAATTGCATATGCTTTGCGTTAAACCTCTGAGTGCTCGCTGTGTGCAACACAATACTACACAATACACTGTAGGAGGACAAGTGGTGGTGTGAGGAGGAGTGAGGATGTGTGTGCAACAGAAATAAAAAGAAAAGTATTAGAGATACATAATTAATTATAGGCAACATACTTGTCTCTGCATGCAGTAGTGGTAGTCGTTTTTAGATTTTTTTACTTAACAAAAGTAATATACCACAATGTAACAATATTACATTACTAGTAAAAGTCCTGTATTCGGTAATTTGCTAAAGCAAAATCACTCGTCACTGGCAGAATAATTCATATACAGTATATTAAATCTTATATTATTTATTAATGATGAAGTGACTTGTAAGCAGTGTTTAATGTTGTTTCTGGTTGAAGTGGAGCTAATTTGAACTACTTAATGTCTCATATTGTCTTGTTTATACTGTAGTAACTTTGAGCTGTCAATCACATGGACTACTATTAATAATACTAGTAGAAGTAGACATATAAAATAACATCAAAAGGAAACACTCAAGTAAAGTAAAGGTTCCTTAACATTGTATTTAGCTACAGCACATGTCATGCAGTTGAATTAGTCTCAAAATTTGGATGTATAAAAACCAGGTGAAAAAGTATCATTTAGCGGAAAGTCATCCTCCTCGGGAACATTTCTGCCACCTGTGCACAAATGCGGCTGCAGGGCTACCAGGACCTCTTGGAGGATCTTGGCATCTCTCTAGGCTGTTAAAAAAATAATAAAAAGGAGGTGCTCTGGTCGGTTGTGGTTTTTTGCTGCCACTACCTTCCAGTGCAACCCGTGGCCCCTGTCCCCAGCTTTGTAGTCTGGGTGTTGGGCAAATGGCGAGTAAGTAGAGAGATGGTCATGCTCGCACTAACCGTAGCCCCACCCCTGCAGTACCACATCTGTGGAGGAAGCTTTTCAGGTCACAGAGACCGTTCACTAGGTTTTTATGTGTTTTGAGACCATGCGAGATCCCCCACCACCACCCACCTACCAGCTCATCTGGAGCCAGAGCACATGAAGTGCCTGGCAAACCAGTCTCTTCTCTTCCTGGCCTTTTGTTCCAGCATCTCCCTCATGCAGCTCTCCAGGTACTTCATCCTGCATGTCATGTCTCTCTCCCTGTGAGACCAGAAATTCTGGATGAGATGGGTGCCAGCTGGACACTGGGTCACCTAACCCAGCTCTCTGGGATGAAAGCTGCATAGTAAACAACCTCATCCTGTGCTCCTTATGTGGAGCAGTACAGGGTTGTGGTCGGGTGATGGGGCTCACAGTTGCAGGGAAGAGAGCTCTATGGCCTGAGCGATGCACAAAAGGCAGAGGTCATGGACGCTGCTTATGACCCCACTTTTTGGTCTGGCTCTGGAGAAGATGAGGAAAACCAGCACCCTCAGAAAGCAAGAGGGCGAAGCCTTTGCCGACCTAGGAAGCATGGAATCTGTATGCTGCAGGTCTGCCTGCACAGGTCATTGACACCATTCAGAGTACAAGGGCCTCCTCCACTCGTTCTCTTTACAGTGCAAAGTGGCAGATTTTTGAGTAATGGTGTGACTCTAGGCATATCATTCCTTTTCAGTGTTCAGTGACCTGTTGACCTGCTGTGTTTCCTGCAGGAGATGGTTGAGAAGGGGAAGGCCTTTTCTACAATCAAAGTGTACTCAGCGGCCATCTCAGCATGTCGTGTGGGCTTTGGAAGTAAGCTGGTGGGGAAACATTCTTTGGTCTGTTGTTTCATGAAGGATGCCACAAGCTCCCAGTTTCCAGGCCCCTGGTTCCTCTGTGGGATCTGTCAGTGGTGCTGGGCACATTATTTCATCACCCATTTGAGCCTATGGAGGCTGTAGGGATGAAGTTTGTCTCTCTGAAAACAGTTCTGCTCTTGGCTTTAAGCACAGTGAAGCGTGTGAGTGACTTGCAAGCTTCCCACCTTCCTCCTTTATCCTCAGGTGAGAAGCAGAGACTGAACACACTTTTGTGCTGCAGCAAACTGGGCTACCCCTCACACTTTTGTGAGGCTTTACAGGCTCAACGTCTCTGAGCAGTCCTTGGCACAAGCAGTGCTAGAAGTGAACATGCCAGGGTCAGTACAATGATTGCTGACAGGCTGAACATGTTTATGGCCTCTGGAAGCTCATGCAATCCGGGAGTGGTCTATATCTCTCATTCCGGTCTGGAATGGCTTGAGAGGAGCTGGTTGACTGTGTTAATATAGGGGGACGTGCCCCAGGCACAGTTCGACCGGTCTGTCACTGACAGATGTGGTGTCATTGGAGCTTCCGTAGTTGGTCACGCCAAAACGATTCCCATAGTGAAACACCTCACTCTGGTATCAAAGAACTGGGGATTACGTTAAGTAACCCAAAGTTTCCTCCTGGTACTTGGCAGCCTCCAGGTCCTTCTCCCGGTGTTTCTCAACCTGGTCGTTGGTTTGCTGCACCTGGTCCTTGTGGGTGCAGATCCACCAGTTAACGCTGGCAGCAGAGTTTGAGGCGTTAACCTGCCCCAGCCTCTGCTTCGCCACGTTCATCTTTTGGTCAAGCTCAGCCATCTTGTTGACCAGGACACCGCGGACTTCTTTCAGCTGGCCTTGTAGAGCTACAATGGTCCGTTTTGCAGCTGCCAGTCTGCATTTTGCAAGGTGCTGTTTGAATTGACCATCAAGTAGCTGCTCCTTGAGAAGTGCATTTTCTTCTTTTATGGCCGCTGTTAGTTTGTCCTCCTGGACAGTGGAGTCGTTCTTGGGTTCGTCCACCATTCTTGTTGGTGTCTTGAATCTTGCCTTGTCTTTGGCTCTTGGTTCTTGGTTTTTGTCGTGTCTTGACTCTTGGTTTTAATCCGTGGCGAAGTGAAGATACTGATTGAACAGACGGGTGTGAACCAGTCTTATATCCCCAATATTCTGATGAAGTCACAGAGAGAATTCCATCAGTGCATTCTCTTCAGAATCATTTCATACCCTTTAATATCCTGTAACATTCTAATATAGATTTATTTTTCTTATTTTTAAGTAATATCAATGTGTGTCTCTGAAAAACACTTGTGATTAAAAAATGTTACTTCAATCCTGAGAAAATAGTCTGTAGAATCAATCTGAAGAAAAATGTTTCAGATTTGGAATAATTTTTGTAGTAGATTCTGTTTAATATTCTGCAGGAATATCTATTTAATATCTATTTAATATTCTGCTGGAACATTAAATTCAAGGTATATGTGTTTTTAATGGGAACTGTCAGTAGATAAATTTATTCTCATATGAAACAACGAAACACTGTATAAGGCATGTCTTCTCAACATTAATACTTGATGTAGTCACCACTTACCATAGAATAGCAGATGCTTGTAATGATTATCACAAAATTAATAATCAACTAATTTATGTTTTTTATCAAGGAACATTTCTTTTGGATTGTAGACTGTTGGTTGGACCAAACAAGTCATTTAAATGAGTCACACTGGGCTTTGGGAACCTTTAAATATACATATAATAAATGATATAATAAGTTCAGGTTTGTACTTAAATTCAGTCTGTGAGATACTGATGAGTCTAGTGCAAAGATGCAAAATGTCTCTGCAGGTTTTACAGGCTCCTTTTCTGCAGTTTTGTTCGGAAAGAACCTAAAGGCATATCAGAAGTTGATGACGGTGGCAGTCGGACATCTGATATTGGATAAAAGTTCAGGATCAGCCAGATATACCGGCCCAGTCTTAGTTTGTTATGCATGCTAATGTGTTGTCTGTGACTCTGGCGAGGTTTTCAATTTCACTGACACAGCAAGGAAAAGGAGAGCTGCGTTTGATCGACCTTCCATAGATGCCCCCCCACCCCTCCCACAGCCCCAACCATCAACACAGGTCTGGTCTCACATTACTGACAGCGCTGCCGCTCAGAGCCAAGCTCACTCACACAGTGCTAAGCCCCCTCTGGTGTCACTTTCTATGATAGAACAACCTGAGATTATCGTCCCTGATCATCCCCTCATTTTCTTTTTCAAACTGTTGAAGTGGCTGATGGATCCACTTCAAACATCTAACTGTGTGAAGTGAGGTCAGACTGTGACTTTGTGTTGGTTTGGTGACTCTTGTAGTTCAGATATGGAAAGTAACTATATTAACTCATTTACTGAAGTACTGTTCTTCAAAGTTAGAGGTACCTTTAAAAATTTTAATTTAGGAAAATAAATACATAGATAGTTTTGTTGTCATTGCACTGAGATCAATACAAATTAAGTCAGGTCCCGTTATTGGCTTGAAGCATCAAGAGACTGTCCACTGCTCGAGGGAAGAACCTGTTTTTCAGTCTGTTTGTCCGTGCTCAAATTGTCCTCAGTCTGCCTGAAGGAATAGTGGAGAAAAGTGAATGTCCAGGGTGGGTGGGGTCTCTGAGGATGTTTCTGGCACGTCTCTGGAGGCAGGACAAGTGGATGTCCTATAACTTGTGAAGAGGTGATCCGATGATCCACTGTGCTGTTTTAATTACTTGCTGCAGGTGCTTCCTGTCTGTAGCAAGGCAGCTGGAATACCACACTGTACAGCAGTATGTTAAGGTGGTCTCAATGGTGCAGTGGCAAAAGTTCATCAGCAGCTGTTTGGGCAGTCCACTGTGCCGTAGAGTATCACTCAACTACTACTCCACAACTTTCTGCCCCACTATATGCATCTGATGTCTACAGCTTACTTAGCATTTACAGATTTTTTTTAACTTAGACACACACTTAATTTTCTGCTGTAAGGGGTCCCTTAATCAAAACACTAACAAAACACAGAGTTTGGTGATGTTGTTAAGTAATGTGGCAGCTTCTCCTGGTTAAGGTTCATTCATTGTCAGTCATTCAGGAAGCTTTTACCAGGAGCCAAATTATCCGCAGAGGTCTCCTCCTTTTCAAAACAAATGGATTCATGATTAAATTAAGTAAAAACACTGAATATAGTTAGTGAGAGTAGAGAGCAGAGTGGATATGACGCCATTGACTGGCGACCAATTGAAACAGACCGTTAGCTTTACTCAAATTATTGATTTCTCTAGGTTTATAAATAGCTGGAAACATCTGGGATAATGTAACTCAACAAATTATATATCATGGGTTTATTTGTTTATGAACATTTTAATGCAGAAATGTTACATATTATAACTTTAACTTAATCCAAGATTAATACAAGATTTTTAATTGAGTGTTTTTCCATTTTGGTCTTATGTCCTTCACCCAAGAGAAGAAACCACTTTGGAGATAAGACCCTCCTCTGGTTTGAATTACACCCAGATTAAGAACTTTAATTCAATGGGAGCAACAGTATCTGGGATCAATTTGGCCATTTATTAAAAATCAGTGTTATCCACCTCTGGTATGAGGCAGTTCAATTGATTACATACTGTATGTATCATATGGATCAACGATACACTGGAAAACAAAGGGAAAATCTTAAGATGGAATCAGTTCCCATTAGAAATATCAATGCAGTTTCAAGTGTGAATATTTTATTAAAGTATCAGGGCCAACCTTTGATTTTTTTGGATTGGGGCCCTCTACATCTTAAACTGAGTCAGTTTTTCTGTAGTTTTTAGATAAAACAAATAAATATATGCAAATGTCCTAGAGTTATCTCAACAACTAATTTGCACAATGGTGTTGTTAAATGTCAGTGTTGATTAATGTGCTCTTTCCAGTAAAAATAAACAAACACAAAACAAACATACACTGGCAACTATATCAGAAATAAACAGCTACAATTTATCCCCTGTTGTCTCAGCCTATGGAGTCCCTTGGGTATGGAAGCCCATTTCTGCAAATCTGATATGAGAAAAAAAGATACTGTAAGTCATTATAATGAGAAACTTTCTGGTCAAAATAATAACACTTATTTCGTAATAATGACTTAGTAAGTCAAACTAATGACTTGTTATATAGAAATAATAACTTGCCTCAAGATATTGTCCTATACCTCAAAATAATAATATCAACATGATTAGTTGGTATCTCAAAATATGACTAACTTATTTCAAAATAATGACATTGTATCTCAAATTACTTAGTGACTTAGTATCACAAAATAATGAGTAGGTATCTCAAAATAATGACCTCATATGTCAGAATAATGAGAAACAATGACTAGTCTATTTGAAAGTCCATCACATTCCTGCTAAAGGCAGTAAAAATGTTCCTGTGTTAGAGTGTCAAAAGATGTTCAGAGGATCTATTCACATCCAGGTTATTTTTATGCACTTATTGTCTGTTCAGAGTAGATGTTGAGGTTTCTTAGCAACTTCCTCTTGTAAGACTTGATGCAACCTTGGAAACAAACAAACAAAAATCATCTTTCAGGGTTTTTGTAGAGTTTTTTAAGTCAGCATTTAATACATTTTTCTACCCTGTTTTTATTTTTGAAACAGAGCTCTCAGGAAGGTGTCAAGTGAGTCTTAGGGCTCAAGGATATACCTTCCTTTTAAAAAAGAAACTGTAATCTATTTTCTATCGTAGATTATATCAAACTCAGGTCACAGCTCTACATATCCAGCAGCCCCACATAGAGATGCTCTGGTGCAAATTATCAAACTCTGCAGGAATACTAAAACTCACTTACTGGATTTCTACATTTTTGTATGAATATATTAAATTTACAGCAGCAGCCCTTCCCTTGTTTCATTTTATGGATGAGATAAAGGTGTTAATAAATGATAAAAACCAATGTTGAAACTGCAAAATGAGGAAAGGTCTGTGGATCTTTTTTTAGCATTTCCTGTGTCAAATTATTCAACGTGAATTCCCGTGTAGGCAGACAGCTCGGCCAACTCCTAATTATACATTTCTTTTGCTTTTTTTTTTCTTTTTCAAATTCCCTCCCATGCCGCCCACCCGCAGTACTCAAACACACTTCTTTCTTCCCACATCAGTCCTGTTGTGTCCCAGTACTCTCTGCTGTCTCTGTTCAAAGCACCAATTTATTTCCATTTTTATCATTTCATCCATTCCCCCAATGATAACATCAATGAATGCATTACCTTTTGAAAGAGAGATGAAGGGAGCAAAAAGAGATGAATTTATACTCTCCCTCTGCTTCCCTCCCTCTCTCTCTCTCCACGTATCAGATGTATGCCTCGCTTGGTCGAGCCAGGCATATGGAAATGGAGCTGTAGCAGATGGGGGGGGGGGGTCCCACAGGCAGTCCAGATGACTAATGAATAATGAACAATAGAGAGGAAACTGGTCTGTCGTATAAACAGAGGTGTGATGTTCAAGATAGGCCACCGTTCAGCCCCTGCTAAACATTAATCAATACTGAATTGTGTCTCAGTGTCTGAATCACATGAGCGCAGCATCAATTTGCCTCCACTCAGACGTCTATTAGCTTATCAAAAGCTCAGGCAGCGCATAATATATGAGACATGCCTTGCTGGATTCAGATTGTGATCTGTTGATGCAGGGGATACATGCATTTCTCAGTGCAATTCATTAGAAATAAAGACAGATTATTCCCAGAGGGCAGGAATGCGGAGAAGTTTGGAGGAGTGGGGACTATTCATGCAGAGCAAGCTGGTTTAAAACGATGCTCTTTGAATTTCTAGGACTGTGTTTTGTTTTGTTTTGGATTTGTTGTTTTTATTATTCTTGTGGATACTGGCCAAATGTGGAGGAATTATGCAGTTTGCTCAGAATCTACTATAAAACAGCTGCAGAATATAAGGTTGTCTGTCTTATGTTTGAGCACATCTAAAAAACAAACAAACAAAAGAAAAAACTTCAGTAAACATACTGTAGGCCAAAAAAAAAAAAAAGCCAATCAACATTTGTCAAATAAAGATAAAATACCAAGAAAAACAATGTTCAAAAACATTGCTATGGTTTGCAATGCCATGTGAAGGTCTTTATTACAGGAAAAAAGTAAAATAAAGCCTATAAAATAACACTAGTTAAACAACTAGTTTCATGTGATGACATCCAAGCCATCGACATTTGTTGACTGAAGACAATTAGATGTGGTTGAAAGCTCTGAAAAAGCCTGTAAAGGACTTATGTTACTGTTCCCAAAGGCTCAAAACCACCCTCTGTACTCATATACTTTAATGTACGTTTTCCACTTCCACTGTCTTCATGCTAATACATTTATGAAGATGTGATAAGATTACATAGCTGTTCAGGCACTAGTAATTCCACTTCACTCTTTATTTTGGGGGGGTTTCCAATGAATTGGAGGCCTGTAACAGTTAGTAGCGGTTTAGCATGAATGCTTTGTTTACAGTAGAAGCAGAAGCAGGTTCCACACCATTAAGTTGTAGTAAAAATTGGGTTTTTAGCAGCCTTAATCACATTTTCTCTTTTTATATTTGACAGCGCCCCCCCCCAGTGTAAACATATAAGCTTATTTTTGCAATATTTGCACTTTTTATTTCAAATTTATATTAAAACAAATACAAGTTGATGAAAATGCACCCACTAACTTGCATGTTGCAGTTACTTTTCAGCTTGCTGGTTGTTACCCCCACTTTTTCATAAAAGCATAACCAAGCCTATGTGGAACCATTGCCACTAGGGGGCCCTCAATTGAGTAAATTCCAGATGTCTTCTGTTCATTTTTTCTTCATATTTCATATTTATTCAACTATTTTCATGTAATATTTTTACTGTTTTTTATATGTTTTTTCTCCAAGAGGCTAATAGTTCTGTTTCCATGAGTTTTATTTCTGTGGCATGTTTTCGTGACATTGATCATCCAGTTTATAAAGGAAAGATGTATTAATTATTCTTATTAATTATAGAAATGGAGATGGGAGTCATTACATATTATACAGTATATAATTTAATTTCCACTCAAGACTCCACTTTTGTCTGTTCAGATGTGGTTTTAAAATTGCATATAAATAACAGAATCATCTGCATAATAATAATTATATTTGACCCCCCCCCCAACAAACCTTAAGAGATGATTTTCTTTCTTCTTTTTTTTTTTTTTTACTCCGCTGGAAAAAATTGCTCTGCTCTTGCCGTCTCTCTGCTCACACTTCTAACCCACAGCTCCCCTGCAACAAGTTCACACATTCTCTGTCTTGTGCTACAAGGCATCAAGTTGTACCGTATAGACAAGGCAGGTTGAGAGAAACTGGCTACAACAGAGGAGAGAAAAAAAGCAACACTTCATCAAAAAAAAGAAACTTGTGAGAGGCTGCAAGAAGCGAAACACTGATAAAATCTAATAGTGTTTTTAGAAAGGGGGGATTTAGTGAAGAGCTTGAAGTAGTTCAGTGGTGAGCTGAGATCGAGCCTCGTCTTCATCACGTCCGATTGTTCTCTCTTTTTTGAGCCTTTAAACACTTTGTGCGTGAGTTTGTTACAATGACCTAGATTTCAAGTCTGCAGTGCAATGCAAGTGATGGTGGGTGTGTGTGTGTGTGTGTGTGTGTGTGTGAGTGTGAGAAAGAGACAGCTCAGTCTTTGGTTAACCATACACCCCGCCTTCCCCCCACATCCACTCAACCATCTCACAATGAAATTACCTTCATACACCTGTGAACTGTCACACACTCAGTGTTTTGAGGGTCATTTGTGTTTTGTCTTGTTGTGTCCTTAATAGATTTTTAGTCCTAAACCAATTGTGTATCAGTTTATCACAACCTTAATTCCTTGTTGCATCCTTGTTTTCTACATTCTGATTGTTTGTCAGCCATGACTGATTACAGCTTCCACTTTCTGATTAGTTAGATGAATCTATCTAATGATGATTGATGTAAAAAGGTTTGGATTTGATACTGAGAGTTGACAGTTTATTGTTGCATCACCTGGTTTTTATTATATTTGGCAGATCTAGAGAAACATATTTGTCTCATTTAGTGAATTATATCAAATTCAAAAGGTTTTATTGGTCATCAATGTCTGAAAGTGTGGGAGAATTCATTAATTTCCATTTGCAATGCCAGTGTGTTGACACGTGTTTAGATTTTAATGACTTCAAACAAGTTTTACGTGGTGTGACAAGTTCTAATAAATCCCAAAAGGCTTCGCCAGGTTTTAACAGACTGTACAGAAAAAACAATGCATGATTAGAAAATAATACGTTTATTACAAGTCATCCAAATTAAGGTAGCATTTCATTTACTTGATGCACTTTTTCTGTATTGGTTGGGGTTGCAGTTAGGTCCTGCCAGTGCTTGTTGGCTCTGGAAATTGCTTCATTTCCCAGATCCATATCTTTCATAAATGTTTACAATCTGTCTACCTAATATATTGTCTTTCTGTTTTGCCATAGTGTAATTTTACTGTTCACTGGACGTAGAAGTCATCCACTGTTGCTTTTCCTGAGGTTCCACCCCTTTTTCCCTTGTTGAAGAACGGTATTTGTGGGGAGTTAAACCTTTATTCAAACTGAGGGTCCAAGGATAGAGGATGTCGTATTTTGTACAAATTTATAATCTGTGAATTTGGGCTGTATAAATGAAACTGACATGACTTCATACCGCCATGGTATTGTTCTACTGTAGCTACATACAAAAGAAAAAGTAGGTCTGTGTTTGAACCACCCTTTCTAAAGTGTGTCTGACGTCAGTTTAATACACTCCCAGCTGTGGTAGGTGATAACGTTGGGTGGAGCATAATCGTATTGTTGCTATTGTTACCCACAGTTTAATGTAGCATGTAAACTGATTTAGATCTGAGGTTAAACTGATGGTCAGTGTCTGATGTATCCTGACCCATTTGCACAATTAAGTGTACTTTTAACAGGCCTGTAACACATTTCAGTGGATTTAATGTGGGTTTAGAGCAGATAAGTGGTAATTAAAATGTCTTATACTGCAGTTATTATGAGGCTCTTCATCTATGCAGTTAGAGGTGTTTTAACACTCACATTTACATATTAATGTTGATAGATATGCACTATCCCTGACATTAAGTAAATGCAGATAGAAATGTGGCAAGCTTTATGTTTTCCACTGTGCCATATTGAATGATATATTGGCATATCATTCAGCTTGACTCTGAGCTAAGTCTCTGTATGTATTGATTATTGCATAAAAGATAGTGACATCATGCCCTGAATCCTTGGTTAATGTTGTAGACTTTTTTTTCAACAGGAAAATTTATCAAAGTAAACATTAAACCACAGGACAATGAGACAGGAAGCCATGGTGGAGATGAAGATCGAGTTTGTTAGCATTAACAGCTGTTTACTTAACAGTCTAGAAGTGAGTTCAGCAACAAAATGGAGGGAAACGTAATCCAGTCAATGCAATTTTGACTCTTGCCTCTATTTCTAGCACTTGCTTTCTTTGCCGCTGAATGTGGTTTCTTGCTGAGACCAGGTGGTGGTGGTGATGGTCACTTGCTGAGAGATAAATAGGTATTTTTGACATAGCATCAAAACTGTTGTTTCTTCACATTGTGTTGATAATTTTAGTAATTTTTTGAAAGTTTTAAACTAAAATACTTACATATAGCACCTTTTAAGACAATGTGGTCCACAACAAGTTTTGGCAGAAAATGCTGCCACTGCGACTTGCCAAACATGCAAATATCCTCGCATTATTAGAAAACATTATCTGGTGATGACCATGCAGTCAGTGGCTCCAGAGTGGGCGAATGAGTGGACATTATTGAGATGACATTGTTTCGTCAGCTGTGGCTAGTTATTGACTTTTACAGCTCTGGATTTTACAGATAAGACAAATAAAATAGTGGTTAAAATATCAGATATAGTATATTTATACCTACATATTCCACATTTTTGTTCCAAATTTGTTCCATATAAGTAGAAGTGCATCATCTGCATCAAACAAGCCAGCTGTCAATGAAGTAGTATGTTTTCCAAAGTCAGATTTAACACTTTATAATAAGATAACACCAGCCTCATGTTCAGTGTCTACAGCCTTTCTGTATCGTTCTCCTTTCCAACCACCAGACCTCAGCTCTCTTGCTTTCCCTTCCCCTCACTCATTCTCCATTGCACACCTCCCTCTCCTTCTTGAACCTCTGCCTCCCCCTTTTTTCCTCTCAGACTCACCCACAGCAGAGTCCTTGAAGCTCCTCACTGAGCCGCTCCAGGATAATGACCCGATGGCAGCTCGGTTATGTAGCATGTTACTGAACCGAAGCAGCTAGGGCAGAAGAAGAGACAGTAAATGCGGTCGTTACTGTTTGTGTTACTGTGAGTGTTTTAGAGGAAAAGTGGGCTCCTGCAGACTGTGAGACATCATGAATTCATGGTGGAAATGTCCACTTTAAAGTAATAGAACCATCATATTTAAAGGAGGTTTTAACCAAAAGTAAACTTCAGTTTTACCAGTGGAATCAGTGGTAACACAGTACTTTAGATAGGATTTCCCACCATACTCAGAGTGACTCTTAACAGCCCACAGAGAGGGGGCACAAGCTTGTTCCATTCAGCTGTGGGTTCAGCATGTAGGAGGAGGGTGCGATAGAAATATTTTTCCAGTCAAGAAAGAAATACATTGTCATAAATACCACAAAAAAGTCAACATGTCCTCTGATTGTACTGCATTCTTGGAGAGATCGATAGATGTCTGCAGGGGTTTGGTACTGAGCTGGGACACAGCTTAACATTTGGCTTAATGATTTATTTGTTGGTGACTAATTTTAAGATACATTTTTGTCCTCCTTTTAAATTTTCAGTAGAATTTTACAAAAATCACTTTAAAGTGCAAGAAACTTGTAGTCGGAACAATATCAAATATACATCAACGAAACAAGAAAATAAGTGACAGTTCTTACTCTTCTAAAAGGTGAAAAATAAACAGGGTTCGTACAAATCATTAGAGCTGCGAGATTAGTCATTTAATTGATTGATTGATTGATCGAAACTGATCAAACTGTTGGTTGGACAAAATGAGACATTTAATGTCACCTCAGGCTTAAAAGACCAATCGAGTCGAGAAAATAATCTGCAAACTAACTGATAATGAAAATAATTGTTAGTTACAGCCCTGCAAAACGCCACTCTTGTTAACAACAAACAAAACAGACAAACAAACAAAAAAAAGGTCCACTTACTTGCCTTTAACTAGAGCTTTCATCCACATTTAACATGTTCCTCAGCAGATGGAAACAGCTCAGCTGGTTACGATCTCCCCTGACTGAAGTGACTGAAGTTCCGTACTTTGGTCACGTGATGACAGTTGTCAGTGATGTCAGTCTCCACTGATGAAAACCATGTGATGTGGTTGAAAGTTCTGTTCAAAACTATCAAGTCGACCTTGAGTTAAGATTTTTTTTCTTTCTTCGTTTGTCTGTAATTCTGTTGCTTTGTCACCATGAAGAAAAATAGAAGCAGCTTCACTTGAATTAGTAAATAATCAAGCTGCTGATGCTAAATCTGCATCAGCTATCATAACTGAAGCATCGATTCAACCAATGGATCATCACACCCGCATATTTAATTCACAGTTATTGTGGTTTATATTATGTATTTATATATTAATGTTTTAGATCACAAAGCTTTTAATTTGTGTTGAAGTGAACTCCTGCAGGATGTCACGGCTTAACTCATGACCTGTGGTAGACTGGATTGTACTGTATGGCTCCACCAGCACTAGGTTTTTAAAGGGATACTCCACCTATTTTACACTTCAAAGTCTGTTACAAGTCTTGGGGAGCACTACTGCATAAGTGAAAAAGCTTTTAAGGCCTAGACCAATGTTCTACACAAGAGTTTAAATGATATGATAAAGATCTATAGGTCGATATTCTCCTTTTTCTTAGTGTATTCACATCTTGCCGATGAGCCTGTACATTTTTTAATGATAATTCTGTCCATATGTACTGAACTAGACATTTTACAGTTAAAAATAAATTTGACTGTGCTCTTTGAATGGAATGTTTGTAAATTATCTCATACATACAGTATGTTTGGCTTTTCTGCCGACTTACATGGTAAAACTGACACATTTGGGGTCAGCTGTCAGCTGCACCTGGCAGCACAAGCTTGTTTATTGTATAATGATCATCAGTCTGTGTGATACATTGAAATACTGGAAATATTTGGACGTAATGTCAGTTTGTCTGACTGGCTCGTGGAGTCCTAAATATCTGCTGAAATGTGTCGTGGTGATGGTTTGTTCCTTTAACAAAGACAAAGACAAGCTTGGATCAGTCAGAGTCTGACAACACCTCACATCAGATATCTGATATCCTGTCAATATTGTTGAACCATTGTATATGTCAACACCTTTATAACTGAAACTATTAAAAACCACAGCAGCTGAATATGAGACACGAACTCCCTGTCTGCTCTCGTTCAGGGCTTCCCTTAAAATCAAACGTATGTTTACTCCTCTGCTGTCATGACTTAGTTTGTATTCGCATACGACTGAGGGGGGGGGAGAAAGTCATGCAAAGCGGACGTTTGATATGAGGTTGCCAGGCAACAGTATAAGGTAGCAGCTTCTCAGAGTGACTCACTACAAAGTGTCAGAGTTGTGTGTGTGTGTGAGAGAGAGAGAGAGAGAGAAAGCTATTAAATTAATTCAGCAGCACCCATACAGAGAGCTGGTGAGGCACGACACATCTCGCTGCTGAATACACTCTGAATGTGAATCGCTGCCTTTATGAATTTCCACTGGCTAATGTTACACAGGGAAGCGGTGCAAATGAATCAGCATATCAGGTCATGTGCTGCGTGCACGACTAACGCAGCATTACCTCCAATTATGTTGCTACATGAAACAGCCATCATCGCCACACAGGGGGTAATTGTGTTTATTTCACCACCAGAAACTGCTCTCCCAGTAAAACACCTTCCTAATGGCTCCATCATGTCATGTATAGTTTTAATGTCACTGTTCTGAAATTCACCACCATAATGTTCTTTTCTTTATTACTTTTGACCTGAGATCACTCCTTAAAATATTAGCAGGGGTGTTAGTGAAGTGGTGCCCCCAAAGTGAATTGTATTGTTATAATAGAAAATTTTTGTTAATTTTTCCACTCATTTATACAAGGTGACATAAGCCAAAAAAGGAAAGCGGTAACCTGAATTGACTGAATGAATGTAACTGGTAGCAGAAACACAACATTTTATAATGAATTGACAAAGAAACAATATTTAATGGCATATTGGATCCATGCATACCAGTGGTCTAAGAGAGTGGTTCTCAACATAGGGGTCGACACCCTCTTAAGGGTTTCCAAGGTATATTAGAAATGTTGTGAGATGATTACTTGGACAGCAAAGAAGAAAAATGGAACCTTCGTGTCAATATTTCTGCCCCAAGGAATTTTGATTATTTCAGACTTCTCTGCTCTTTTTGCTTCCTTTTCTGAATGTTTTGCAGTTGAAGTTTTTTTTGGGTCACTTGGGGGCAGCAGAACAAGCTGTACACACAACATTAACGTAATATCACCTTATTAAGTTGTAAAGGTGTTGTTAGCAAATAGCTACATACAGCAGAACAACATTAGCATTTATTTGGAGACATGTTTCTGATCCAGTATTCACTGTCCTGAATCACTAATTAGAAATTTCTTTGGTCAAACTGATTGACTGAAGACTATTTTCCTGTTAGCGCTCCAAAATCATAGACTAATCTGTGGTGTCACCTATAAATGAAAGTGCTCTGAAAATATCCATCACTTTGCAGCTTTTCTCAGTAATTATTCTCCATACCTGCTGTAGCTGCTCTACCTGAGCCTGCGATTATTTTCATTATTGTGTCCCCTTTGTGTCCTGTCTTGTTACATTATTCCGTTTATTTAACAGGGTGTCGCTGTAAAAGCAGGTCTGCTCAGTCCTGTGTGACGAAAGCTTAAATTAATGTGACTAAATCCAGACAGACTTGTAAGGAGCTTTTGAATGAAGGATTGTAACTTTATGGCAGGAGTTCTCTCAGATGCCTTGTGTCTGGAGAGAAAAGAGCTCGCATTGATACCCTTTCTATCAAAAGACAGTAAAAAGAGATAAATTACAGCTTTTGTTTACACACTTCAATTTTTATTTTTACCTTTGGTGGCATTTGTCTTTGTTTTGAGAGTAGCATCTCATTTCATGTGTAATTGCTCTGTCTGTTTTTTATGGAATACATTAGTGTCTGTCAAGGCTGTCTGTTTTTCTTTTTACCACATAATAAGTTTAGAAAAGTTATTTTTATAAACAGTTGTGATTTAAATTATTCAACTCCCTGCTATAGACTCTTGTGGTGTTCACATTTTGAAATGGTCTAAGTCTCAAAAAAGTGATGATTTTATGACCAGTTTTATGACTTAGGTGACCTCCAGATATTAGTCTGTAACTACAGCCCTGACAGATGAACTCAAGTACTCTTCACTGACACCACACCTCATATTCCAAATATGTTCATTTTAATTGATCTTAAATGGTTGCTATTTAATGTTGTTCATTATATAAAAGTGTATATTGTCACAGTTATTTTTTTCATGACATTGAACAGCGAGCCTTTAGGTTATTTTGTCTTTTTCAACCCTTGGCATTACTTTTAATGAACTGTCTACACTTCCCTGCCTACTTGCCAACTGATTCTTATCGTTGATGTATTATAAGAACCCAGTCAGGTTGTTATAGCGTACGTAAAGGTGCTATATGTACGTTTTTGTACGCTATTTAGCCAACATCAGTATTAAGAGCTGTTGCCTTACCAGTCTAGACATGAGTTTAACACCAAACTTCATTCCTTTACTTGCAAAGAGTTGTCTCAACAGCAGTGTTAATCTATATCTAATTTTCTTCTTTTATTTCTTTGCAGAACGTGATTTCTTGCCTGGAGCAGGTGGTGGTGTTGATGGCTGTTTACCATGAGATTTAGCCATCCTTGCATTTACAAGACAAGGTGATAAACTTCCTCTGAGCAGCACTACTTCTTCATCCTCTCATGTTGGACTTAAAGCAGACTGGATGCTACAGTGACTCACTATCACCTCCTGAGGTACGAAGTGGTAACACGAGACTGAGAGAGTTAGCTGGTTAGCAATGCTAACTTTAGTTAATATCTCTGCAACACAACACCTTGATGTCTTGATATAATGTCAAAGCTTCCTTCACATTCTGTTAATAATTTTACTTCATTTTTGAATGTTTTAAATTAAAATACTTGCATATAGCATCTCAAAGTTAATATATTTTTACTCTAATGGTAATTAAAATTTTTCAAATTAGTCAAGCTACCTTGCAATCTTTTCATGTGCCCCCTAAGGTTGAAACAGCCTGCTCCTTGTCAGAAATCAATGATATACTGCAGTACTTATTACCAAATAACAACCATTTACTTCAGTATTAATACCGGTGAAAGCACAGTTTTATGTTTTATATGCACTCTCTAAAATAATTCCAATGCTATGCAGAATTATATTACTTGGTTATTACTTTACACTCCTTTCTGAGCTGTTAATCATTCAGTTGTAATGTCTAAATGAATGGGGTGAAAGGCGCCAACGGAGTGTTTGATTGTTTGAGTAGAGCAACAGAGAGGAGTGTGGTTCCTCTTTAAACTATGACTGCGTGCATCATTCTGCGTTTGTTCTGTTAACCACAGCGAGGTCTGACTTCCTATATCTCACCATGCAGGAGGGAGTGACTGTTAATCCTTCACCCTCCCTGAAACAACTGTGGCTTTATACATGTATGAAGAGCTCTGTCTCTAGTGTATATTTAATTTCTGTGGGGTAGCGCTATATAGTAACACTTAAAGTTTTCTACTAATAATTCATACCCTAATAGCTGATAATGAGGCACTCTGCTCATCATCCTGTGAGTCACTGTTCCAGTTACTTAATCAAAAAGCCAGTAAGTGGACCTTGAGTTACAAAGCATAAACTGAAATGCTCTCCAGGGGATTTTTTCAGGGACTTTTGCCTCAGTGATCCTCAAACCATATCAACAACTTCAGTTTTTCAAGTACAAGCCTGAAGCAGCAGTAAAACTTAGGAGCTGAAGAACAAAGACAAGAAAGATATAAAAATCAATAGAAATTTATTTTCTTACTTATCAAAAATATCTGCAACACTTTTGCATAGATGGACACAAAATAGCTTACATGATTGTTGCATGTGATTGTAACAATGAGAGGAGAGTGGGTTCAGAGTATTTTGGAGGGCATTATTCTCTCCAACAGCACATGGGACGCACCTGTTTTTATTTGTGACCAGAAACTGAGGTGTGAATCTAAACTAATGCAGGTTGTGGTTTCTGTTTGTGAAATAACACTTACTTCCTTTATGTTTAGTTTCAGTGGAGAAGGAGTTGATTTTATCATAGAACTCTTCAATTCTTTTCTCAGCATCCAAATAGATAGATTTCTCCTTATAAATAAGGATTACAATAAATATTCCAAATATATTACTTCCTGGGTTGTTAAATATATATATTTTTAGAACCAATTATGTCACACAAAAAAAGGGGAAATGTCTTTGTCTTCAATAATTATTTTAACTTAAATGCTATAATGCTTCTCTATCACAAATAAAATGGGAATGAAAAGTAAGAAATAAACAGAAAAAGTCTTCAGAAATGAGTCCTCATCTTCTCAAAATATCTTCTTCACAGATCAGCAAAGCACATGGAACCACTCCGATGTGTGCGTGTTGTTTGAAGTTCATGTGGGTACTGCATCACATTTTCACACCAACAGTACTCCAGAAATGAATCCTTCAGCTCCTCGTGGGTAAAAATCCTCCAGAATTCACTTTGTTGCTGCGCATAGTTTCTACTTTTTCCAGTGCAGCCGCTTTAAAACATATTCCTTCTTCTTGTGAGTTGGGAAATCCATAAAAACTCCACTCCACATGGTCAAAAAGTCCACAAGGTTTTCCACCAGGTGGCAGTTAATCTGACACATCCACGTCGTGCACAAACTTTCCTCTCGACCGATCGGCTGAGTCCTCTGTCAGTTAGCGTACTGTCTGTAAAAGGCGACCTTGACGCGCTCTATCTGGTGACACAGCTTGATGGCAGGACCAAGCTTCAGGTCCATACACTCCTGGACTGTGGGCAGGGTCAGGAGCAGCAGGGCCTGACCGTCGATGTCCTGTACAGGAAGAGATACACATTTTTATTTATTTGTTATTCATTCATTTATTTATTTGATTAAACTGGCCTGGTATATATTTTACTTTACTTTTACCACTTCAATCTGTGTTTCACCAAACACTCACAGATTGTTTTAAGAGAAAAAGATGCTATTAACTGCAGTTTACAGAAAACTAAATTCTTTAAAAGCCAAAGTCCCAGATCTATTACTTTTCTTTCTTAAATAAAGCAGAAAATAAGAAGCTGAGTTTGATCATTTTGCGACAGATTCATCTGACGTCACCAGGAAAATAAATATCTAATCAAATGCTCCGTCATATGAACGACTGATCACCTGATATCTGAGCTGTAATATAAGACAAATATCAGCTTAATATAAGTGGGGAAAAAAGGTCAATTTACTTTTTCCTGCTTGCAAAATGATGTGTTTGTGGATGAAGATATACACATCGAAATAAAAGAAAAGCACTAAGGGTGTGTGTGTGGGCTTGTTTTTATATCCCAGTGGGGCCAAACCCATGGGGACCTGTATCACTGTTAGGACAAAAAAGTTAAGGTTGGGCATTCAGTTGTGATGATTAAGGTTAGAGTAAGGAGCTAGGGATAATTTTGCTTGTTTAACTGTACTCGTGGAGTCTGAAAACCTGGAGCCCACCATAATTATGGGGTCTGACAGCTTCGTGGGGACCAAAATGCTGGGCCCCACAAGTTTAAATAGCTGTTTGAGGGTTAAGACTTGGTTTTAGGGTTAGGGCTATGTATTCAGTTAACTCTTAGGGTAAGGGTCAGTGACAGGATCCAACAAATACAGATGCACAAAGATATCTGTGTGTTTACGTACCTGCTCCTGGAAGATGTTGGCCAGGGACGCACAGTCAGTAGAGTTGATAAACTGGACGACCTCATCTACGGTCCACTCCAGGGGGTTTCTATCCAAAACCAGCTGACCCTCCTCCTCCTCCACCTGACACACACACATTAAAGACACACTTTAATAACATACCGACACTTGCATTGCTGTTCTTTGTGCATAACTTGACTAATTCAGGTTATTTTCATTTTTCATTTCCCAGTATTTTTTCCACCTGTCTCACCTGCATGTCTTGTCCTTTGGGCGGCTGATACTTGTTGTTCTGGTTGTAGGTAGACAGCGAGCGAGTCGACCTCCTGCGGCCCTCGGGGACCTCCTGACTGGCTGCGGCGTTTCCCGCACTGACAGCCCTGCAGCGCGTCGCGGCCCGACGAGGGCGGCTGCTGGTCACCTCCACTGAGGAGGCATCAGTGTGGTCCTCGCGAGGCTCCGAGCTGTTGCCTTCACTGCCCGACTGCAGAGCCATCTCCTCATCCTCCTCTCCTTCGTCGCTGTCCTGAGGGAAGCAGTGAGGATCAGAATCACGGAGGTGAGGTGCACTCATTTCAGACCTTTGACACTCTAAATGTGAAGTTGAATGCCTGTTTGTCAGCCCCCACAACCCCCACTGCCAACTACAGCACATTTTGGCCAGTTAGTATAAAATATTAATCAACTGTTTCTTTCCTTGTGAACAATATTTCTGCACGATTAAGTCTAAATCTTTTTATAAAATGCTTGATAACAGTCAAAGTGATGGTCACACAGGGGAAGATATTTGAGCTGAGCAGAGAGAGAGGTGAGATGAGTCTTAAGTCCCTTGTAAGTGACGTTAGCCATGACTCATGTTGAGTTTCAACTTTCCACTGAGAGCAAGAATCTGGAGTTCTCTACCCGGGATTTGGTTCCAGTAGCTGGTTCCAATTTGGTAAAATACCCAGATTCAGTAAGCTCTGCAAGTCACTTACTGAATCGTCTCTCTTCCTTTTATAAG
Organism: Lates japonicus; assembly: GCA_033238685.1. NCBI lineage: Eukaryota > Metazoa > Chordata > Actinopteri > Centropomidae > Lates > Lates japonicus. The sequence continues at coordinate 6,230,021 of BRZM01000005.1, read as the reverse complement.
AAAGAAAACTGTACAAAACATTCGGGTAGTCATTCAGTAAAAAAATAAATATATACGTTGGTTTAATCTAATATTAGCATGAATTAAATAGAAACAGGTAGTTTTTATTCGTCGTTATTGCACACAAAGTACCACCAGTGTTTCCAGGCAACAAATCACAGCATTGAACATATTATTTATAGTGTTACAGTGTTACCTTGAAAAAACAGTGGCGATGTTTGGAACATAAGGGGAGGATGAATATCTGCTTTATAATATGGTAATTACTTATTTTGATTTCCAAGAATTTTAATGGTATTACGTTGAGATTATTGTAAAAACAGCGACCTGTATTACCTGGTTATCAGCAGCTTATTGTCCCACTGGAGCAGCAGTTACAGTAACAAGTTAATTATTTTGTAGCATTTTTGAGTGAAGAATGACTCCAATGATTTATTAATATTTTCATTAATCATTTTATAGACTCAAGATACAAGACAACAAGAAAAATTATAGAAAAAAAGAAAAATTATAAGTTGCAGGCAAGACCAAGAAACCACCTGCCAACCAGTCTGACCAATAAATGGACTGCAAAAGGTAAATTATATTGCATTTTTCTAGTCTTATTGATTATCTTCATGGCAATTCCGGGTCAGTATCTTGCCCAAGGACACTGCAACATGCAGTCTGGAGGAGCTGGGAATCAGGCCACTGCACTTCTAGTTAGGGGATAACCCGCTCTACCTCCTGAGCCGCATCCGCCCCTTTTACCAATAAACACTCCAAAACATAAAACATAACACAAAGACATAAAAACACTCCTAAAACATTAATTAAAGTAAAGAGTTGTTAAGATTTGACTTTTTCTTTGTACAACATCACACTAAAACCTAAGCACATATTGGAAATTGACGGCCTGTAATTGGTGTGACCAAGATGTAAATTACAAGTGAGTAAAACTTATAGGGTGCCTGAACTAAATTAAACGTCTTTGCTCCATTTCCTGCCTGTTCCTCGTCTTCCTGCCTGTGTCGTATTATTTAGGGATGAGTTTGTTGTCATGTGAGCAGGAGCACACAGCACGCCCGTCGACACAATATAAGTGGGGAAGGAAAAAATAGAGAAAAGAAGAAAGACGAGGCGGAAAGTGAAGAGGAGAAGTGTTATCTAACCTGTGGTGAGCCAGCAGGAGTGTAGTCCACAGCGGACGAGCGTCTTTTCTTCTGCACAAAGATAGCTTTCCTCTTCTTCCTGCGGCGCGTCGGCTTGGCCAGCTCTCCCTCCGCTGTCTCCTCTCCTCCCATCGGCTTGGACAGCTTCCTCTTCTTCCCATAGTAATAGGCTGCGGACGCACAGCAGATGTTGAAAACAATGCGCCCCAAAACAACAACTTAGCTACTCATCAGAGGCAATTATACACTCTGCAGCGTCACAAGCTTTTTGATTTGGGTCTTCTTCATAGCTGTGGCGAAGGAAGTGATGCGTATAATTACAGACACTCACTGTATTTGGTTTTGGTCTGAACGGAGCAGTTCTCCGGGCACTTGTCGGTGACGAGGACGGGGCTGAAGAGGTTCGGGCAGCACTGCAGCTTCACACACACCTTACGGCAGAAGTCTGGGATCTGGTCTGCCAGGCGGACTATTCGGATAGTGGAGCGATAGGTTTTCCCTTTGTATCTGAGGAGGGGGGTAAAAAAAATGAGGGAAGGACGATGGGGCAGGGAGGGGATGTGGTGACATTGTCGACACAGTGATTACACTTTTAGATTTATGAGAACAATGGATAATTAAACTATCTGTAATCCATCAAAGCGCCCGACAGTGAATGATGATTGCCTGTGAGGTAGTGATGTGAAAGTGGGCAGTTTTAGGAGAGCTTTCAGTTTTCAGATCGCCTCGTTGACGAGGGTGTTCCAGGAGATGCAGGGTCAGTTTTGCAATCTCCCGTCTAATGGCTAAGGTCAGAGGAGGTGAGCTGATCTGTTGGCAGCGTTCAAGGACAAATCTGACCTGCAAACTAATGTGGCTGCTCTGAAGTCAGTCTATGCTCAGGTGGCTTCTTGATCATTCAAACAGATGCACATCAAAACTGAGATTGTATCTTATAACCAGGGTTCATACACCTTCTTAAACATCAAATTCAAGACTTTCCAGGCTTAGTTCCCTCAAATTCAAGGACCCAACAGCTCCAGTGTTTGTCACTCTGCTCAAAACTCCTTTTCATGTCACAAAATCAGGCTGAGGTTCCTTAGAACATCATCTAAATATTAATAAATCAGGAAAACAGATGAAAAAACAAATTATCTCCTAATTTTGTTTTGTTGATTGAACCTTTCTACACTGTGGACACCAGAGTCAGAAATAAATTGGCTCTTTGGTCCATAAATGCCCCAGAAAATTAAAAGCTACCCCCCCTTTGTCGAGAAATTAAAACATTCATGCACGTACATGATCACTGCACTCTGCAGGCCACCGCCGTGACTCACTACAACTTGTGACTGGCCGACTCTTTCTCGTTTCAGCCCCGGGAAAAAGGGGGGGCTTTTTTTTTTTTCTTTTTTTTTTTCTTTTTTTTTGGATTAGAAATCACCGAGCATGCAGCCTGTAGCTGTGGAATAATTTGGCTCCGCACAGCCAGCAGTGGGAGAAAATGCAAACCTCACACAAGCTACTGCATCAACAAAAAAAATAACATAAAAAAGTCAATGTATGGGGGCAAAAACGACTGGTAGGGACAGAGAGAGTAAGAAAGAAACACCAGGTTCTTCTGTGAGGCATGCTAATGATTTTAACAGTAGGAAAGATGTGATGATGTGTATGATTTATTATGATTTAGAAAACATTAAGCATGAAAGCCAATAGGGAGTGAAATGTTAGGGCTTCATAGATGAGTAAAATTGTCCCTGAAAATGTCCAGATCTAGACAATCACCATTGAAATGGGAAAAGAATCTGCTCTGGCCTGTTGTGGTGTACATTGCACTGAACTTTGTTTTTTTTTCTTTTTTTGTATTTTGGTTTCCTCACTTGGCTTTGAGGGTCTCCTCTTGGCAGTCCCAGCTCTTATCCTCCAGCTCCTGCAGCTCCTTCAGGACTCGTCCAGGTTTGTAGGCGGCGTTGATCAGCATGCTCAGCAGCTGGAGGCAAAAGCAGAGCTCAGATTTTTTTAAAATTAAATAAATTCATTGGTTCAACTGAATAAACTCTTGATATAAACACGGAGGAGGATCCGAACAAAATCGAAAGGACAAACATGGAGCGTGCTCTTTTTTTTAATTTTTTTTAACAAATCATGGACTCTTACAAAACTACAACCTCACACACACACACACACGGAAAGTGCATGTGCACACACAAACACAGTCTCTGGAGAAATTAAGAGGTTGTTTTGCTGGGCGGTAGTGATGGTGTGTATGTGTAAACACACTTGACTGACAGCTCCTCACATTAAAATGAAGGCACTGCTGGGAAACTGCAGGTGGTTAACAAGACATCGCTGTCTCGCCCCACCATCTTTCACCTCCTCCCTCTTTTCAGTCCCTGTCAGGCCCTCCTTTCTCCCTTTGAAAGTGTGTAACTCTTTGATTAAACCTGCTCCTCTCCGTCTCCCCCCACTGCTTTTGACATTGGCCCACCTCTTTGAGGACCAGCGTGCATTTTCCGGGCCCGACAGCTTGCGGCAGCTCTGCAATGCGTCCCTTGTTGAGGTAGGGTCCTGAGAAACAGCGATGGTTGACAAAAATCTTGGAGCAGCAGTATCTGCCATTGGCTGAGCCTGGGATAGAGGGAAGAATATAAACATGAATGTTAACCACCAACAGGTCAATAATGAAGACACAAAACTATTAAACTAGCAATAAGTAAAAAAATAAAAATTCCCCTCACCAACGTGTCATATCTAAGAAAAACAGTATTTGGCAAATGCCTGCTTGTGATAAAACAAACATTAGGGAATTAATCATCACTGCACTGAGTCATCAAAATAAAAGTAAACATAAAGATGAACCATGGTGTGCAGAATCTGGTCTTTTTGGTTCCTTAGACGATTTAGAAGATTTAGTTTTAGCTCTAATGTTTGTCCTGAGCCACTGTAGTAAAACCTTATTTCAGCCAAACACAGACTGATCTCACACTAAAGAAAGGTACATCTGTTAAGAAGAATGGAATGGAAAAATACATGTGGAAAAAGAAATGACAGAAACACCAGGCTACACAGACAGGTTTTAAAAGTAAAAGCACTATCCCTCTTTATTTTGATCTTGAGATGCAGAAGTTTTATAACAGTTGTTGGTTTCCAGATCTGTGTAGGTGCAGAATAAGGATTTAAAATGCTGAGAAATACTTAAATTGATTTCTAAAGGCCCTCAGTCAGAGCCTTAACAAACCACAGAGGCAAACTGAACACATTTTAGATAACAGAACTGTAACAATGCAATCTTCAGGCTTATGGAAAGTTTTGGGATTTTTTTTTTCCCAACTCTGTTATCTTGAGATAAGTCTGTTTTCTTGTGATAACGAGTTAATTGATCTCGTTATCTCAATTAAACAAGTTTTCAAGATAATGAAATAATCAACCCATTACCAAAACAAGATTGTTTCATCTTATTTCTAATGTTTATCAGAGATGCCATGCCAGCACGCATCGATATGACAGTGATCTTAAAGGATGAAGTCTAGTGACGCTCATTTTTGAGTTCTCCATAATCATCCTGCTGTAGAAAATGTGATAAATTATCTCATTACCTCAGGAAATCTGCCTTTTACTTTCTCAAGATAATGGCATTAAAAAATAATTTCAAATATGGCTGGTCTTGAATTCCATATAACTATGACTGTAGAATAAATAGAGAACATTTGTGTGGTCCTTGGCTACTAAGACAATGGGTCTTTCCCATTTGCTGACAGTGATTTAATCTAATTTCCAAAGTGGTCATGACTAACAGACTTACTCTTCTCAGATGCATGGGTCACATCATGTACTCACTCACTCACTCTTTCCCTTTTGTGGAGCTTAACTTTATCTTAAAAACTGGCAGAATGATTTCAAATTCAATTTGCTTTAGATCTAATTTTGCCTCTATGTTAACTCTGTTAATGGGTCTGTTAATGGGAGGTTGACTGCATAATGCACAACTTTCTTAAAGCCACTGGAGTTGTCAAATCTGTGGTATTTCTAAAACATTAAATATTCAAGAATTAACATGCAACAATCAAATTTTAAGTTTGGAAACAATTATCTAGTTACTACTTAGAAAGAATTTAAAAACTGAGCTAATCTGTTCATCAGGACTGTGTGGGTGTGATCAGATTTAACTGACATTTCTAGCAACAACTGATTAGTGCACTGAGACCCACTGACAAGAAAACAAGTTAAAAAAACAAAAACAAATAATCTCTTGTATGAAATGTGTGAAATCAACAAAACTATTGTTACTTTAGCAGAACACTATGTTTTCATGAAGGAAACTACTGCACAGAGCAAGAAGCTGATTGCTGATAGTTTTCAAGCCCTTTGACCTACAGTTTCCCATTTTACTGCCTGTGAAGCTGTATGTTTTATTGTTGTTTTTCTTGCATTTAAAACAATTTGTAAATTCTCATTTGGGTAAATATACATATATTTATTTGTATTGCTGTTAATATCATTAGCATGTGACTCTCAGCATTTCACCACACAGGTGAAAACACAGCCAAACTGTGCTGCTGAGATGAATCGACGGTCAACTGAATGATGCTGCTTGCCGCCCTTCCTGCAGCCCCCGACTACCGCCGGCACCTGGAACCCGCACCGCCAGGGGTGAATAGTAATTAGGTAAGGGGATGAATATGCATGAGCAAGTGGGTGGTTTTTAAACAGGGAACTTGGAAAAGAGGGCAAGAGGTCTCATGGAGACAACGCTTCGCCCTGGTTGAGCATACGTGTTGTTTACATACAGATCAACACCGTAAACATAACACTGTATCATCTACCTTCACTTAGGCTGCTCACATGCATCTAGAGTTGCACTTAATTTCAAAATTTTGGCTTTAATCCCATCGGTTTTGGCAACATCTTACGATTATTGAGATCTGGGGATGCAGCAGAACTGGTTTTTCCACAGCTTTACTACACGTTCCATTAGAGCAGACCGACCAGATCGCTGTCAACAAATCCTCTTAGGATTAGGCGCTTATTTGGAAGTGAAAATGAAAGACGACACACCTAAATATATTTGTCTTTTAAGTGCACAGTAAAACTCCATAATGCAAAAAACCTGTTACTACTGTAACAGTAATAAATAATAATAAATGGTTTACATAATCTGTTTAACCTGAGGGCTCTCTTAAAACCTGTGTGATTTCTTGTGTTGTTGGCTGCTACATGCACAAGCACGTAGTCCTAAAGCTGTGTCTTAAGTAATTGATATGATGGATAAAACTAAGCGTTTCTTTAATGAGAAATTTGCTTTAGAACACTCTAACAGAGGCATCTGTGCCTCCAATTTTTTGTTTGTGGGCGTAGTTTTCTTGTTCTAGCTGATAAAAAGCCAAATACAGATGTAGTAGTTTCACTGCAGCTAAAATAACATTTGATGGCAGATAAATATTTCAGTTCTCTAATGTGTTAGTGAGAAATGAGGATTTCCTTTGCAGCAACAGTCACAGGGAAATATTCATCTCAGCTTTAATTTGAGCAGGTTTACATCAATATAGAAAGCTGTGTGGGAGATGTAGTCCTTTTAACACATGGTGCCCAAAGTGTAAGGGTTCAAAAGTTCATGTCTTCTGGAGTGATATCTGCTCTTGCTTGTTATAGAGTCTCTCTGTCTTTAGTCTGGTCGTCAGCAGCTCAATCAGCCTGAGATCAGGTGACTGACTCAGCCAGTCAAGGACACTCCACCCCTTCACCCTGAGAAGCTCTTTGGTTGCTCTGTCCGTATGTTAAAATCGGTGTCCTGCTGAATGATGAAATGTCGGTTGATGAGTTTTGCTGCATTTTGCTGAATCTGAGCCTCTGACTTCATCCTTTTGCCTCTGTCGGCAGTAAAATCATCAAAAAATGCCAGTGCATCAGCTCTATTGGCAGCCATACACGACCAAGCCGAAACAGAACCACCACCATGATTTACACATGAGGTGATGGCTTTGGATCATTAACTGTTTCCTTTTTTAAATACACTCTTTCTTCTTTTTGTCATTTTATTGGAGCTTTTATGCGCCTTTTTGCAAACTGCAGCCTGGCCTCTCCTGAGGTTCTAGTCACAAAGTCTTCTCTTGATTGTTGACACAGGAAAATGTCTATCTACATCCTGGAGAGTGGTATTGGTTTGCCGTGACGGAGGGGTTTTTCTTCACCATGCAAATGATTTAACTCTCCACCAGGCTGGGTCGGGCCATTTTATAGTTTTCCTGTGTACACCTGTCCTGTAACCAAAAGTTGATTGTGGCAAACCAACTACCTTTGATATCAGATTTTTACAGCTTAAGTGTTCTCTCCTTCATTTGCATACTTAGCTCTTTACTCATCATACTGACAGACAACTCCACCTCAGTCTAAATGGTGACTCTCAATGAACTATGAGCTCATTTTTGTATAAACACTGAAACGACAAACAGCTCCCCAAGAAACATTTAATGGTCAAGTGTCCAGTTACTTTTGAATTTAACCTCTATCTGTTAAAAAGACTGTATCTCCAACACACTTTCTTTCTATATTGATGTAAAACTGCTCAACTTTAAGCTGAGACCTGGCACTTTAACAGCCAGAAGAGCAAAAAAACATTTAATCTCTCAATCGAGGCTGTATTCTTTTTGTAGTAAGTTTTTTTATGAGAGAAAAAAACCTTCACTAAAGGGCAAATGAGACTCAACAGGCCACATTGCAAACCACAAGTTGCATCTTGTTGTAGCTGCTCTTTGTATTCTGCAGTACAATCAAATGAGGCATGCACAACATTATTCTGTCTCCGATGTGGTTTTTCCTTCTATAAGATGAATTACTACACTGTCAGTATTACTTTCATCACCTACATGTAAACGATAGTGTTTCTCTTTGTGTTGAGATGCTTCGTGTCTCAATAAGTTCCAGAGTTATTTTTTATGTTAAAGCCACTTTGGAAACGGACTCAGTCAGAAGTGGAGTTTGGATTAAAGGCAGGCAGATTAATGTAAAGACGACAACAGCACAAGGTAAAATACTCAAAGAGAAGCATGTCTTTTTTTAGGAGCACTGTAATTTTATCTTTATCACTTAATTATGATCTCCTGTACACAAAGACACAAAACTGATTTAATGAAAAACTGATTTTTACTGTGGTCGTTTTTATAAGTGGTGAGATTATTCAGTGAGAAGATCAACCATGAAATTATTTTTCCCCTCGTGTGGTGATTTATTTATTGTAACTTTCCAAACTGTTTCTTTTTACCTGTTAACGACTTGATCCCACGCATGTCAAAACAAGTCAGTTTTACTGCTCACTTAACCCACTCTTAACCCACATAAGACAGATCTGACGCTCAAAACTAAACCTAGTGTTGGTATTATAAATAAACTGATATCCAGCATTTTACACAGTGCATGTGAGCATATAGGAATTAAACAAAGATTCCCAGCTTAAGCTCCTGTAATGCTGGTCTGACTTTAGGAAATTGGCAGTAAAACACACTCCTACCACTCTCCATCATGGACCATCCATCCCTCCACAACACACTGCAGAGACAGCAGAGCTCGTTCTCTAACATACTCATTCACGTCTACGTGACAGGTGAACACACTCCTGCACTACCATCTGTACACACTGTCTATATCAGTATTACTGCATATGTAATACACTGCCATTCAACACAGATCTTACTGGACTCAAACCTTTCTCACCATGTTGCTGATCAATGCTGATTTTCATGTATATATTGCATATTTTTATTCGATATCTGTCTCTGCCAGTTTGCAATTCTGCAGCTGTGATTCTAACTTTAATTTTGTGTTAATTTTGTTATTGTTATCCTCAGTCAGCTGTAACATGACAGCTTCCCTCATCTATCACACAACATAGTGAATGAGTGAACTTATGAGAATTTATTGTATGAGAAAAGGGGACAAACTACTCTCTCCTATACTCACAGTGGTCATTGATTAAGGCTTCAACAGCAAAACACGTTTCAAAGTTCATCAATAATACAGCCTGTGTGAGAACTGAAACTCGTTCTTTATTACTACTTTCACCAAATATTGTGCGAGCTCTGTATTTGTTGTACATGTTCTGTCATGTCTAAATATAGACTTAAAGTACGTCTATATCTGCATGATAAAAAGCTGTCACTCTTAAGAGATAAAAGGGCTGAAAAGGGCTTTTGAAGACGCGAAAGTTAAAACACAAACTAAACGCAGAGCATCACAACCGTGGCGATGTTTACGAGTGTGGGCGTATCTGAAGAGTGGGGTTTCCCTCTTACTCTCATCATAGCAGCTCATTAGCATTAATTACTGGAGATAAATCATGTGCTTTTGATTACCTGGATCCATGGCGACGGGCTGGCAGTAGTTGACAGGAGTCGTCTCCACTGGCTGGGACGGAGCCAACCTGCAGGGAAAAAGGCAATCAATCCAGTCAAACTAATCAATAAAAATTACCCAGCTGATCTAATCAAACAGGAAACAACACAGGGAACCAAACGATCGCTCGTTCCGCCGATCAATCTCCACAATAGCTACTACAGTTTGTGTCAGATTTAGGAGCAGGTGAGTTAGAAAGCAGCAGGGGTGAGGGTGGGTGAGTTGGGGGGAGAGGTATTGATGAAAAGATTCCCCTGAAGGTGAGAAATGGAATTAGAGGTTAGATGAGAGAGCTGACAAAGTGCTGTTGAAGACCACATATTTCTCCTGCTCTGGGAACCGCCATTTCCCGCGGCCAGCGGTGTAACATGTCATTTGTCAACAAAATCAATCAGCGCCCGGGGGGAAGGCAATTTCTGCTCTAAAAAGCCACTGTTTCAATTAATGGCTCCGGAGTGACAGAGAGGGAGAGATAGCAAGAAAAACCTTGAGGGTTTTCTGAAGAAACCATTACCAAGTTTTTTCTTTTTTGGCTCACAGGTGGAAAGAACAATTTTCCCGGTCATGCTTAAGTGAAACAGAACAACGGTTGTGGTTAAGTTACAGTGATATATTGGTTTACTTTAAGACGTGTGGCCAATATTCCAGTTTCATTTCCCATTTAATACTTGAAAAACACATTTCAGGAGCAGGGAAACCCCATTTTATCAGTGTAGAGTTTATTTATAAAGAAAGACACATTTTTGTTGTTCACTACTATCTGTTGCCTTTTTGTTTTATTTACTCAAGTTCCACGCCTGCAGTAATTCCAATACAAATATTAGTGCATTTGAGCAGCAAAACTTAAAACTTGAAGTAATAATCCACTTGACACGCCAGAAAAAAACATTGCAATGCCAAGGAGATTTTTGGGACAACAAATTATTTCTCACATTCTCTGACTATAATTTAGAATTTTTTGTTCTGGAAATTGTGAAACTGTGTTGAGTGAATGGTCAGATGGAAAGATTATAGATAATTTTTCTGTGTTTTAGTGGCTAATCTTGTGCCAATTGTGCGCAGAAAATAATCAGTGTCTGCACTGCGCTGTCTAAAACAGCTGTAGATCCTTATTTATCTCATAATATAAACAGAAAAAACCCTGAATCATGTTATATTCCAACTTTTTAGACAGTCCAGTAAAAGAATACTTCAGTGAGAAAGTACTTTGTCTGGCTGCAGCTGGTGGAGAGGAGGCTGTTTTGAGAAGGGACTGGATTTCAAACTCTCTATTGTGCAATATTTGTAGCTTCAACTCCAAAATATTTCACCTCCAAAAACCCACTTCTTTCATTCTCCACTTGTGGCAAGTCTTGGTAAATAAATGTTAGTTTTTCTTACTGTTTCTCTGGCTGGACCACAGCTATCTTCTTCTGTTTCTGGCCTGTGGAGAAGACAATTAAAAGAGAGAGTTTGTTTCAAGCTGTCACTCGCTGGGATATAAATGTATACGTGTGTGTTTGTGTGTGTGTACGTACAGACGGGTTTGAGTGGAGGGGTCAGAGGATAAGCGTTGGCCTCGCACCAGCCGACAGGGAAGATGTCCATGGACTCAACGTCCACGAGACACTCTGACAGGGGCTTCGCCACACCTGGAGACAAGTAGACAGCAGAGAGAGGGGAGGACAGGTGAGGGTAATGTCACACACACACACACACACACACACACAGGTTTTTACCTTCACTCTGAGACACAGCAGGAGTCCTCTGACACTTAATCCTCCTTACACACACACACAAACACCAACAGACACACACACACAGACGCACACGTCTGTACCTTCCAGTCGGAGCCACAGCAGGCGTCCTCTGACCTGTGTGATCTGAGCCACACACACCTCCACCGGCCGGTGAGGGTTCACCGCCTCCAGCCACATGTCCTTGGCAAAGCCTCTGTTCTGCCATGTCTGAACACACACACACACACACAGGAGGAGAGAGAGAGGGAGAGTTTATTTTACATTCAGGACAGCGATCTAACCTGAGATAACCTGAAGCTGGGCTCAGATTACAAGATATTCAAACTGATTTAGCCCTGATTTTCCCCCTGAGGGCTTTTATATGAGGAGCAATAAGAGTGATTTTTGCAGGTTCACTGTGCCAGAATCTAATAAAATCTGCATCAGACTGTACAGTGTCAGTTTTGAGGAAGATTAAGTTTTGTGTGATAAAAGCCCAGTAAATCATAGCGCTGTTTGGTTTGGTTTATCGGCACCAGTCTAATATATTTATAAAAGACAACATATAAGACTTTCTGTCAGTGTTGCAGTGTTTTCAGTCCACTGATGTTTATCAAGATAGGGACATTGTAAGAGATATTTAAAAAATAGACACTTTATATGATGAAAATAGCAACAAAAATGTAAACAGAGATTTGTCATCATCACATCGTCCATCTGTGCTGCTGCATGTTTTTAAAATGCAGCAAGAAACGATTGCTTTTTTTTTTTTTTTTTTTTACTTGACCACCACACAATACACTGGCTGCTGGTGCAACACTGTGTTCTGCATCAGTTCATGCATTTTCCGACTGGCTGGTTTGTAAATGTGTGTCACAGCAGCAGCCACACTGAGAATTTGGTCCCACATTTCAGACACTGTAAGCCAATTTTTCATTTATTCAGAATTCATGATAAGTGGTCAGTGGACATGTCTCTTTAGCCTTGTTCAGACGGCCAGCCCAGATCTGTTTTTTGGCACATTCAGATCGTATCCACATTGTTTTTGGAAAGTCTGGATAGTAAATAACCTCATGAAATGTGATTTTTGCAAATTTCAAAATTGCTTGATATGAGATTCCAATGTGATCTCTGCAGATGCGTCTCAGTCCCGACGCTCTGATCGCTCAAATATGATTTCAGTGCATCTTTTGAGTCACTCCTGATGCAGTAGTTACAGTAATTGTAGTTGCTGATGTCTACATCATTACTCAGGCAACCCATGCAGAGAGGTTGGTGATGCCTGGACACAGAAATCTGTTCTGATCACTTGCAAATAACAGTGCAGACAATCTGTCCATAAAGATCTGATTTGAGAAACAAATCTGATTTGCCTGCAGTCTGAACAACTTTTGTCTGGCACAGCCTAAACTGCAGTGTAAAGAAGGATTGTTGGATTGTCAACACAGATTATTTGTTAAACAAATTATATTTTCACCTGTTGAACTGCTTCTATAGCTGCAAAAACCTATGTGGCACTCTGCCTTGGCGACACAGAAATCTAAATCTGAAATATAACTTCATCAGGACACTGAATCACAGTTTAAAATAGGGCGTGTAGTCACCCTGGTCTTACATCAGGAAAGCAGGCGTCAGGAGCAGCTTCGGTCCCGCTCTGCTTCAGGTAGTCTGCCCAGTCGAAGTCCTGGCCCTCATATCCTCGGGGCCTCTCCAGATTCATGCCGTTCTTCAGGCACCACTGGACTGGCAGGATGCCAGGCGAGTTGGCGTGACACACCACAAACTGTGGCTTAGCATCAACAGAGAGATCATCCAGCATGACCTGGAAGTAGATCTCATTGTAGACCTGAAGAGGAAAGAGATAGCAGAGACTTTACCATCACTCTAATGCAACATTTTAACCCCTTAACCCCCCATCCTCCAACTGCTGACCTCTGACCCTAACCCAGTCCCTGACCCTAACTCTGCCGGCGACCAGGTACAAAGAAGTTACTCAACTTATATGCTCCTTCAGTTTCCTTTTTGGGGCACTTGGTAATGCTTGTAGGCCACAAATGTAAAGAAATGCCATGGAGATGCATCATGGGAAATGTAGGATCCAGGGTTTTTTCAAGCTTGACCCAAACTTTGGACTAAAAGACATAACATATCTCAGACTCTGTTGCTTTGATTTTAACCTTTCATCAACTTGAAGGGCAACACTAAATCACTGAAACATGCTTCTCAGTTCTGTATGAAAGCAAAAAGGGACAAAATAAACAGATAACAATAGATATCTGTTTAAACAATACTGAACACCAAAGTTAAATATTAATGAATTTAAGGAAGGAATATTAACATTAAAACATTTAATAATTTTCTTTAAAAACCAAACACATGAGTTCAACAGGAACCCTGTGTATTTAAACTATTGAATACTTTCACAACAGAGGATTTATGGGTCTATTTGTATTATTATGTAACAGCACAGTATAGCTGTTTTATTAGTCAAAAGTTGTGCAGTCATAATTTACAGTAGGAAACACAGTAAAAACAAGTGTTAAGAAAAGTGAACAAGATAATGAGATGATAAGCCTATGTGAGGATTATTGGTACAGAGATAAAATACCCAGGAAGCTCCACTCACTGGAAAATCCACCTCTCAGTCACTTTCTGGTCAAAAACCAGGCTACCTAGACGAGCCTGAAGAGCAAGGCCACCTTCTTGGCAAAAACCCGATGCTGCATTAATAAAGGCGGCTGAGGAATGTTGGGAGGAGGAGTCTGGTCTGTACATATTTTTATTTTTACATTGTTTTCTTAACGTTCTCAGCCTGACTCACCTTGGTGACAGAAACAGGGCAGATCTTGAGCTGGTCCCACGGAGAAACCATCTCCAACTTCATCCCCATCTTGAAGGAGTGCTTGGGCAGGTCTACGTGGTCCTGACACAGTAAAGTCAAGACTTTTAAGACAAATGTGCTCCACTTCTGATAACGCTCACACACGCATGCAAGACAATGTAGGTCATGCAAAAACCCTGCTGGGTGGGCAAGTAATGAATGAAGCGCTCAGTGACGCAAAGCGTTATCCCCAGTTTGGTGGTTAAAGGTGGATGAAGTGTTATATCAATCTGCTGGTGATCCTCGGGCCAAACTTAATCTGTGTGGTTTAGATTTGTGCGTATCGTGCTGTGATGTTTTTTCCGTGCACAGTTTGAGTTTCATGAGTCGCTCCATGTGCCAATTACCTGATTCTTCCTCTGTTCATTCTAAACCAACTGGAAACTTAAACACAACACTTCCTGCATGACAGAGGTTTTTGTTTTGTTTCAGGCCTACTGTACCTGACAGTAAGTACGCACAACTGTGAAGGAAATACAAAAATAAGGGAAGCAGTTTTTTTTTTAAATGAAACTGAAGTGTGTTAGTGATTTTTTTAAATCCTCTGGTCTATTTATCATTTGAGTCTGGCTATTTTTTGTTGTAGGTTTGTCATTTGTTCTTGTTCTTATGAAGCTTTCTCTTTCACCGTGTTACTCATTCATCTCTCACACGTTAGATTTATCTTGTGCACAGCTCAAAGTTCGGGAGTGTTTGCTTTAATGCAGTGTAGGTCTCCCTGCTCATGCATAAGACAGCAGAGTTCTCATGTGAGAACAAGATCATGTGATTGAAAAGAGTTATTTTTATCGTGCAGCCCTACTTGCAATAGAGAAAAAATGCATTTACTTACATTAAATCAGTTTATTAGAACTTATATCAATGTAATTATAATTCATACCCTAACACTTTATTTTACAAGCACATGTGAAGAATTTCTGAATTTTCATTTCCTTGGAAGTTTCCTTAAAAGAATAATTAATTAATTCCACTTTACTGTACTTTACTGGTAACCATTTATTATCCACGTTTCACATCATAAATCAAACCACAGACAACAGAGGTAATAGTGGTAACACAACAGGTTATCACACCCAGGTAGTCCTGCAGGCTGGCTGTGTGCCAGCACTGCACACACTCATTCACACTGTGTGAAGGGCAGAACAGTGTGAACCTTTACTCACCTTGAACACCTCAAGCGGCAGCGGACTCTTCTGTCCATCGAGTCGCGCGTCCTCCAGAGCCTGCTGCCAGTCGGGGGCGTTCTTCAGAGACCTGAGCTCTGAGGATTAAAGAGACATGAGATATGAGAAGTTATGATTGATGAGTCGAATGGTCTAAATATCAGTCTTTTTCTTAAATCAGATATTCGGTGTTATTAACAGCTGATATCATGAGAATTCTCCTTTTGATACTCAACAGCTTCTGAAAAACTCTTTAAAATCTTCATTATTGTTTTGGACTATATCCATTTTTTCTTTTCAGTCTTGATACTACAGGAAAAAGTGATGAGAAGGTCCGGCCAGGTCGGGGGTGGTTAGCATGCTAACTTCAGTGAATAAAGAAATGAAGTTTGATGCTGAACTGGTGAGTAAACGGTTATAAATTCTAACGATGGCTGAGTAGCGTTAGCAAAAACTTAATGTTAGAATATAAACTGTATAATATACATTGTCTGTATATATTCTGCATCTGCTTCTAAACATTCAAAGTCAAGATGCCAGGTTTTTTATACTGTACCTTATATCCTTTAATTCCTGTTTTGTGCATCATTTCTTGAGTCTTCCCAAAATTTAGACATATTTGGAAATTGTGGGAAACATGAGATCAAGAGCTTTTATTCTGAAGGAGAAACCTCTTGTTTAAATTGTGTTCTCAATTTTTAAAGGACAAATTTTGATAAATTTACATTACAGCTGAAATGATTAGTCAATTTGTCCATTAGTGGATGTACATCAAAGGAAAAGCTGGGGTTGGGTTCAGTGCAGTAATATTGGCCCCACAGCAGTTGGATACGACTAACATGACATAATGTTTGAAGTTTGTGCCAATGTAAATAATAACTGGGCCGAACAAGTAATAAATGACTCATTAAGTATCATTAACTCTCTCTTATACACTATAATTAAATCCTGAGAAAAGTAGTTTCAGGCTGATGGTAAATGAAAAGGTGTGAGCAGATTAGATGATCACCTATGGGCGGTTCTAAGGTGAGATGGTTCTCCAGGGCCCAGCCAAGAGGCCGGAGTCTGACGTCCAGGTAGAACAACCAGGTGTCCTGAGCCTGGTGGTCTTCAGAGAGACCTGCGTAGCGCAGGCATAGTCTCCCTCCGACGTTTTGGATGACTCTAACAGGCCAGTACAGGAAAGGATCTGAGACGTCCTGAAGCTCCAAGACCGAGCCCTCAACGATCAGATCTACTGTGTTCTTACCTCTCAGAGGCTGAAGGAGACACAGGGAGAGAGTTTTGAGTTAGACAGACACACAGCTGCTTCAAAGTCAGAGGTCTTCTCAGAGGTATATTGGTTTAGTTAAACCTCAGCGGGCAAAGCTTGTGAAACACAGATCTGTGACAACATGAGCAGTGAAAAAGGGTGAGAGGTAACAATAGAGGAATTTGTTTTACAGCCTTGTTCTTGTTCAACCCACCTCATATTATCTGAGACTACATGTATCCAGGTTTGATAGTTAATTAGCCTGCGCAGCTACAGTTCATGAGCTGAAAAACAGGCTTTACTATTTTTGTTTTTTGGGGGGGCTAAGTGAAACAGAAAAGTCAAAAGAAGCCAAACTGCACTTTTTTAAAGGGCTTTTCTCTCTAGTGTGTGGTCTCTTTTTGTGTAATTTCAAAGCCGTTACAAAGCAATCATTTGATATTCTGGGAATTACAACATTATGAATAGGATTCTTACAGAGATAGACCTTTTTATTAAAGCGTAAGATCCTTTTTGTTTAACCAGAAACATCACTATATATCACTACCAGACTCCATTGACAAAAAGAGTAATTTTACTCAGCAGAACATGAGAGTTGCTGCAATACTGTTGCCTTGATCTGCTAGTTTGCTTGTGTTATTGTGTGACTTTCCGTGGTGGAAGAAGTATTCAGATCCTTTACGTAAGTAAAACTACCACACAACAACACACACAAACCAACAGATCAAGGCAGCAGTATTCCAGCAGCTCCCATGTTCTGCTCGGTAAAATTACTGTTTTTGTCAGTGGAGTCTGGTAGTGACACATTGTGATGTTTCTGGTTTTGAATTGATTCAGAATTGTAGAAAATATGAATCCTTCATAATTGATGCCCTCTCTTCCCCTAGGAGATATATTTTCATTGTGAACACACACTCACCCCCTCCAGCAGGTTGGCAGGTGCTGTCCTAGAGCCTGTCAGGTCCTGAACGAGGAACTCTGTCCAGTCGCTGTATTTCTCCTTGATGGCTGCAAAAAGAGAAAAACACAGGGCAGAGACTGAAACAACATGCAGACAATCAAAGCATGGTAAGTGAGCACATTCTCTTGTTGTCGTAAATTATTAAATGTGCGCCACTACAGAGCACTGTCAAGTGAAGTCACCAGAGAACGGCTGCATGCATACACAAACACTAAGCATTTCTAATAATGCAGGTTTTTCAAGGTTAACACTGCTTTTTTTGTAATTAAAACTGCAGATGTGCAATATTTTAACACTGAATGTTTCTGAATTCAGTCATTTTTATGTGGGAGAAGTGGAAAAAAAAAAAATTCAGTGCTTCTTCCCATTCACACTGCAAACATTAAAGCTGACATCTGATTTATTTATATTTTTAAGCTTCCAAATGTGAAACAAAAGACATGTCTTGCAGGCTTCTGCACAAGCAAACATTTAAGTTAAAAACAGCAACTAATGTCATATTGAACTGTGTTAATGTGCCAAACAACAGCAGCAACTTTGAGCAGAAAACAAATTCAGGCTGTTCTATAGAGAACTGGTGGCTTCTGTGCAGAGATGTGTGAACAGCAGTGGGAACGGAAACAAAGTTTCATCAAGAATTTCAGGTATCAAAGGTTATCAGGTTACTTGTAACTTCCTCTCTGAACTGAAAACGGTGTGTTAATTCAAAGTGACTGTTGGGGCTGCCGTTGAGGTCACACTGCCACAAATTAGATTTGTATCAAGTTTAAGACCACATATGAAAGCAGCACATATCAAAACTGGAAATGTCAGATTCAGTGTGACATTAAGAAACCGATCTGAGGCACAAATGAGGGAAAGAAACCACTGCAACCTTGAATAATTCTCAAATAAAGAAAATATTGAAAAAAAAATTACCAGCCAGACGATGGATGACTCAGATACAAATGCATTAGCTGAACTTAAATTAATTCATGTTTGGGTTTTCCCCAAAAATGCTTAATGTGGTATTAATATGGCTCGTAGGTTTTGGTTGTCATTTGTCAAAATGAAATCTGGAAATGTATCTGTTTATTTTGAATATTAATCCTTCCCATTCTTCTCTTCACTTTCTATTACTGGATGAATTTCTTTAAGCTCCCCTCAGCACAGATGACCTTATTTACAGTAAACTGCAGTGAGTAATTCTTCTTACAGAGGACACACACTTGCCAGCTCAAAGTTTAAATCAATCTGCTCTTTTTTAAGAAATGTTATTTTTTTAAATTTTGGGTAATAATCAGAAAAAGGGTGAAATCTATTGCATTAATGAAACATGAAATCAAACGCATTACATGTTCATGATAAATGGAAAGCACTGAATGGACCAGATGTGATTTTGGCTCCTGTCAGACTGAAAGAATAGCTCCACTATTTTTGAACCTGGGCCTCATTCTCCCATGTTTTTGGGTGTAAATGATTGATGGGTACAAAAATCTTTGGCAGTATTGAGCAAGAACGGTGTACGACCCTACACAGCTGCTGCAATGTAAACAAAAAGTTCTTCTTTTTGCCACTGACAGGCCCAGATTGTTATTATACTTGTCTGACAACATTATAGATAGGATTCCTACAGAGATAGACCTTTTTATTTAATAGTTAGATCCTTTTTGTTTAACTAGAAACATCGCTATATATATATTGCTACCAGACTCCATTGAAAAAATCAGAAATTTTATTCAAGCTGTTGATCTACCACTGCCTCAACTGGTTAGTTAGTTTGTGTTATTGTGTGGTATTTCTACTCATGTAAAGGATCTGAATACTTCTTCCACAACTGAAAGCCACACAGTAACACAAGCAAACAAACTGATCAAGGCAGCATTACTTTGTAACTGTATCTGTGGGAGGTAAAATAATTTTTATCATGTATCTGATGGTGATATACAGCAGTGTTTCTAGGGCAGGCCCAGCTTCAACACACTAGACCATCCTTCAAGTCTCAAACTAGGACTTTAGAATTTGTGCGTTGGCTTTTGTGAGACTTGACTTGACTTGACAGCGAGCTACCAGCTGAACCAGCTTTGACCCGGTGCTGTGGAAAAACACAGACACAAAACAAGACAATGACACAGGCATTGTAGCTACGCTGCACCGCACCATGTGGATTGAAACTGACATTGTCTCAGTTGTGTTGTGTTGAAGTTCATACTTCCACTGGTAAGCATCCAGAGACCCTAGAGACTTAAAAAAGGACTGCACTTTGGCTATGACTTGACTAACTCAGACTTGCCCCAAAGGCTTAAAGTAAAACCAAAGTTGACAGTCGCTGGAAATGACTTGTACTGCCACCTGCTTAACTCCCCAACCCCGCCAAGTGTGGTTGTAACAAAATGCCTCTACAACATTTAATCCTGTGGAGAGTAGCTTGTTGTGCCCACATGGAGTGAACTTCACAATATGAAAAAGATTTGTATCTCCAATGACTAATAGCATTAAGCACATATGTGCTAGGTACCAGAGCTGTGCTACAGAGCTGTGCTAAAAGCCAAGTTCCAGCAGATTTGCACAATGCATAGGGGATGCGTGGTTTCTGTGCCTTTGTTTCCTGAAAATAGAGTTATAACTCCCAGTTTTGCTTTTCATTTGACTCCTGATATAAGCTTCCCTGTTTATCCCTGCCTCTCCTTCAAAACAACCCAAGATATCTATGAAGATGCTGATACTTTTCCGTTAGTTACCTAAGAAAGAAAAGAAAAACTCTATAAACTCAAGACACTTGCTGGAGTCGCTGAATGCTGCCAAATGAGTCATAGTAACAGAATGACTCCAGCACTGTGGAGAACTGATATTCCCTGCAGCACTGATTAGCACTGCTTAAGTGAAAGTGAAATGTAAAGTAGTCCATACATCAGCATGCCACTGCTGATAATGAAAATAA
The DNA here is from genome assembly GCA_033238685.1 of Lates japonicus. Lineage (NCBI taxonomy): Eukaryota > Metazoa > Chordata > Actinopteri > Centropomidae > Lates > Lates japonicus. Next base: position 6,209,614 of record BRZM01000005.1, on the reverse strand, counting down.
ATTGGGAATTTAGATTGCTCGGTCCAGTGAAGGGATTTGTTGGAACATGTTTTTTGTTTTGTTTTATTTAATCTGTTGATGATGAGTGGGTGTATTTCCAAGGTAAAGAGCCAAGAGAGAATGCTAGTCTTTTTAGCACGATACTGTGTTTACCATCTTGTTTTAGTAAGTAAACAAGGGAAAAAACATTCAATTATATATATATATATGTATAAATAATAGCTTAAAGGATAACTGGTGTTTTTGGACCCAGGCTTTTTCCCATGTTTTCCAGTGTAAATGATTGATAGGGACAAAACTATGCCTGCCAGTGAACAACTGCTGCAAAGTAATATAATGGGCAATTGTCTATGTCTACTAAAATGCTTCTTTTGGCCACTGACAGGCTCAGATTGTTATGGATACATACAGCGATAGACCCTTTTTTTGTTTGACCAGAAACATTACTATATATCACTACCAGACTTCTTTGACAAAAACAGTAATTTTACCTGCTGGAATACTGCTTCCTCAATCAGTTTGTTTGTGTTGTTGTGTGGTACTTTTACTTATGTTGTGAATACTTCATCTGAAACTGAAAGTTACACAACAACACAAACAAACAACACAAGCAAGACAGAGATAGATTAGCAATGCCAAAGGCAGTTAAATTTCTGTTTTTGTCAATGGAGTCTGGTAGTGATATATAATGTCTCTGTCTCTCTAGGAATCCTTTCCGCAATGTTATCAGATGCCTAGAATAACAAGCAGAGCCTGGCAGTGGCAAAATCAAGCACTTTAGTGGACGTACTTTGACGTGGACAGTTACCCATTGGATTACATTCCAGCAGCTGTTTCGCAGTGGCCAGGTGTACACTGTTCCTCATCAACATCTCACCGATTCCAAAGATTTCTTCTCCCTATCGATCATTTCCACCCAAAAACATGGGAAAATACAGTAAAAAAAAAATACCAGAGTTATCCTTTACTATGACATGTGCCTCTATTCTTTATTTTCTGTACTTGCTTAGCTTTAAACCTTCTTATTTGGTATTCCTCTATTTGTTTTCTGGCCTTGAAGGAATGTTGGGGCGTGTGACGATGAATCAGGGTGAGAAGTTGTGGTTTTTAAGAAAAAGTTGTCACCCTTCACACACATATTTTAGTACACACATCATCTCACAAACCTTCTCTTTGAAAAGTCAAACTATCACACAGGAGTTAAAAGTTTTGGAGCTGCTATATTGTTTTACTTCCACAGAAGCTGAAGGCTCAATCTTCTCCCCATCTCCCCTCTTAAACACTCTGTAGTTCTGTAGAAAATCTGCATTTTCCAGGTCAACAGCAGCTGTTTCAAAACAAGTTGACAAACTTTCTTATTACAGTTATTATAATCCCTTTAAATCAGATGAGTAAATAAAATTGACACTCAGAGTTCACAGAGGCTGCTTAGGATTTTAAAGCAGAATTGACTTATGAGACCTAAATCAATAAATCCCTCATGACTCCACAAAGTCCTGGCTTGAATCAAATCAACAACTGTGAATTTTTCTGGCAAATAAATCATTAACAAAATAAACATCATGGGAGACGCCATTTTTTCCTGTGACGGTAACGTGAATAGCTAACCTCTCAGGCCCAGATGCTATCTGTACGCCTGTTTAATAATAGTGTTTTTCCTGTAAGACTATTTTCTTCCTCGCTGCTACTTCTGCTGCTGCTGGATGTTTGCACGCCATTTTATTGGTCAATACCACACAAATGCTGTATACACACCTCTGTGTTGATCTTGTGTGTGCAGAAATGTTTCTGGTTAAACAAAAAGGATCTTACTTCAATAAAAAGGTCTATCTCTGTAGGAATCCTCCATAAGGTTGTCAGACACTTATAGTAACAATCTGAGCCTGTCACGGTTAAAAACATGGGAAAATATTTACATTAAAAAACACCAGTTATCTAGCAATGATTTATTGTTAAATTGTTTGTAGTTGTTTGTAATTTGAGCAATAATACCAAATATTTTCTCGTTCCAGCTTCTCACTTGTGAGCATTTTTCTGCTTCTCTTTGTCTTTTACAAAAGTAAACTTGATATTTTTAGATTTTGGACTTTTAGTTGGGCAAACCAAATCATATGAAGCCATTATCTTGGCCTCAAGGACACTGTGAATGGGCATTTTATAGACCAAATGATTCATCAAATACTCAAGAAAGTAGCTCTGAGTCATTGCAGTAAAACATGATTATTTGGGGTATGTAATTAAAGGCTTACAATGTACAAAACATCTTGCCGTGTTGCTCTAAAAGCTAAAATCTGACCCTATCTGTAAATCTGTTCTCATGCTGGAGACAGCTTTCACTGGACTGACATAAACCTTGATCCAGAAGCAAGGATCCACCTCCCAGTGTCAGCTGATAAAAGCACAATGTTTCAGAGTTCAGGGGTCGCACCCAAACCAAATTGCTGTCTTGTAATATTTCTCACCATGATGCTATTGTCAGTCTGAATACACCCTAACACTTAAAACACCGCACCTCACTACACACTCACACACTCCTAGTGCAGGAGACAGGTCTATCTCTGAGTGTCATCTCCAGCAGGCTCTGGCAGGAAGCAGCGTGGTGAATTCATTATGCAAATGATCTCTGTTGGGATCTGTTCAGCAGAGTAGCTACTGCACCACATGACCAAACTTGTGATGTACCCTTAAAAAAGCTCTTTATACGAATGGTTAAATGTATCTCATGTTGAGGGAATTCACAGCAGGTCCTGTCTCAACAAGCTTCACCAAACCAGAGGCTTCATACGCAGTAAAAATACTGTAAATATGTAAAGTAGGGGTGAATGACATTTCACTCTCTGGACCTGTATGAATTCAACTTTTTGGCTTTTCTGCCAGAGGCTTACAGAGAAAAAGATTTAATATCAAAGATCTGCCTTCACTTGTCAAACTTTACATTTTTCATGCAATTTCTTGTGTAAAATCTACATAATCTTTAAAATAAATACACAAAAAGGAGTTAATCATTTTCATTTAAATGGCACCTGTGCACCCCAGTTACCACATTATCAGTTTCAGCTAATATTCCAAGTGCAGAAGGGAGACAAATTCACTAAAGATGCGGTGGAAAAATCAACACTGTTTAACTGTCTTTCAAATGACTTTTTAATTTCTAAAAATGAGCAAATTGCGCAACAGAAGCGCTCGCAGTGCTGCAGACTCATGTGCTGTTCTTGCAAACGGAGACACTGATTAATTCAGGCCCTGATTTGATGAGCACAAAAGCTTTGCTGAATGCATCAGTTAGCAGAGGAGCATTTGAAGTGGAGGAGCAGAGAGAGAGATTGTGTGTGTATGTGTGTTTGTGTTTGTGTGTGGGTGAGTTTCATGAGTGAGTAAGCAGGTTTGACGAGGAATTTAGGTGTGTTTATTATATGTGGTTTGTCCAATTCAAATACTTTAAATCCTGGTTTCTGCACATTGTCCCAAACAGAGAGAGGAAAAAAGTGAGAGTTTTCAGAGGTGGAGTTTGTCAAAAATTTTGGGATCGAGCCTCAAGGGGGAAATTTTGAAAACTACTACAGCGTTACCAGGAAACCAATCAAAAGCCTGTGTAGTACAGAGTCATTGTGAAACTGTGTTTGAAGATCTCAGGGTGAAAAAATCAGTGTCTCCTTTTAAATTTCTTCTTAAAACTCAGTTTTCTGTGCTGTTCTCACCTAATTAACATGTTTAAAGCAGACACTTACAGATCTTTTATTTGATTCTGTAACAATGACACTTATAAAATGTACAAAATATATAGTTGGTATTATGTTATTGTCATAATATTTGATATTCTGTTGTAATTCATTTAGGGGATTTATCAAATGACAAGCTGCTGCTTTTTCTATTTCATATCCTTGTTCTCCCAAATTGTGAAAAAAATTACACTGTTTTATTTGGTTTTATTTGGCAAGATATCTGTTTTCAAGATTTCTGCCACCATACAAATCCAACAGAGATGAACTGAAGATTTGTGGTGCTCACAGCGTTGACTTAAATGACTATTTCAGTTAAATTAAGTAGGAACAAGCACTGTATCTTTCCAGAAAAGGTGTGTTACTCATTTGTGTTAAACACCACAATGAGAACAGGCTTCATGGGGACTATGAGTACTCTCACATCACAGGCCTTAATGCTCAATATTAATTTTTCTGTCTGTGTTGATGATTCACATTCATGTTTGTGTTTGTAGGTGTCAGCAGGCCTGGAACGACCCATGTTTCGAGCGCTGGGAGCAGTGTACGAGGTGACTATTTTTAAGGGGGATGGCAGCCCAGTTCAATTCAGGTATTGTTTTTCCTTGTTATAGGTACTATATCCCACCTCAAACAAGAAGAAGAACAACGTCATTTGTGCAACAGTCAAATCATAAACATGGATGACGTAGCTGTGCTAGCATACATGTTCAGGATTATTTGTTGTGGAGTAGACAGTAGACAGGCACTGTACCGTCATTCCTCATCATTCCTCTTCCAAATAAGGCTGTAAATGCATATTCTCACATTCTCTTTAGCTTTACATATCCACAACTTTAAATATCCCATGAACAGCTGTTTCCAGGGTCAAGAGTGAGCTAAAATGGACGATTAGTCCTTTAAATGCTCAAAACAGAATGGAAATTTAGACATCAATAATTCAGTGACGACTGGGAAAACTTTATCTGATGAGGAGGATTGTGGGAAACTACCAAAAGGTTTAGAGCTGCTACTAATGGACCCTGTGGTGAGGCTGCTTTGCCAAATGTTGTTGTATGTTTCTAAAAAACAAATATAACACTGCGACACGCTGGGAGTTCAGATAAGGTTCAGATAATGATTTTCAGTCATATCACAAACTAAAAGATCCCAGTGCAAACCCACACACCCACACCCATACCTGAAGAGGGAAAAACAACACAACAGAGACCAAAAAAAACAAGGTGGGGAAGCAGTATAGTCTGAAATTACAAGTTATCAAATTCTCCTATACATTTCAGTTTTT
>BRZM01000005.1:6093191-6204600 GCA_033238685.1 Lates japonicus | reverse complement strand
ACACACACACACACTCTCAGGTTTCTCTTACCTTGCGTCACCTGACTCTTTGTTTCTGGGTTTGCCGTTCTCCTGTTTGACCCTCTTTTCCTTCGGCCTGACCTCGCTCTGGTAGACGCGCCCTCCGATGATCCTGGTTCACGGGGTCAAAGGTCGAGGATTAGAGTCGGCTCTCATATTCAGGACCTCCTATTGTCACTGTTCAACTGGGTTTTCTCTCACAAAAGCCTGAATTTGTGGGCAGAAAATCCTGTTGTTTCCTGTTTAATGGGCACCAGTCCTGTATGTGAATGAACTATATGGCCACTGTGTGTGTTAACAGCAGAATAAAAGTTTCTTGTCTCCTCGCTAGCATCTCCATAGCAACTGAAACATCATAAAACCGTCCAGCCACTAAATCCTATAAGTTTGTTTCATAAAACACCTTTCAGAGCTTCTACACCTGTTTGGATTGACCGACGACTGACATGGACGATGTTGTTTGTTGTTTTAGTCCTAAAGGGAAGTTCTGCTGCAAAATTTGAAACTTTTCTGGTATTTATCACTTGGCCTCTGCTTTCCAACTTAATGATGATCTATTCATCACAGAACTGGAGACTGGCTGTCAGTGTGGTGATTACTAAAACTTGCCAAACCTCACTGGTCACTGGTCATATCCGCATGAATGACAATAATTATCTTTATGGGAAGCAATTTAAATAGTTACTGTAGGGCAGTGGTTCCCAATCTGTGGGTCCAGCCCCTTCTGGGGTCTTGAGATAAATCTGAGGGGTCAGAAGATGATGAAAGGGAAAAGACAGAGATGGAAATATTCTGACTTTTTCCTCTGCAATATTCTTTTCTATCACCCCTTCAGGAACCTCATCAGGCTCCTGAAAATCCTTCACAAGTGACATTTCCTCATTTCAAGGGGTCACAAGCCAAAAAAACTTGGGAACCACTAACACAAATTTTGTGTCTTTATGTTTGTTTCCCTTATAGAAGTCTTTTAAACCCAAACTCAGTTATATTGAAATAATTGTTTCTCCTATTATATATAAAGCTTCCAGGCGACGCTAACTCTCTATTTATTCTTTATCTTATCATGATTTTAGATCCATCATCTCTAAGTTCTCGCTGCCGCTCAGTTGAGCTGCAGGACTCTTACATGGTGAAGTTGGAGACGTAAGCGTCAGCGGGGATCTGAAACTGGAAGACGCCCTCGGTGGCTGCGGAGTGTCGGTTGAGCATGGCGCAGTACACCGCGGTGAAGGCATAGCGGGAGATGATGGTGGTCTTGATGGAGAGTTCCTGGATGTGAGGTTTGGTCTCCTGCAAAAGAAAAACATTCAAACACAATGACTGCAGAACCACCAACACGTAAATATAACCCGGACCTGTGCCGCTGACACTAAATTTGGCACGATTATATGCGTCTACCCTGTTGTGCGTGATGATAGTTACCTACAGTATTTTTGTTTTGTTTATCAGCAGAGATAACTTAACCGGGGAAAACTGGGCTTCCCTGTAGTTACAACAACCAAACAGTCAGTGGAATGTGTTCCCATGAGCTCTGATCCAGCACATTACAGCTCTTCTGGCACATCTGCGCGCTTGGCTGATCTCTGTGCGTCACACCCAAAGCGCGCAAGTTTAGGATGACAAAATTCACTTCTAGATCATTTAAAGTAGGCCATGCATTCTGGATCACCGTTAACAATACGAATCTCTGTTTAAACAAGCGTTTTCTTAATGTGAGGAAGGTCCGTTTTTCTACAACCAGAAACTCATAAACTCGTTGACAGATCACAAGATATCAATATTTATCCTCTGCGCCAAATTATCAGACCTACGACACCAGGCTAAAACAGGGAGCTGCGTCTTATTCTTGTAAATAAACCGCTTGAAATTTCGATTTTCATCTTTGCTTTCCATTAAAATTATATTTAAAATGTACAAGAATAGCTTTGGTTTCATGACTCACGTCTTTAATCTCTAATATAAATGAACAAAAATAGATGAAACACTCAAGCGTGGTCTTTGCAGTAAATTAGACGTTACCTTGGTTAATATGGTTTTCACCTGTCGAGGGACCCTGCGTGGTGCCTGTGGGTGCAAGAAAAACCGTCAAATGAGGAAATCCTAACACTAGAATGTGCTGCACCCAAATATCTTACAATGTCTAAATCAAAGTCTGATAAGTCGGAGTCAATGTCATCTTCAAGCTGGGGTTCCTTCAGTTCTCCCAGTGCGCTCGCGCTGACGCACATCAGTAAAGTCAACAGCAGCATCTTTCAGTCCTGCTCGGTTAAAACTCAAATAGATGAATGGGACATTATTTCCAGCGCGCAGCGTTTCAGAGTCTCTGTCTGTCCAGATCTGAGTGACCGGACAGAGAAGTGACACGGTCTGGAGAAGAAAAAAAATCCGCCCACCCACCGGAGGAGAGAGATGCAGTGTTGTATTAGTCCCGCTGTGGAGTGAGTGGCAGTTTGTGCCGCTGCTGGTGCTGCTGCCTTTAGGGAGCGTCGGAATATTCTCAATTACAATTAAAGGTGCAGATTTAAACAGAAAAGCATCCAAGTGTTTCACTTTGAAGATGATGAATGCAATTGTTTGATCCCACAAGCAAACTATTAGAATTTTCCTCTAAAAGATTTTGAGTAGTGAATGATGCCTTCATCACTTGTATTCAGACATACTTGCCTTTTTGACACCAAGTGAGAAATGGAAGCCATTGGAAAGGAAAATATGCCACACATATAGCACTTACTATCACCACTGGGTGGCTGACATGAACCTAGAAGTCATGAATGGATGGAAAACTTGCCGTGTATTATTGTATTATGATGCTGTTAATATGTGGGCTACTGTATGTTTCATTCTTCTTTTTTTTTTCGTTTAACATTAACACAGTTGAATTAAATAGTCATCTAACCTTAAAGACTAATCAGAAGATCTCAGATAGAATAAAATATTTTATGTTGTGTTTAACCAAGCTCAGACTGAGCATGTTCAAACATCTAAAAATCATTTACATAGTATATACCCAGAATGCTATGCCTACAGTGCAGGGGTTATCTTAGTGTTACCAATGATGGACAGAAGAAGTCCAAACAAACAAGAGTCCAAGCTTCAGGGAGTAATCTGATCTCACAGTTGCTGAATAAAGTGGATGCTGGGTCTGGGTTCACACAACTGGTTCAGGTGGTGTTGGTTTGACTTGATTCAAGATAGACAGGTGCACAAAACATCAGAATGCTGCTCCACAGTAAAGAGCAGTAAAGAGCACCCTATGCATGTTCACTATAGTTGTTCCTATAGTAGGGTTACAATATACGATCATTCATTTTAAATTCATTTTAAATTAGAGGATAGATAGAGTAGTACTGTGGAGCATGATGGATTTGACACAAGAGCTGGAGTTTACAAGAGGCACTTGAAGGCAGCATGCCAGTTCCAAAAAGTATAGTGAGCTAAAAATCAGTGAAATTAATTTGCAAAGTTTATTTTAAACCACATGTGACAAGCCTTAAAAACAAAACACTGACACACTATAGCACACAGCTAAATGTTAAGAAGGGGTGAGGGGGTTCTTATCTTTGTTAACCCCTGTTATTCACAGTTTGCCTTTACATTACATTACAGTGCAAAAAGCCATAATTTCATACCTTCTTTGTTTTGTTTTGTTTTTAAATATATAATATACTGAAATAGGAGAGGTGAAGCCTTCAGCAGTTAGGCTTACTTTGGCGCCATCTTGTGGGTATTAGGCAACATTGCATGTTTCTCATGTAAAGGTGGATATGTGTCATGTTCATCTTTGCATCTTTATGTTCTACACAGACTTTTTTTAAAAACAGCTAACTCTGTATCAGAAACACATCAGAATGATATTTGGCCGAACGAGCACAATGATGGTCAGATTGTGACTTTGAATATCGGAGTACTAGATCTTTAAATCAATCTGTCTGCCTGTTTAATCTATGCATGAGTCAAATCTGTCCTATTTACCCTGCCCACACTGCAGGTCAAGTTTCAAAGTTTCCTTCTTGTCTTTGGGTTACATGAAACACAACAAATATTGACTGGAGCTGGGAGTTGATCAGTCCAGTGGATTTTAACCTTCAGTTTTCAGCTTGGCTGTGGCTCCCTGCAGAAGTGCCGTCTGTCTCCCATTGCTCTGTGTTTTTTTATGTGTGTGTGTGAGAGTATGTGTGTTTGAGCCCCACAGGCTGGGAAAAATGAGGCGTCTGCTGCTGCTGCTTCTGGGGCTCCTGCTCCTCCACCAGGGCCGCTGCTTTGAGTTTGTGATAGATGGAGAATGGGAGGAAGAGACAGTGAGTTGGAGGGTGTTCACAGGGACTGGGGGCGAAATCTCTGAAAATCTCTGTTTATGCCTTTTTTTTAACCAACTGCGCAGGCTGATATTGAAATATCAAAGTGGGAATCAAATTGAAAAGTAAATTCAAAAAGAAAATTTAATTGCAAGAGCAGTAGATTGTAGGTATATATTGTGTATATATTAGGTTGTTGTTGTTTTTTTAAATCTAAATGTTTGCCCTGAAGGAAATAACTGCCCTGAAGTCTATAATTAAAAACTCACTTTTGTATGGCAGACAACTGATTTTTCATAATGCATGCTACTTTTTGGTGTTATTTTTCCCATCTTTTACCTAAATGCTTTTAATCACTCAAATATACAAAAGTAACTACTCCCTGAATTGTTGCAGGGATATGCTTGACATTTAAATCTGATTTTCATAATTGGTACAAAAATCTTTCTCATGTATTTATTAGTTTTTGAATTTTTGAATTTTTGAATTAAATCTAAACATTTTCCTTGACATTTGACCCTTAACACTCACCCTGAAATTTGTCTTTATGCATCTGAAGCTAAATGTTTCATTGTTGAGTCAATATTTTGGTTTGTGCTTTGTTGATCACATTTTTTTTCCATCATTAATATGCTGAACCTTATTCATATATTAGTTTTTGAAATTAAATAAAAATGCTTGCCCTGATGTTTGACCTTTCAAATTAACTTTAAAAATAGTTTTTGTGCAGCAGGGACATTTTTAAATCTCTGAAGTCTCACAAACTTCCTGAATTGTTGCATAATATTACAAAACTCCTTGTGTATTTGTTAGTTTCTGAAAGTTCTGCCCTGACCTTTGACGTCACTCAAAAACTCACTTTTGTATTCTGGACAAGTCTGTGTAAATGTGATATAAATCACAAGGAAAATACAAGGAACTTTTTCTTGAAATGTTTTGTTCACTTCATCAAATTAAATCAGATGAAGAATTAATTCTGACTTTCATCCAATTTCTTCCAATAGGCACATGTACGGGATCACCGGGAGAGACACAAGGTGAGATCTTCCTCCAAACAGCCAGACTTTTGTTATTTCTGAACATGTCTAATTGTGTAAAACAGAGCTTGAATTCTGAGTTTGCTTTTCTCATTGATATTGCAATATCTCATCTGTAGAACGCATCTTAGTGATTGCACAAAAACAAACAAGACATCACCAAACAAACTGCCTCTGATCCTGGTTGTAATCCTGCCTTATCTCCAACTTAATAACAATTTTTTTATAATCTCCTCAGAGAGTAGATTAAGACAGTGTGAAGCTGATGACTTCTGTGTATGTGTGTGTTTCAGAGAGCGATATTGACCAGCGAGGAGCAGGAAGACTTTGAAGTATGACTCTTGGCTTGTTGTTTGAGTATTCTCCACTGTGACAGAGTTTAACCTTATCTACTAATCAATTTGCTGTTGTTTGAAGAGATTCCCGTGACTGACGGGTTATTGACTTTGTTTGTCGTTAATCCTGCTCTGCTTCCCTTTTCTGTCTGTCTTTCTTTACCTGAGGAATCAAATCAGTGGGACAGTCGCGTAAATTTGGCTACATTATTTGTGGTTTTATCATGTCTATAATTTTTATATCATCTCAAACTGTCACAAAATGTTTATGATTTAAATTCAGCTTCTTCTAACCCTAATCTCACGATTTAGACTAGAGTAAACGAAGAATATCTAATAACCTATGTAAATTCCTTTTGTTAAAAAAGCTGTTTTTTAAAGGATAAAAACCAATCTAGTCATAAGTTTTCTGCATGATAATCCAATCTATATATTCATGTAAATTCATGTAAACATTATTTCAATCCATGTATTAAAGGTTTCTGAAAGATTTAATCCCTTAACATACTAATGGAACCAACCTTACACACTTAAAACTGGAATTAGAAATTCAAACTTAAGGCCATACTTAGTCGAATTCAAGTCAAGACCAGTTCTAAACAATGTCAAGACCAATTCAGGACAGTGACCAGAGGATAGTCTGAAGTCTTGTCATTACTTTGGGGTTGACAGGCTTCTAGCAGAGACTCCAGTAAGTTCAGTTGTTTGTGGTACACAGTAGGAAACCGTTTAGAGTAAGGCATCTCTCAAAAATTCTGAGATAGGTGGGAAAAAGTAGAGTCATTATCATAACAATCATAAATGGAATCAAGTCCCAAAACCCAGAGACAAGAGAAGTGCAGGTCAGAGATATGAAAGGATTCTAAGAAAGAAACAACTCATAAATGTCAGAGAAGACCCCTAGATCCTTGTGCTGTCTGTTTATCGGTTGTACAGGCCATCCGTGGAGATGACATCACTGTCAGGAGCTACAAGGTTGAGAGCCGCATCACGTCCCGCTTCGCCCACACCACCGTCAGGAGCTCGGTGGTCAACTCGGGCTCCAAAGCTCAGAGCATCGGTTTCAACGTCCAGATCCCCAAACGAGCTTTCATCACCAACTTCACCATGTGAGCCCAGGTCCATACAGTCCAAAACACTCATTCAACAGAATGAGTACCACTCTAACTTTTCACTTCTTCTAATGCAGGAATGTGAATGGGATAACATTTGTGGGCTCAGTGAAGGAGAAGACAGTTGCCAGGAACCTGTACGCTCAGGCCAGAGCCAGAGGCAAGGCAGCAGGCATTGTCAGGTATTGGACCGGCCACCTGGGTTAAAATCCTCAACTGAGCTCAACAGCTCCATAAAGACTGAAATATTTCTGCTTTACAGGGCTAATTCCCAGGATATGGAGACCTTTAAGACAGAGGTCCACGTTCCTCCCGGCAGTAACATTGAGTTTGAGCTCCATTACCAGGAGATGATGCACAGGAGGCTGGGTTTCTACGAGCACTCGCTGTACCTGCAGCCTGGGAGGCTCGTGCCACAGTTCCAGGTAAATATATCAGGACATACATGAGTTTCTGCATTCTTGTGCATGTTCTTACATTTGTCCCTGACCTGGTTTCTCTTTAAGGTGGATGTGTACGTCTTTGAGCCAAAGGGGATTTCCATGGTACAAACACCAAACACCCTCGGGGCGCAGTTTACAGAGCTCATCAAAGTCACATCAACCAATGACAAGGTAATACTGGAAAACACAAAGAGCCAGTACCTCTGGCATGGGTGCACAATTCATCACACTTGTTGTTTTAGTTCTAGAAAATTTGAATTGAGAAATCTGGATCTGCACCAAGGTCCACTGACTTAGATTTAGAGTACTGACCTCAGATAAGTGTTCCAAAAGGTGAGAATGAAATCTCGCACATGACACACTAGAGTTGTACAACAAGTTTTAACTTTTTTGGGCTTGTCAAAATGGTTTGGATGCACAACATGATTCAGGAGTTATTTGCCCAAATGTGAAACTTTGTTATAAATGGCCACATGATGGCGTTATTTGCATTGAAATTCATCTCCGCATCCCTGATTTATGACCAAATTTTCCACCAAATATCACTGAAATCTGTTCAGTAGCTTTTGAAATATTTTGAAAATGATCAACTATTTATTAAACATAAACACACAGATGGAAGCATACCCCTCATGCAGAGACTTTTTCATCTGCTTGTCTAAGTGATTGTATCATGCACTGTGTCTGTGTCCCCAGGCTCATATTGTCTTCAAGCCCAACCTACAGCAGCAGAGGAAATGTGACAACTGCACTGGCAGCGCTATAGATGGCGTCTTCACTGTCAAATATGATGTGACCAGGGACAGCAATGCTGGAGAACTGCAGGTATCACAGGCTGAACCATCTACGTTTGTGTATTCAGCTTGTTTAACACTGAATACAGCTAGAAACAGTATGGAGATTACTGCTACTCAAGCTTCCACTGTCTCCTCCAGGTCTCGGATGGCCACTTTGTCCATTTCTTTGCTCCGTCTAACCTCTCACCACTTCCTAAAAACATTGTGTTTGTCATTGATGTCAGCGGGTCCATGTGGGGCGTCAAGATGAAGCAAGTAAGTGATAGTTGTTTACACCTTTAGCTTTGAGCACTTTGACCCTTCAAACCATCCTCCTGTTCCCTGCTCCTTCTTCATCTCTCCTCTGTAAAACACTGCCACCTTGTGGTCATTCTACAGAATGTATTTAATTCCAAACTCCTGTCACAGACAGTGGAGGCCATGCAGGCTATTTTGGATGACTTGACTATAGATGATCACTTCAGCATCGTTGACTTCAACCACAATGTGCGTTGCTGGAGTGAGGAGCTGGTCCCTGGCTCATCTATTCAGATCGCAGATGCCAAGAAATACATCCAGAGCATCAAACCCAATGGAGGTGAGGCATCATGGGAATACAGAAAAGGATGGATGCCAGAGTAAAATTAGTTTTTGGTTGTAATTAACATTTGACCCCAGGCACCAACATCAATGAGGCACTGATGAGAGCAGTTCAGATGCTGGTGAGGGCGTCCAATCAGGGCCTGATTGACCCTCGCTCCGTCTCCATGATCATTCTGGTGTCTGATGGAGATCCCACTGTGGGTAAGACTGACTGACTTATTGGTCCTGTTGACCAATTTAAGATTTAGCCACCAATAGAAATAAGAGTCACTGCTGTGTAAAGCTGCCAACTGACAAGGACAAGGAAAACAAGGACTGCTTGCCATTACTGCTGACTATTTTGCAAAGCATGCAGTAGTGTTAGAGATTTTTTAATGTATTTTTCATACCTTCCAATACTATATAATGTATATGATATGTAGTTAACAAGGCAGCTCTTACAAAACACTACTATAGTCCTTTAATGCCAGTGTTTTCTGCATTGAAGATGCAAAGTTTGATCAAATCAGCTCTTTAAGATGCTGTTAAAGAAGTTTTTTTAAAATGGAACCAGCTGACCCAATCTGTATCCCTCTCTGCAGGAGAGATCAAGCTCAGCACCATCCAGAAGAACGTGAAGCGAGTGATGAGAGAGGAGTTTTCACTCTTCTCACTGGGGATCGGCTTTGACGTGGACTATGACTTCCTGGAACGTATAGCCATGGAGAACAGGGGAATGGCTCAGAGGATCTACGCCAACCATGATGCTGCCGAGCAGCTGCGGGTACGACAGCAGCATCGAGGAAAAGTGTCCAACTTTTCTCCTTGACCAAAACCAAAAATCTGAAACTTCTTTGTTTCCTCTACGAAAGACGAATTAACAATTTAGCAAATGCAGATCTAGCATTTAATCTTGAAGTCAAATTTGAAATTTTCTAAACTCTGTGGTTCCCAGTTAATGGAAGTTAAATTACCACAAAATGTAGAGGGTTTTTTGTCAGATGCAGATGTTTTTTTTGCCATAGATCAGAATTTAGTGGATGAACACTTTCCTAATGCCTTTAACCGTTGTACAGTATCACCTCAGCTTCCCTCCCCTTTCTCTGCAGACATTTTACAGCCAGGTCTCCTCTCCACTGCTGAGGAGAATCACCATTCAGTTCCCAGAGGAATCGGTGTCCGACGTCACCCAGAACCACTTCGATAAATACTTCAGCGGCTCAGAGCTGGTGGTGGCCGGGAAGGTGCTGCCATCCGAGAGCAACACGCTGACCAGCTTCACCACCGCATCTGCTGTGAGTAGAGCACACAACCATACACTTAAGGTTGTGGGTGAAGGGAAAAACAGGACCTAGTACTACCAGTGTCCTGTGTCCCATCTCATCCTGCAGGCCCGTCTGGACATCACCCTGGAGACAGACACGGACACCACAGAGCTGGACATGGAGTTGGCCAAGCAGCAGCACTCATTCACGGGCTTCGCCAGACAGATGTGGGCCTACCTCACCATCAAACAGCTGATCTCTGAAAGGTGAGAGGCTCGAGAGCACGCAGAGTGATAAATCCCTCTATATTTTTTAATGTAACAGACATATGGAAGCATGTCAGGTTGATAAGAGAGTCCTACATTTGGAATACAGTGAGGAAACAAGATCCGTAAATAAAATTAAATAAATAAATGCAAATAAATGAACAAAAAACCTCTGACTTCTATCAGAAAACATTTGTTTTTTGTAGAAATATGGCTTTGTCAGTATGTAACAGTTAAAGTGTGGCTGTCCTGTAGGTCTCTGGCTGCGACAGCTGCCAAGAAGAGGAAGATCACCCAGCGGATCATGTCGCTGGCTGTGGAGCATCAGTTCGTCACTCCACTCACCGCTCTGCTGGTGGAGAGCGAGGACGCCAAGGAGAGGCTGCTGGCCGACACCCAGAGGGACCCCAAGCACGGCTGCTGCTCAGGTGCCTGACAAAAGCCTGCATAATGTTATACACAGAAGAGTAAAACCAAACAAACATTAAATACATCTAAAACCATAACGGGCTATGTTATAATATCTCATGTGAATGAAGGAGGAGGAATGGGAGGGGGTATAGCACCCAATGGTTTGTCGCCAGTGCGAGTTGTCTACCAGCCTCCACCCTGGGTCCAGATGACCACTCCGGCCCCCCCGAGCCAGGCTGAGAAGGGTCCAGAGGAGTGGACTCTGCCTCAGAAGGTCACCTTAGGTAACACACACAGATACACACACACACACACACACACATTCCTGGTAACACTGACAAATAAAAGTTACTCAGTGTGTAACAACCTCACTGTTTCTCATCCAGTGGACAACGACCCTCACTTCATCGTCCACCTGCCGGGGAGTAACATGGACATCTGCTTCAATATCGACTCCAAACCTGGTCATATTCTCAACCTGGTATCTGACAGCGGAACAGGTACAAAGCTTTACTTAATGGGTATAAAAATATGCCTAAAAAGTAAATCTGTTATATTTCTGTTCCTGTTTGGGCATGCTACATGTGCTGTGTCTTATAGGTGCTACATGGAGTATTTTAACATGAGAGGTCATTTATTAATTACCACATCAAATGGTTTGTGTTGTTACTGAAAACAAGCAAGACCAATGAACAGGCTTTGCAGGCTTCAGCGTAATTTTCATGACACTGAATTTGGAGAGAAACCTGCATGATTATTTTACATTTGCTGCACCTTTACAACTGTATTAACTCTGACCCAAATAAAGTGACCTTGTATTTCGTGGCTCATCCCTCCTGTCTGACCCTCTCTCCTGTCCTGAAGGTCTGGTGGTGAACGGTCAGTTAATCAGCTCAAAGCAGGCGCACAAAAGCAAAGTCAGCACCTACTTCGGCACCGTCTCTGTGTACTACCAGCCCGATGGAGTCAGCGTGACCGTCGGCACTGACAGCATCGCCATGACTGATGGCATGAACAACCACTCCTTCACCTGGGGGGCCACGGCTGAAATCACACAGGATGGGTAACAGTCACATCTTTGATCACAGCGTCTGATTTCCAGCATTTACATCCCGTCTCACACTGTCACGTCTCTGTGTTTCAGAGTGCGGATTTCCATTGTGAAGGACTCTCACGTTACCGTCACTATAAATAATAATATCCAGGTGATGGTGTTGCTTCACCGTGTGTGGAAGAAACATCCTGTCAGTGTTGACTTCCTTGGTATCTACATTCCCAATGATAACCAGTACTCCCCTCTGGTGCACGGGCTCATAGGTAACGTGAAATACTCAACAACCTCATAGGCTTTTGGTAAATCAGATGCTGGGCTGACTTAAATAGTAAATCAATGAGTTAAGTTTTAAACTGTGGAAAAATATGTATCAAGTCAGTCAGAGGTTCCTAAAGAGACGCCATCTTTGTCAGTTTCTGGACCTTGAAAATTTCAATTTGGAAAAAAAAAAGAGGTTAAAGAAAAGATTCTTTACTTTTTTGATGATGCTATTCTGCAAAACCATATGATTTTATTACTTTTAAAGGTCATTTTTATTTCTGCGAAGGATTTAATACATAACGTAAATCTAGTAATCTAATCTAATCATAATATATAAATATGCAATTAAGATGAAATAAAAGAAAGCTAGCTGAAATGGAAACAAGAACAGAAGTAAACTGGAGTGTAGAGGAGATTCTGCTGCTGGTAGACGACATACATCACAGGAATTTGTGTTCTTAGGGTAGAAAAGCCTCTGTAACAGGTTTAAAATTAATATAAGATAAACCCAGAGTATTTAAATAGTTTCAGGTGAATTAGAGGCCTCTAATAAGGTGGGTTTAATGCAGATTTTAACACTGTCTTACCCTAAAATTTACCTTATTTAAGTGGTTGTTTTGAGGGTAATAATGTGTGTGATCCCACAGGGCAGTTTTCTAGAGAGCCTGAGGTGAGCGTGTACGACATCCACGAAGGAGTCGACCCTCTGAAGAAGCAGGCCACCATGGAGGTGAAGGGCAACAAGCTGCAGGTCACCAGGTACGTCTCATAGCAACTCACATAAACCGATATTTGAACAAACGCATTTCTTATTGCATCCATAAACTCTTGTGTGTGTGTTTAGGGGCTGGCAGAAGGACTACAGGCGTGACAAGAGACGTGGCTCTAATGTCTACTGCTGGTTCATTCACAACAGCGGGAAGGGCTTCATCGACGGCCACTACACCGACTACATCGTCCCAAATCTCAACAGTTTCCTTCAGACGCTCTGAACAGGCAGAGACACATTCAAGTACCATGTGTGTAACTTTTTTACACTGAAGTCACATTACTAACTACATTTAATTTCCTCTTCAGGAATCATTTAACCTATTAACGTTTATTCACTTCCATACAACACCAAAAGTCACTTTAGTTGAATTTATTTGGACAAAATTTACATCTGCAATGTTAAGGTCAACTTGAATACAAAATAAAAAACAAATTGGACTCATTGCTCTACATTTTTCTGTGACACCTCACTGGAAAATTGCATTGTGGGATTATGTACATGTACAGGTGAATCATCCGGGGAAGTAACTCTGACACAGTAGAGTCCCTCAGCCTGAGGTTAAACACTGGAGGGTTTGCCGGTTCAGGCCAGTTTGGAGAAATCCTCGTAGGCAACGTCAACGCTCTTCCCTTTCTGTTGACCCTGAGGGTGAGAGGACATGACGCTTTAATCATGGCTGCAGCCTCAACATGAAAACTGGATATGAAAAGTAACAAATGGCACCTTTAAGCTGCTGCACAGTAGAAAATAAACCAGTGACTAACGTGACAGGTAGAACACAGTGACGCCGACAAATACTTACTGAGTCGAGTGTGAGCGTGGCGCAGAAATTTTTCTCATCAATCCCCTCCAGCACAGCCTCCATGTCTCTGTACGGACCGTTCAGGATCAAAACCTTTTTACCTGCAGGAAGTTTGACAAGAAGATGCTGAAGAGGACAGAAAAACACAGCTGAGGTAACATGTTGTTAAATAAAAATCACCTCAAGCTGCTGATGACTTTGGCATTACTGTATTTTACCTGGTGCAGGTATGACCGTCTCTAGGTGATTCTGGTCCAGTTTCAGCTTGTCTCCGGAGTCGATCATCTTCACCACCGCTCCGTATTTGTCTCGCACCTCCTGCAGCAATAAGATCCACAACATGTTAACATCACAGGTCTTCTCTCTGCTCAACACATGCACATACAGTAAATACAAAGTATCGCTACCATGATGATAGCCTTCTTCTTGTGGTACTTCTCTCCCAGTCTCTTGGTGATGACTTTGACCACGATGTTGGGCTGCAGCCAGTAATCTGTCCTGACCGACTGCTTCTTCTTCTCCTCCATCTGAACAAAGAAAATATCACACGTCAACTTCAATAACGACAGACTTAAACTCAGAAACATGCAGAAGACAAAACTAAATCATCTTTTCTACCTCTATGATTTCTTCCAGAGCAGATTTCTTCTTCTTCTCCCCCCTGGAGTCTGAACTGGATGAGGTATCTTTCCTCTTGGTCGAGGATGACGCTGCTGTTTTGAGAGCGCTAGCACCCAGGACAGAACTACACAGAGAAACAAACAATTTCAGACAAAATATTTCAGTTATATCCACTTAAAAAGTTGTTGAGAAGAGTTAACATCCTGCACAGAAGCTTCTGTACCTTGATTTTGATGGACCGGCTACAGATGAAGAGGCTCCCAGGTTGAAAGCAACTGCAAGAGGAGAGAACACAGAGTTCACATCTGACACACAGTTCACATTGTTAATCCTAAATAAAGTTTGTTACACTATCTAAAAAACCCCAGGTTATAACTGAACAGCTTTGAACACTCCATGTTTCTGAGGTCAGACAAAAAAAGGGCAAATGCAGAAAACTTCAAACCTTTTTCTTCTTCACTCTCACGTTTCAGCTCTGTATAAACTGGAGTTTCCTGCAGAATAAAACACAGCATGAAATATTAACCTTAAATTTGAAAAGTCATCTCCATTAATTTTCATTCAGCTGAACTGAGCATGTGTGAAGGCTGCTGGCGCTTACATCCGTCTCCTTGCTGTCGCGGCCTCTGCGGACCTGCTCCTCAATGAACCTGGCGCTCCTCTCCTCGTCGTCCATCTCCTGCTTCTTCTTCCTCGCCTGCTCCTCTTGGCGGCGGATGGTCTCCGGGTCACGATCGATGTACTGGATGTACCAGCCTTTCGGGGTCTCGTCAACTTTACACAGGCCTAGGAATACACAGCATGTGATTAACTATAGTTACACTTGCTACAGTGACATATTTACAAATGGTTGGCCTGACTTTTCTTCAGGGTAGTATATTAAAACATTCCTTGTATTATTGATCATCTGCTATGTGCTTAATCACCTACAAACTGTAATATAGTGGTGTTAACTACAAGGAGAACAACCTGACCTAAAGATTAGATTCAGTCACAAAGAAAACAGGCAATTATTTAAACTAAGACTTGTTATTTTTCACGAGTTTGAGGACGGTTACATCAGCTGACCTTCTCTGCCCAGCCACTTGGTAAAGTCAGTAAGAGTCTCCCACTGTGTAGAGTTCATGTGGACGTGCTCCCGGTAACTGATGTACTCGTTGTAGACAATATTGTTATGCACTCTCTTGGTTCCTGCAGATCAACAAGGAGTAAATACACAGACTGACAGACAGCTGCTGTTTTTGCACAAACACCTGGATTAATCTGAACTCACCAAAACGTCTTCTGAGCAGCTCCAGGAAGTCGCTCTTGAACTCACTGTTATAAAAGGGTAAAAAGAGATTAAAGGGCCACCATTAACGTGTTTTCTTTTCATAAAAATGCAGCTAAAGTTCAGTGAATGAACTCACTCTGAGAAGTAGTCCATGAACTTGTTTGGATCCTCTGAGGCCAGCAGCAGCTGCCTCTGGTGGGACTCAGACATACAGTGACATTTGAAGCCATTCTGTCACCAAACAGAGACAGAGACAGTTTAAAATATAATCAGCAACAACAACAACAAAACAAAATACGACAGGTTTAATAATCAACGTCTCACCTCATCTCTACATTGTTTCTGACACATTTGACAATACCACCTCAACTTCTGGAGACCTTTGGCTTTAATCCGGTTGCTTATCGCCTTAGGGGAGAGAAAATCTGCTTTCCCCATCCCGACCAGCTTTAAGACACAAAAAACACTCTATATAATGTTAAACTTCGGACTAAACTGGAGAAAATTTAGCTCGAATCGCGGCTAACCTACGATCATCCGCAACCAACAGAAACAGTTTCCGCGTGTCCTGGCGTCATAATCTCGCGAGTAAACGTAAAAACGTGCGATAACGTTTGCTGCGTTCAGGCCTCATTGTAAACTTCGTATTTTACCGAACACATCATTGTG
Source organism: Lates japonicus (assembly GCA_033238685.1). Lineage (NCBI taxonomy): Eukaryota > Metazoa > Chordata > Actinopteri > Centropomidae > Lates > Lates japonicus. Next base: position 6,188,605 of record BRZM01000005.1, on the reverse strand, counting down.
ATTTATTATGTTACTAAAACGTTTCAGCGAATTTCTAGAACAAACTTTACTTGGTACCGGTTTGTTAGACGTCCCAATCGATTATTAAAGTCAAATCCCTGAAATAATTGCACCTTATTTTTTTAGGTATAAAAACAAACCGGATTGAAAACCTGAATTGAAAAATATACAATTAATACAGTTTTTTAAGTTGACACTGGTGAATAAAATTTTAACGTTCGCTAATGCGTCGTACGTATTGGGAAATTTGCTACGTCATTTCCTCTTGCCATCTTTGTCCGAATAGAAGCGACGCAATTTTGGTAACAAAAAGTTAAAAGTCTCTTTTTTGGTGCAGCGTGAAAAAAGTTTTTCATTGACAATGCTTAAGAGTCGATGAGGATTCTGGTTATACCTTCAGAACAGGGGTAAGTGTAACCTACAGGTTGTTTTTCTAAGTTTTGTTTTCGTAAAACAGGTGCTCACCTGTGTGACTTAATTGCACATAAATGTAGTCTAAGTAAATGTGCCCCCCCCCCCAACATGTATAATTTAGACAGTGTATTAAATTTACAACTCAAAAGTGATAAACACACAGAATTTATGTCACAACACGATAGATACAGCCCACAAACGAATACAAATGAAGAGTTCATCCCGAAATTAACGGTTAACAACTTAATGTTTACAGTGAAAGGAAATAATTTATAAAGGTAAGAGAGTGCAGTGGGAGAAATTTGCTTCACCAGTTTAAGGTCGGACATTTAAACAGGAATAATAAATCTACTAAAATTATTCTTTAACCTTTTTTGGACAAGCATTATGGGTTCATCTTGTGTGTGATTTGCTTTTTAACGAGAAGTCTGCTGGTACGTGAAGGCAACATTCGTCCATTTTGCTTTTAACTTGCGCCTGCGCAGTCCTGCGTGTCTGACCTTCATAGGAGTAACCATGTTCGCCAGGACCAGCGCGTTGGTGTTCTCCCCACAATGGTAAAGTCACAAATATTTAAATACTTCTACAACAAGCTTTAACTTTATCCTCTTTGTATACTCTACGAACATATGCGAGTGGAATAGATGTGTTGCTTCTAGTCTCTGAATGCACGCAATTACTGACTGCAAGGACGTGCTAACGTGGAGGCCGCAGCTAATGAATGGACAAGTTCAACCGGCTAGAAGCTAATGCTAACTGAGCTGACATTGTGCGAGTGTCTAGAGAAGAAAGTGAACATTTAATAGCTGAACGATTTTTAGCTAATTTATTTTTAACGCACATATGAGTCAGAGTGATATTCATAGCTAGGGCTAACTGTCAGAGCCTGATCTGTGCAGAGCTAACTGATGCTAACACTTCTGCAGCGCTAATCAGTATTCTTCAGTTTATAATTAAGATTATGATAACGTGGCGTTAACTAGAAGCTGTTGTTAATGTCTGGCTGTGTTAATAATGCTGTTACATGTTGATAGAGCCTGCAGCTAAAACTCACATGCACTATTTCTGTTCACAGTGGGCAGGTCAGGAACATGGCTACCTTGAAGGACAGTAAGTACTTTGTCTACTGCACACTTAATAATGAAAGACAACAGATCAACAACATATTAGAAACTGTAATCTCACAGTGATAACAGCCCAGATGCAAAATTTGTAATTGTCAACATATGTGCTGAACACAACGTTTGATTATGTCAATTTACATAAGTCCACATTCATTCATATGAAACCACCTGTTTACATGGAGGGGTGAACGTGCAGTGATCTGGAAAACAAATATTTTAAAAGAAAATAATGAGCATAAGTGATGCCAAACTGCAGAGCCTGTACTAATTATTTGTCAGAAGTGTACATCTCTGCTAATAAAAAACAACAGTTAGGTTGTCAATATGTGAATGGACTTCTGTGAGATGTATTGCTAAAACTACGTTGTCACGGTATATGTAATGTTGTATCACTGTTTTGACATATATTATCATTTACTGGTGGTAGAACGCTTGATAAACTCTTATGTATGTATAAAGTAATTAAGTGAGAATATTTTTGGGCTAATTCAGGGACCTAAATACCTGGAAGAAGCTAAATGAAGGTGACACTGACTAATTAAATCTAGCTATGAAGTTATAGCAAAAGCTGACAAATTCCTACTTTCTCACTGTTATACTGTCTCTTGTTGTCATATTGCTCCTCTTTAATATTGTGAGTGATATCATTTTTTCCCTTCAGTCACCATTCGGCTGAAGTCCATCAAGAACATCCAGAAAATCACAAAGTCAATGAAAATGGTGGCCGCTGCCAAGTATGCTCGCGCTGAGAGGCAGCTGAAGCCAGCCCGTGTCTACGGCACCGGTGCTCTGGGTACGTACACCTTCCCTCCATGTTACCTCTTGATAGTGTCTTCATTTTTTTAGTCAGTGAATTAAGATCCCACTCTTTCCTCTCTGCTCTCCAGCCCTGTATGAGAAGGCCGAGATCAAAGCACCAGAGGACAAGGCTGCCAAGCATCTGATCATTGGTGTGACCTCTGACCGTGGACTCTGTGGTGCCATCCACTCCGGTGTGGCCAAGACCATTAAGAGCGAGATCTCCAACCTGACTGGTGCTGGCAAGGAGGTGATGGTGATCAATGTGGGAGACAAGCTGAGAGGACTGTTGCACAGGTACAAATCCCCCTCTACATAATGAATGACATGAGTCAGGCCCAGTCTTAGCTTAGCAGAAGTTTGTGGTGATACGCAGCTGGTATGTTGTGTTTTAGTATTTAAGGTTTCAGAACCATAACTGCTGATGGAAAATCAGATTAATTATAGTCTCCCAGATATCAGTGCTGGCAAAAGCCATGTACATAGTAGGTAGAATTTTAATTCAGAAATTTGTGCTGCAGTAATGATTTGATTACTGTAATTGTTTTTTTGGCTCTGGTAGCATAAAATCTGGGTGCTTCACTGATGATGATTTTTTTGGCAGCTTTTTGGAAAACGAGGCGAAATAATTCATCCCATGTCGCTGGTTTTTCACTTAATTCTCTGCAGTGTGAAACAGTATTCGAGTCAGGGCTTCTTGACATTTCCGTCATGCAAACTGTTGAATTTAAAATGGGGGTTTATGGGCATGAAAAAGCTGAGAGCCTCATTTCGACAAAAAATCTAAACAATTGTCAGCAATTTAATGAAAATGCCCGCTGTCCCCCATCAGAACTCATGGAAAGCACATCATGCTGAACTGTAAGGAAGTCGGCCGTAAGCCCCCCAGCTTTGGTGATGCTTCTATCATCGCCACCGAGCTGCTCAACTCTGGATACGAGTTTGACCAGGGCTCCGTCATCTTCAACAGATTCAGGTACAATACTTGCATTTTGACTGTTTTTCTTTATTTGGACTAAAAACATTTTCAAGCTGTGTAAACTCTGAGCGATTGATCGGTAAATCTCCTCTTTCTCTGATGCAGGTCTGTTATCTCCTACAAGACAGACCAGAAGCCTGTGTTCTCCACAGACACAGTTGCTAACTCAGGTAACTGCAGGTTGTTTTTGTTGAAAAACACATTTTACACAGAGCCTTATTTGTCTCAGCAAGAGAGAAACTGAACATTTATGTCTATCCCCCCCAAACAGAGAACATGGGCGTCTATGATGACATTGATGCTGATGTGCTGAGGAACTACCAGGAGTTTACCCTGGTCAACATCCTCTACCTGGCCCTGAGGGAGTCCTCCTGCAGTGAGCAGAGCGCCAGGATGACTGCTATGGACAGCGCCAGCAAGAACGCCTGTAAGACTTTGCGACTTCCTGGCGAACACAATTTAACATTCCTGTCTTTCATGAATCAGGGGGCGTGATTATCTGGAGGGCTAGAGTGTCTTTGAAAAGATATTTAGTTTCTCACATAACATCTTTTGACACAACTATAGACTCCAGGTGGCACAACCTGATTTAAACTATCATGGGAAACAAAATCTCTCTCACACAACTCTTAGTGATTTTTTTTGAGTCAGTGCTCAAAAGAGTTGACTGACAGAAAATCAGTTGCCAACAGGTTTGGCTGTCGGTTTATTGATAAAATGTCGATCGTTCTCTAGCTTCAACTTCTCAAATATGAGGATTTCTGCTTTTCACAGTTTATATATTTTTAAAGTGACTTACATTTTAGTGTTGGACTGAAAACAACACCTTGGGATCTGCATGTTTAATTGGAAATCAGTTAAGCAGTAATGAAGATAGTTGTTAGTTGCTGCCAAGTGGAGGTTACTTGCTTTCTGTTGACATGAGGTGTGATTAGAGCTTCAACCACTGACTATTTTCAATATCAATAAATCTGTTTGCTCTCCTCTATGAATAGCCAAGTTTAAAAAATGCCAATCATGCCTTCCCAGAGCCCAAGATTGTGTCATCATCAAATCACTTATTTTTGTTAAATTAACAGTAAAAACCTAAATGTTTTAATAATAGAAATCAGAGGAAAGCTGAAAAATTCCACATTCCACTATTTTACTCTTTATCAATCAACTAATCGCTTTTATTGAATCATTTTATTCAGTCATTTAATATGATATTGATCAGTTACATAATTGCATCAACCTTTGCATGAAGCAAATTGCATCATGTAGAAATAAGTTACAGACTGGTTGACGTTTCTATATTAAATATTTACTTTTTGTTAAGTTTAGTGGAAGATATCTCAAAACAATGAGTTAGTATCTCATATTATTCTCATTATTTTAAGATACTAATGTCATTATTTCCATAAAGTTTCTCATTATAATGACTTGCAGGATGTTTGTCCATCACATTGACTGAAATGTCCACACTTCTCACATCTTGTTATGATTTAGTTTGAAACCTACCCTCAGTGCTGACCCATGCTCTAACACTACTCCTCTTCCATCACAAGGTTTTACCTTTGCCGTTGTCTGACGTGTTTCTCCTCATTTTTCCTCTCAGCTGAGATGATTGACAAGCTGACCCTCACCTTCAACCGTACCAGACAGGCCGTCATCACCAAGGAGCTCATTGAGATCATCTCTGGAGCTGCTGCTCTGTAAGTTTTTTTCACAACGTCGACAAGATTTTCCTCTCCTGCCTCATCCTCTCCTGCCTCTCTCTTATTTTATTCCACCAGTTTTCTCTCATCCTCCATTCATTTGCAGATTTTTCTCTCTGACTCACCCCTTCATCATATCCCTCCATCACTCCACTTTCTGACCTCTGAAACCTCTTTCCCTCTTAACCATGCATGTCTTTTTTAAAGTTTCCAAAATCCATCACATTCTTTCATGACTAATTCTCCTCTCTGACCTAATCTGCTCCTCCTCACCCTGTGCTGAACTCAGGAACTGAAGCTTGTCTTAACAGAGGAGGTAATACTGTAGAGTAGACTGTAATGTTAGGATCCCTCCTGGACTAGTATGCTGTAGAAGTGAGAGAAGTGTGTGCCATAAATTTGATAAAACAGACTAGATGCCCTTTAGGTTTCAGCTTGGTCTTAGTCAGATCTGAGGGGCTCTTTATATTCTGACTTCTCACCTTCTTTATTTTTCTTTTCTTTACAGATAAATGGGCGAGATCATCGTTTCCATTGCCTATAGCTCTTCAAAAGTACTTCGGACAAGTGTCGTTGTTGAGATGAACATTTGCGCTTCTATTTGTAAAATATATGGAGAAAATAAACCTCTTACACAGAACCCTCATTCGTTCCTCAGTCCCTGTATGTCGTTCCTCATAATAAAACCTGATGACTGATGAAAGATGAATGTTGATGCTTTGCTCCACTGGAATTCATCCTCCAAAGGTGTTACTACTCTTCAAAGGTTAATAATCAGTTTGTTTAGTGGCTTTGAATTCTCTTTAGATAGAAATGCAGTTTCTACATGTTGATTGTTCTCTATAGTTATTCCTCTGTTGTTATAAATATACAGAGGATGGACGAAATAGCAGAAACACTATAATATAATCTAAACGCAGTTATTCCTTCAATAAAAGCCAGTAATGTTAAGTGTTTCTTTGAAGGGTTTGATTTAACTGGTTATTTTTTTGTCTCTACATGTGGTGTTCTTTGGAATTTATTACATATATTTCAAACAGTGATTATTGGGTATACCCTGATAATTGTATTTAGTGTGAATATGCCACAGTAAATACAATTTCTTTGTCAGTTTCATCACATAAATCAGTGTTTGAGCTGTTTACTCTGCTACATTCATGACAGCTACTTTGCAAAAACCTATAATGAGCCTGTAAAACACAAAATACAAGGCATTGTTATACAGCAAATAAAGCCACTGACAGTACATAAAGTGAGTAGAACAAGCTCTATTCCAGTTGGTTACAATATTTAAATGGTGCTTGCACATAAATGTGTCATTAATTTAATAGTACTAGAGCCCATTTTAGTTGCATAGTGAGGACTTCTACTGTTTGATTTTATTTCCTACTTTTACGCAGGTTTTGAATGCAGGACTGAAACTTGTAATAGAGTATTTTAATGTTCTGGTATTGCTGACTCAGTGCAGTACATCCCTGGCCACATGTTAATAAAAATTAATCCATACTGTGAAGTTAGTGGATTTATCATTTGAATAAAAGAGCGCTGGTATCACTGATTGTTGTGTGATTGGTGTTTGAGAATGAACGACCAGGAATCAGTGGTAATAGCTCATAAATTCAATTTGAATCATACCAGACTAAAGGTTGCGTTTTCCTCGACCACTTCATCAAGGTGTAAAACCTCTGAACAGACCTTAGACACACTGTCATTACATTACAGAAGAGGTTCTTCAGCGAGATAGCTACATATATACAAAATCAAATATTAAAATATGTTTGAGCAAATGTTGCTTTGTGAATAAGATTCACAAGAAGAAACAGTTTGTTTCATTTCTGCTAAATCACATTACAACAACTGAATTCCTGCACTGTATCTAGACTTACAATAGACTTGATAACTATTTTCTGAAAGAATGTTTTATTATTATCATATAAAAAGACAAAACTGTTTTCAGTAGACATGCTGTTAATTTGACGAGCGATGAGTTTTAGACAGTTGAAAAGTGTAGTTTCAAAATCAAAACTGACAGTTTTCTTTCCATGTACTTCTGAAACTGATACCTGCAAACTGAGTGTGACTTTCAGTGGTGGAAGAAGTATTCAGATCCTTTACATGAGTAAAAGCACCACACAGTAACACGAGAACATAAACAAACAAACAGAGACAGTAGTACTCCAGCAGCTCCTGTGTTCTGCTCGATAAAATGACTGTTTTTGTCAATGGAGTCTGGTAGTGACAAAACGGATGTTTCTGGCTAAACAAAAAAGATCTTACTCTTTAATTAAAAGGTCTATATCTGTAGGAGTCCTATCCATAATGTTGTCAGACACTTATAATAACAATGTGAGCCTGTCAGTGACAAAAAACAAGCACTTTAGTGGATGTTCTTCAACATGGACAATTGCCCATTGGATTACACTACAGTATTTTGCTCAGTGTTGATTATGTCTCACTGTGCTGTCTGAGGGCCCATGTCTACACATCATCCATCAGCAATTCCTTACAGCCAGGGAAACAAAAATGGAGTTGACTATGACCTCTGACTTTGTGTGCAAACAGAAAGAGAAGACTAGAACTTGAAGGCAGGGATCAATGTTTTTTGTGTGATTTGTAACTCCATGTGACAGTGCCTCATTGCAGTTTTCTTTTCTTCTTCCTTCTGCAGTTCATAAAGTGTCCACCAGGTGATGCTGTCTGATAAGAAATGAGGGGTGTCTTCAGTCACAGTCTTCCAGCAACAACTTGCATGTAAGTACAACCCAGAGGAGCCCAACACATTTTCATCTTTGGTTTACTGTATGATAGATGGTTTATTTCTGGTCGGTCAATCAACTGTTTTTAGATTCGATATCTGATCTGAGTTCAGCCTTTTTTAAAGTATGATATAAGCCTTGTGATTTCTTTTGGTTGTGATGATCTGGCAACACCTAACGCCAACAGTTACAGAAAATGTGTGTTTTTTGCGTTTTGCATTTACTATCACTTATGAGTCTGAAGCGTAGTCCTTCCTGTTTGTGCATGCCTGCATCTGTGTGTGTGTGCATACATGTCCTGCAGGCCTTGTTTGTCTATTGTATTTGTGCTTGTTATTGTTTACTCCTGAGGGGAGTGGGGATCGATTGCATCTGAACACTGAAATTACAGCGATGCCAGACTCTGATAAACGCAGTCAGAGAGCAGCAGCCTTTCTCATCTGCCCCACTCCCTCCTCCTCCTTCACGGGTGAGGCCTGGTGATCCAACATCACATGGATGTGGGAGAGGAAGGGTGAGGGAACAGGGCAATTTGTCATTTTTGTGTATTTTGAAGAGTCTGGTCGGGGGCTTTGAATGATGATAGATTGTGGAAGCTGAGAGCAGCTCTTGTGTCTCTTTGTGTCTTTTTTGATATTTATTTTGTGGAAAAGTCAGTGAACAGAACTGGTGAAAAGAAGAAATAGGAAAGAGGAAGTCCACTTAAAAGGCTTATCAGACAGAGTGGTTTATTCTCCTTTGTGGCAGGACAGTACAAAGTCTGGACAGTTATCTCTGCAGCAATTACTTTCTTCTCCGTCTTGATGCTCGGAGGGCAAACAGTAAATTTAGCTCAATGATACAAGTGGCTCACTGCAAGGTATCAGAGCTGTTTTTAAGCAAGTTCAAGTTAAGAGTCATGATTCAGACATCTCAGATCTGAATGCTCATCATTGAAAGGACAAAAAAAATCTTTTAAAAATTTCCTTTCAATTCTGTGTTAATAGTTTTTATTTGAGGAGGGTTGATTTTTGATCTCAGAAACAGCAAAAATATCCTCAACACAGACCAAATTCATGAGTTAATTTAGTCATAACTTTGACCGCACAACTTGGACTAAGATGTACCAGTAATCATTTGTACATACAGCAGGTGACCGAAACTCCTTTTGTAATGCTAATGATTTAAAGTGTGAAGCTGTGCAAGGACTTTTAAAACGAGTCATTTTTTTCAAAATGTGAAATTTGAATTTTGTAGTCAAGCACATATTTTACTGGCCCCCACAGACCTGTGAATCTGAAGGTTTAATACCTTACTTAAAGGACAGTTCTATTGTATAAACTTGTTTTCACACTTTTGACCATCGTTTCTATCAGTTAAAGTAACACTGTACTCTCCAAAGCAGTGGTTTCCAAACCCCAGGCTGTGGACTAGCACCAAGCCTCAAAACTTTTTCTAACTGGCTGTGAGGAAACTGTGTGATTTTGCACAAAAAACAATATTTTATATATAAGTTTATGGCCGATTTGTGTGGGAATGACCTTGGCCAGATTTCTGTGCTGCATCTTCCCTCATTGCTCCCTGTAGTAATGTGATGCTGATTTTGAACTAAAGCAGGTCATTAGTGTATAAGATAATCAGCCTGTCATCACCCACTCTGCTACTCGGTGTGCTGCAACAAGCTAACATAAGTAAAAAGCAGTAGTTGATCGGACAGTTGAACGAACAGTTAGGGTCATAATTTTACTGTTTGCCTTTGTCTGACTGCTTGGGAACTTCTTTTTAGCAGTGTTCCCGTGTTCCCAGATCTCTACAATAAACATGATGAGTGCATTTTTACCATAACCTGTAGGAATGACAGCCACAAGCTGGAAAATAAGACTTAATCTGAGAGTAAATTGTGTGAGTGAGTGTGAGTGTAGAGAGGAGGAACAGGCTCATTTGCTCCAGATATTTTGCCACCATGATTCAAACCAACAGCCACTAACTTGACTCCTTTCAACAAAGCAGAGAAATAACATGACACATGTCCTGTATTCTTTAGTTGTTATAATGTTTTATGGTGAAACTGTGGAAGTGTGTAGCTGTGTGTTAATGTGAGGGTGATTTGACAGTTGGTACTGTAATGAAAAGGCTCAAACATCTGTGTGTGAGCGGCTGAAGAAAAAAGACTAATTGTGTGTGTGTGTGTGTGTGTGTGTGTGTGTGTGTGTGTGTGTGTGTGTGTGTGTGTGTGTGAATGAGTGAAGACATCTGAACATTGTGTTCGGGGGGCCTTGCCGCCACTCTGTATTAGCTTCACCTCGTTATCGTTATCGCCCTCCTCCATTGTGGCATGACGGGCGGAAAATGATTAGAGGAACAGGTGACAATGGAGGCAGAGATTTCTGCCTTTACCCGGGGCAGCGCCACTGTCAGGTACAGCAGCATTACACTCAAAAGAAAAGAAGAGGGGCGCCGCACAAAAGAGGCTCCTTTCTTACTTTAAAACACTCACATCTCCTTCAGGAGTGCAGAATGGGTGTTCGTGGGAGCCAATTGACTTCCTCCATCCCTCCATCCCTCTCTCAGGTAATCACAGAGAGGAGGTTGAGAGCTTTGAAAGGAGAGACTTTCCACTCCTCCTCCTCTTGCTCCTGCTCCCCTTCGTCTTCACTCTCAACTCCCTTCTTCTGATCAGAGAGGAGGAAGAGGGAGAGATAGCGATGAAGGAGGGAAGACAGGAAGCGAGGCCGAGGCTGTTTCCCACGGCGACGTCTGTGCGTGTGCGTGTGAGCGACACTGACTCTGATGTAGTAACGCCAGGGCATTATCTCATTCAAACTCCCCCCTCCCCTCCTCCTCCTCCCCCCCTTCTTATCTCAATGCGTTCGCCTCCCTCTTTTCTCCCCTCTCCCCTCCCCCCCAGCCTTACACAAAGCTATCTGCTCCATGGACTTTTCTGACTATTTATGTCGGACAAGGTCAGGATCGTTTAAACCGCTCTGCCTCTCTCAGCCCCTGCAGATGAGATAGCGCGGGAAAAGGAGGGAGAAACGATCGATTCCCGCCGCCACGCAGATTTATTCCCCTCCTCCTCCCCCAACCACCACCCCTCCTGCTCCTCTCTCTCATTTTCCCAGTGGGGTTTTGCACTGAGCCAGGGAGGGAGGGTCACCACTGCTGCCGTTAGCCACCAGGCTCATCAGTCTCTTTAACACCCCCAGCGTTTAAAATACAGTAGCAGCTCTTAAACTGGCCACTTTTCTCCTGGTCCAAATGAGAGCCATCCTCACATCAATCTGGCCCGGCTCAGGTTTCCGCGGGGCATGAATGGTGAGGCCTGTTGAGAGAAAGAGAGAGAGCAAGAGAGAAAAAGATTTAGACAGGGGAAGTGGCGGTTTGTATCATTCACAGGGGCGTTTTACAAATGAAGTGGGGCACTTACTCAGGATGAAGGCTTGATTGTGAAGTGGGCTCGCTGGGAAGTGGGACACAAACTAGTCAGAGGAGGACAGGCTTGTGAAAGGCTACTGAAAGATGCTGATAGCTTTGGATCAAACTTGCTCATGACCTGTGTGAATCTTCAGTGTCTTCAAAGTGTTAATCCTTCCTCAAAATCAAGTTTATCATCACTTTGGTTTCAAACCATTTGTGCTATGACGTTTCTGCACAGTAACTCTCAGTCAGGATGTGTAGTTTCTGTCGTTTCATCCTTTGAATTGCTGTATAAGTTTCATAAATCCACTTGTCTAACTGTTCTGGACACTGTTCTACTGACGTGTGTCTTGGGTCTCGAGACAAAGCGAGTGAGCTCTGCACCGCAGTTTGGATCAGGTTTAATTACCCTCAGGTCCCCTTCAGATCAGGTCTCTGATTCTTTGAATGTGAAATTGGTGATTGGAAATGTGCTGGTCAAAGGTTAAAGGTCACTGTGACCCCACAAAACATGTTTTTGGCCATAACTCAAGAGGCCACACAATAATGGAAGAATTTCACACAGTTGTCTGATGGGATGAAATGATGAATTGACAACATTTTATATGTAAAAGGTCAAAAGGTCAACTTCACTGTGACATCATAACGTTGTGCAAAATCACTTTTCTGGCCAGTTATCAACGCTATAACTCAGGAACAGGAGAGACTGTGAATCACTCATCTTGAGTGTCCACCTTTCACCAAAAACTGCACTTAATACCTTTTATTAAATTCCTAAAGTCCGTATATGAATTATCTTAGTCTGGACAGACATGGTTGGTGGAGGCAACAAATGCAAGGTAATGATTCTAGCTGATCGTTGATGCCAAAGTCTCAAACTTAAAAAAATTATATCAGAGGCATCAGCTGGGCCTGTCTGTATATTTTGCTCTAGTCAGTTGTGTTGTCTGCTTCTCTGTTAATTCTTTCTGGTCTGATCCATTAGTTTTTACCCAGTTTTACAGTGTGGACAGATGAGCTACCTAGGCTACCCAAAAAAGTACAGCCTATGCTAATGCCTTCAGCTGCATCTGGTGGTCATGTGACCCCTTTTCTACCTTTACAAATTTTACGTTTTTTTTATCTTGTCAGAGCAGAAATTGTCAGAATCATTTAGACCGGGGGGACACTGAAACTCTCCTTTTGAAAGTCTGATGCTAATAGTAGAACCTATTCATGCATGTGTGTGTGGAGTCTGATCAGAACGTCTCATTAGATTCAGTTCATGTTGAGGGTTTTCTCATAGACGGCCAGTGTAGCATGACATAGTGAGTTGTCGGCTTTGTTGGTCTGTGAGAATACTTACATATGTCTTCTTCGCTCTGTGTGTGTGTGTGTGTGTGTGTGTGTGTGTCTGTGAGATCCCCTGCCACTCATGTCTTGGGTTACTGTGTTTCTGGCTGTATGATAGATGGCTCAGCCCAACCTCAGAGCCCCCAGCCTGAGCCGCCGGATAGCATGTCACTGCCAGTTTCCGCCAACCGAGTGTGTGTGTTTGAGGATGTCTATGATTCTGTATGTGTGTGCGCCTGGCCGGTTCCGACCCCCCACTGCAACAGGATAGGTGGGTGAGGATGGCCTGGCAGTGTGTCCATATGAGTGTGTGTGTAGTGTGAACTGCTCGAGGTCCGTGTCCTGCTGAGTGTGGTGGCCCCAGCCCTTTCCTGTCCAGACCACACGTCTAACCAAAACCCAATGTGTGTTTATGTGTGTGTGTGTGTATTCATCAGTGTGTGAGTGCTGTATAATCTCACTGTTTATATATCTTTCTTATCATTTAACCTACAAATGTATTTTTCTGATTATTTAATTAATTGTTTAATCTAGAAAATGTCAACAATTAGTGTAAAAGTGCTAACCACAATTTCTCAGATGCATCTTCAAATTGCTCCAGTTAACAGTCCAGAACTTTCTAGAGGCCAGAGTTACATCAGTTAACCTATTTATTACTTTTTTTGCATATATTGATTAGCAGTTTAATCTATAAAATGTTACAATATTGTGCATGATGCCCAGAAACTGTGTAAAATGCCCATCGCAGTTTCTCAAAGCAGACAATGACATCTTTAAATTGTTTGTTTTACCCAACAAAGAGTCCAAAACTAGAACCAGCGATCAGTAGTTTAAGATATTTCTTTATGTTTTTCTGCTTGATGAATTCCTAAAAGCATTTCTGCTGCTTCTTAAACAATGAATTAACAATCGGAATTGTTGTCGATTAATTCTGTTAATCGATTAATCGACCAAATGTGTCTTTATCGTCCTTCTTGTCTCTCTTGATCCCTTCACAAAAGTCCATTTCCTCACACCTCCTTGTCTCAGTTTATCTGTCCATCAGCCCTCACCATCTGGTATTTGATCATTAATAATCAAATTATTAGTGTAATTATTCTTTTTTTTTCATTATTCAATGATTACATTGTGTGATAGAGTCAAAGGTTCCAATACAGCCACTAAGTGAATCTTAAAAACAACCTCTTTTGCCACCAGCTGTTTTTATGGTCCAATAAATGAGCTGTCAATTTTAACTTTTAATGGATGACAAGTCCTTCATGTGCTTAAAAAAAAGAAGTAGGGTCATGATATGAGTGAAAGCTCCAGAACAGCTACTAAATGGACCTTTTAGTGAGATTTCTTTAGTCATTTCAAGTCATTTCAATTCACTTGCCGTTTCCAAGGTCCAGTGAATGAACTTATAATCTCAATGTTAAACCAACATGGACGAGAAGCTATTCCATGACAACTCCTGAGAAAGGTCATGTGATATGATCAAAAGCTCTAGTAAACTTCCTGAAAGATTAAAAGTTTTTCAAGCGTCTCTGTTCAATCAGCTTAATAGACAAATAATCAATCATCTGAATAATTTCATTTATTGATCAATCAGCTGAGCTTTTCTTTTTCTCCTAAAAATTCATCTCCTTGGACCTCCTTGTCCTCAGCTCGTCTCCCCGTCATCTCTTCCCATCTAATAATTTCATTTTTAAAACTTTTTCCAGCGACTATTTTATTGCACTCCAACTTCCTCTTCTCCCACCGCCACAATCTGTGATTTCTCTTAAAATAGGTTTTCCGAGATTTCAGCGCCGATAGCAGACAAACGAACGGCACCTAGAGGAGAAGGAAAAATAAGTAGTCAAATCCCACCCCCCACCCCCCTCTTCTTCTTCCCTGTTCTTCCTCCTCTCTCTCTCTCCAGAGCTGCCAGCAGACAGTGTGTTTCTCAGTGTAGTGGAGATTATAGCCGGGAATGACAAGCACGCCGTCTGATACCATATCCGCTCTGAATTACAGATCAGCCCTTTTTAAATGATATTTTAAATACTTGCTGCAGGCTGCGAGTTTTCACAGGGTCTTATTTCATTGTTATTATACTAGTACCATATTTTTGTTAGAAAATCAGTGTTGGCGCTTATTTAAATGAGGGAGAGTGGAAGCCGATATACACTCCAGTGTGTTATTTTACTGTGCCACTTTGGAAAATCCCTCAGTATACCCCCTTATACTCCTCACATACACCCACCAACCCTTTTTTTTAATGTGTTCTTGGTGGGAATTAAAAGGGAGCACTGTGAAAAGGACAAAAGAGAGAGGACAAATTGTAATTAGTTTGATTTTGTGTGTGTGTCTGTGTGTGTGCTTGGCTGTTGGGTTGGTGCAGCCCATTAAGGGTTAGATTCCCACACAGAGAGAAGACTGAGGCTTTGATTACCTCTCTCATGTGTTGGGTGGGGTGGAGGGTGGGGGTAAAGGGAGGTGGCAGTGAAGGTGGGGTTGGTTTGCTTAAAACCGGGTGAGGATTTGACTTGAATTGTTTCACCGTCGCTCATTTTGATCATTGAATGTGGGATAGCAAAAGTGTCCCTTTGTTTTTCTTTTTTTTCTAATGGAGAGACAGGCAGGTCAGGATGTAGAGGAGGAGGAGGTGTAGTACTTGTCATGACGTGCTGGGTGGCGCTGTTGCCCCAGCGATGCTCCCTGACTTTGGATAAAAAAAAGTCCCTTGGTTTCAGTCGAAGGCTCTGAGCTCTTTGTGCTTTGGCGTTTCATGATGGGATTCTCTGGAGAGCAGAGGATGGAGAACGACACTCCTTCCCCCTCTAACCCTCTCTCTCTCTCTTTCTCTTTCTTTCTCTCTTTCTCTCTCTCTCTCTCACTCCTCTCCCCCCACCACCACCCTCTCTCTCTCTCCCTTGCTCTCTGCTGGAATACACCCCAACCTTGACATATTGAGAATGAAAACGACGGTTCCACATCCCATGCTCGCTTGTTGATAAAGCGCGAGAATTTTCATGTGTTGAAACAGTTGTCCAAGACAGATACAGGAGGTTCATTAAAAAGTGTGTGTGTTGGGACATGCGTTGCCTTACGTGTGTCTGTGTATGTCCACATAACTCAATTTTTTAGACAGAAAATCATTTTCCTTTGCTCCCACGCACTACATTCACATGCACACACACCAGCATACACTCTCAGGACTAATGCCCATGTTTTGCTGGAGGTACCAGAGAGAAGTGTAGACCCAGGAGGGAAATATAGCCGTGGGGGCTAAACCAACACTCTAACTCCTGCCTCACCCTCCTAGCTGCTGTTTCACTGATCCAACTGGTGTCTCTACCCCCTGCACTTCCCTCAATCTCATCTCTTGTCTTACCTCTACCTGGTCTCACCCCACTAATTTCCTAATATATGTATATACATTATATACATACGTCATATACCCTCCAAACTACAGTCATCCTCCGATATCCTGCACACACAGACGCCTCACTCCGACTGCAGTGTGTGTGTGGTTTAAAATTGCATATTCATTCTAATTTCAAAATACACTTTCGACATTTATGCTACTTTAAATGCAATGTCTGGAGAAATGGACCATTGTCTGGAGTTTGGTGATATTTGATTGCATGTTAATAGAAGAGGAGGGTTCAGTTGATCTTATACTGAAGGCTAAGTCACATGACTTGATCTTTTCTTTTTACCTAAATAATAAATAAATTCTAAACTCTATAGAAACACAGTGTCTTGCTTAATAACAAATTAATGCTGCAACCGTGTCTGTACATTTAGTCATTTTGAGCTGCGGTTGTTTGTGCAATGACAGAAATACTGGTGGGTGTAGGTGGCTAATACTTACACTTACTCAAACTAATATTGATACTGATATTGATGCTTCATGCTAACACCAAACAAGTAGTAACATTTGAAGTAGCTGTATGCTGTTAAATGGACATTGTTTGTTAATGCATAGTATTTGCCATCAGTGACAATCTCTCCCACAAGGACATATTTTACAGTATTTGTTATCTGTTTATACACAAATCTCCAATTATAGAGGCGCAGTTGTTAACAAACATAAACATTAATAATAAACATGATCAGCTTACAACCAATAGTAATGCTAATATTAAAATAGCACACGTAAGTATTATTATGCTATTGTTAATGTTAATGCTTATACACATACCAGCTGCACCAGTGCCACCATTAATATACAATAGTAACGAAACTAATGTTACATTAATAGCTTATTTTAATTTAATTATAACATGTTCCGACAGCTGATACTAGCTAATATGTAGCAGCCTTTAGGATTTGATTACTCATGTACGATCTCGTTGCATTATAACATATCAGACGTGACCCACTCAGTCCAGTTCAGGGGATCTAGTTTTTAAACCGCCTGCCTGAGTGTGAGAGTAATAGTGAGTAACACTCAGACAGTGCAACAGACCATAATTAACTTAAACTCAGGCTCCAGTGGAGTCCTGCTCTAATGATCTTTGTTTATGTGTGTGTTGTGTGGTATGTGTTGTGTTTTTCCCTGCGTAATTTGGGCTGTGGCTCCTTATGAGAGTTTACGATAAATGCAAAAATTAGAACATATTTATTGCGTGTGTGTGTGTGTGTGTGTGTGGAGGTAGACACAAAGCAGTCGTAGCCACCGCGGCATTAAGTCAACGCTTCAATGTTGACTGGTTTTGGTTTTGAAACCGAGGCATGTCTCATCATAATTGAAATGAGTTTGTGCAATCCTGTCTCGGCGGGAGGTGGAGCTGAGTGTTTTCTCAGAGGTCAGGGTGAACATGTGTTAAGGTTTGAAATTAAAAAAGGTCCAGTCATTTTGGACCTGAGCTGCTGACTGAAAAACATTTGGTGTTGATATCTTCAAATTTGACCTTTCTTACACCTGAACATTTCAAGATGATTTCATTTAAATAAGAAAATTGAATAATTTTTGGGTGGAAAAATCAGCACTGACGCCATGTGACACCAAAACTCTGCTCAAACCTTGATAAAAAGAATAACAGCTATAGTATCTGATATTTTACATGGGTGTATATGTGACTGACTTATGTGAACACTGAACATGCCAACACCAGGCCACCTCAAATAAGGCTCCCATCCCTCTCCTTCTCATCACACCTTTCACTCTTTTCCTTCTTCCTGCTCCTCCCTCTTGTGTTGCACCATCACCATTCTCCTCACCTCTCCTCAACCCCTGTTCCCGAGGTTCTGTTTCCTCTCAAGACTCCATTTTCTTCTCATTTCTGTCCTTTACTCTTCCTCCTCAGGCAGATAAGGGTGACGACCCCTCAACATGCCCGTTGGGTTTTACATCCACAAAACATACACATGCACATGAAGACGATTAAAAGTCAAGATGTGTACTGTACATGAGCTGATACCGGTTTGAACCAGGACATAATCAAGATGCTGTATTTTTTCGATTAGCTATGGATTGCCTCTGGCCTGAAATGAAAACCCATTAAATCGACATTTTTCACTTTCACTCGATATTGTCACGGCTTGCGGAGGACTGAACTTAAAAAAAAAAAATCAACTTTTTGAGATATGAAAATAAAACCGTGGTCTTGAGCATCAAAAATTTATTTGAGTTTATAAGTTTGTAAAACTTGAATTTCTGTAGAAGATTTAATCAATCTACAGAAGAACACTGGGAATATGTTAATGTATCTCCAAGACATTAGGTTGTCAAGAATGGTTTTATTGGAGGTCAGGGAATTCTGTTTTTTCAAGTAGAAATTGGTACTTGTCTTGTGCCACTGTTGACCTCTTTAATATCAGACCAGACATAACCTTTCCCCTAACTTTAACCAAAATTTTAGCTTCCTAAAACATGCTTAATTCATGCTCTAGTTGCCACAAGCAATGAAAACAACAATAAATAATCGAGCAGCCCAAACATTATATCCAGTTTTGTTAGCAAATGTGTCACAACTCATGCTATAGAGCTGCACTGGCTTTCAAATCATGTTCTCCAGATGGTTATGCTTATTTGGATAGAGACCCCAGCAAATTTTATATTCTTTTCAATGAAAAACGAAATTTTAAAATTCCCACTAAAATCGTGACGTGAAATAATCGCAGTATGATTTCTTTGCATAGCATTCTAGCCTTTAATATCTAATTAAAAGACTTAACTGTGCACGACTTAATAATAAATTAGTAATATACAAGTCAGTTTTTAGGAGACATGTTACCTTCAGGTGAAAACATGAGAGCTTTCATCAAGCTGGATTTTCACAAATAGTGACAATTATATAATCAAACTAAATGAATCTTCATCTTGTTTCTGAATTCAGATACACAGTCTTCACCCCTCAGAGCTTTTAGTGAGGTAAATACTACAGCTCAGAAGGTGCTGGTCTCACACTCGCCTCACCTTTTCCCAACGCCCAGTGTGGAAGGTCCAAAATGAAACAGAGATATTCATGGCCTCCTCCACAAGCATAAGACTGACCTGCCTGCCATTCACAGTGGTACAGTATGTGTTTCTCTGTGTGTGGAGAGTGGAGTGCAACTATTCCCCTGGTCTGAGCAGCCAACCTCAACTACAGGGCCAGGCTCAAACACCGGCTTAAAGCAATCCAGGCTCACAGCTGATGGTGTGAGAACTGGGCTGTGGACAGCTAAGTGTGTGTGTGTGTTTCTGTGTTTGTGTGTGTGTGTGTGTGTGTGTGTGTGTATGTGCATGTGTGTAAGTGTGTGTGAAACCTCCTATGTCAGTGTTTATGCAGTGTGTTGCTAAAACAAAACTCTGCTACCTGACAGTTTTCCTATGTCACTCATAGGTTGGGTGTTAAGGTCAAATGCAGGGACTCTGGAGTTTATATGTGTGCACGGTTTATTTTTATCCATGTTTTTTTTTTTTTTTTTTTTTTTTGTAGAAGCGGCTTCATGTGACGTGCTGCCTCCGCTGGTTCGGCCACGCCTTCAGCAGCATGTGTCTGTTTCAGAGGCAGCCGGGCTACACTGATTTTCTGCTGTAGTGGTTGAGCAATCAGATCCCACCATATTGAATCACCCTATGAACACCATACATTTAAAGGTGGAAATGGCAACTTTGTAACCTCTACATGACAGGGTTAATAGAGCAATCATATAACAAAACACCTGTTTGGAATCGGCACAGTCCAACAGTTTCTTTAACTTTTCTAACTGATAATCCAAGAAGTATGTTCACCTACACCATGAGTGACCAGGTGTGAGCTGTCAAAGCAGGCAACAATACAACACCGACATGCTTTAGCCCACTCTGCCACCCTCTCTGTGCACTTTTGACTTTAAACATGGTTGCATTAAAATTGCAACAAAATTACAACATGAACCTCCTTAATAAGAACTTCTGGTGGAGATCCCAAAAATTTGAGAAGTGTTGTAGGTTAAAAGCTCTGTTCAGTCAACATATAGTTTAATGGAAAGTTGAACAAACTGATACAGAATAACTAGCCAGTATGGGACCTTGTTTCTATAGTTTCCAATGTCAAAAGCCGATATGGATGAGGAAAAAGGAAATGAACATGAAAAAGTTCAGAACAGTTTCTAAATGAACTTTGTGGTGATGATTGTTTTCTCAGCTGATACAGAATATGTATCTATAGTCCAAGACAGTGCAGATTAACATAATTTTAACCTTAAGTTGAAACAAAAAAGAGGGTAAATCAATGTTAAGGGGTTGAATTATTGTGTAGGTATTAAAGCAGTACAGATTTATTTTTTTATGAAAGAAGAGAGGTCCCTCCTTATAATTCTAAGCAAAAACACAGAGAAGAAAAACATGTGCAGGTATAAAAGTCAATACTGTTTTGTGCCAAATATGTATCTATGGGTGACAGCGCCTGCCCCATCCCTTCGTCAATCAAACAAGGAATGGCATACCCCTTTGAATTCTGTTGAGGAAGTTTGAGATTTTTTTCCATTGTCAGTCTTTATTATTCGGTCGTCACTTATTCCAACTAACCCTGATCTTCCCTGTTTATTTCCAAAGAATTTGAATATGTAAACCCTGTATTTCTCCCATGAAAGACCTTTATAGACATTAGTTGTTCATACAGCAGCAAAATATAGAAACTTTCAGTTTATAGTTTGAGCAGAAATCTAGATGAAAAGTATTAAAATGACATTTCTTCGAGCAATGAAAATGCCTCACACTTTTACTTTAATGCCCCTGATGAAGTGGAGCTTGAACCTCGGACAGTCCATCCCTTCCTCTTCTTTGGTGATATAT
Source organism: Lates japonicus (assembly GCA_033238685.1). Classification (NCBI taxonomy): domain Eukaryota; kingdom Metazoa; phylum Chordata; class Actinopteri; family Centropomidae; genus Lates; species Lates japonicus. Next base: position 6,167,873 of record BRZM01000005.1, on the reverse strand, counting down.
CAGACCATCAGAGGCCGAGTAGTGTGTGTTTCTAGTCTGCCATTCTAAAGTTATGGAGGTGAAGACATATATAACGGTCAAGGAAACGAATCTAGTGGATATGGAATAATTGTCAGTGGAGGAGAGGCGCACCCAGCCCCATGCCAATCATGGAAAGTCCGAGCAGCGATGTACAAACCATACCTGTCCATCCGAAAACATATCTGTCCTCAACTTCCCTTTTTCCCCCAAACCAAGCACAGACCAAAAGGCTGTGTGTGTGTGTGTGTGTGTGTGTGTGTGTGTGTGTGTGTGTGTATATATATGTGTGAAGTCACCTATATGCCACCATGATCAACAGATAGAGAACTAGCCACTGATTGTGTATTTTCCTCCACATAGAATTGAAAAATGAAGAGACAAAAGGAAGCTGAATGGAAACAGTTTTGATAGCGAACTGATAACATTATTACGCGATATCATTTGGGTGTCTAGGTCAAGTGCACTGACAGTTTGTAAAATAACAACTTTACAACAAGAAGTAAAGGGATTTAAACAAGGAAAACGGGCAGAAATTTGAACAAACTTGTCATAAATAAAGTGCCAAACACCTCCTGGTATGACTAGCAATAAAGTTAGCAATAATTATGTAACTTAAAAGCTACGTAAATATTCAGAGGATAGCTCCAGGAGTTTTAACCTGGGCCTTATTTTCCCTTGAGTAAATGAGTGATAGGGACTAAATGTATCCAAATACGTAGATTATCTGCGCTGTTAAAGTGCTTGTTGATTAATAGGCTCAGATTATTATTATATGTCTGACAAATTATGGAGTTAGATTCACAGAGAAAGACCTTTACGTAAGATCCTTTTGTTAACCAGACAAAGCTGTTTTATTGTTTGTTCAAAGTCATTAATTAGTTCCACGACAAAACCTACCTCACAGAGCACAGGAGTTGCGAAATGTACGCTACCTCAATTCCTATTCAAGTTGGTTGTGTTATTTTGTGGTACATTTACTTAAGTAAAGATCTGTTTCACTGCCTCTACCACTCTAAAGTCACAACACAAAAACCTTACCAATATGAGCAGTAGTATTCCAGCAGTTTCAAAGATTCTGTGAGGTAAAATTCACTGTTTTGGCCAATTGAGTAGTGATATATAGTGATGTTTCTGGTCAACAAAAGGATCTTACTCTTTACAAAATGCCAACTGTATCAGCCATCTTTTCATTTTGAAATAAAGTGAGGTCAGATCATAGCCGAGATAAAATGCCCAACAGCTGTGTAATCATACCTGAATCTCTAACCCACCCCACCATCATACAGCTATCAGTACCTGTGTATTTGTTTGTTGTACTTAATGCCACACTAGTCATCTAAACAGCAAAACAATAATTTATTCTAGATTGAAGCTGCTGATATTTTGTGCTGACTTTCAATGTCATCTCAAAACTACATGCACCCTTGTACTGTACATTCCTTGAAATTGTGTTCTTGTCAGTGGGGAGAAAAGCTCTGAAGCATCTTAAATCTTCAAATTAGACATATAACTGTAACTTGAATGATTAAAGCACAATATCATCCTCCTACTGCACATTAGCAAACTGGCAAAATGAGCTGCTCCACTGTAACAAAAATGCACACTAACCCTTGTCTCTTTCTCTTCTCGTACGCCGTAACGAAAGTCCTCTCTACACTGGATTTTGTGGCAGTTTGCAGCAGTGAAAATTAGTGTATACACCTCCATGCCTCACATGACCCCCCACCCCCCTCCACCCACCACATAAACCCAAGTCACTCAGCCCATCTCACGATCTTATCGAGTCTTTTTAATTTACTATGCTGAACTGGCCTATGTGTGTTGTACACTTGTTCGCATACACATCCACATCACAAAATCACAAATACGGAGGGTACATTTGCTTTTCCGTCTGCAGTGAATGTGTGTACCATTTCCCTCCTAGCTTGTGTGTATTTATCTGTTGAAATGTATGTATACCTTGTGTGTGTACACGTGTATTCAGATGTGTGTGCTTTTATGCACGTGTGTGTGTGTGTGTGTTTGTGTGTGTAAATGCGCGTAGATACAGTATATGGCGTGTTTGTTTTTATCAGAGATCTTTAAGCTGGGTTATGTGTTGTTGCTTCACATTTCATCATCCCGCTCTCTTATCTGCTGTTTTCATACACAACTGCTGTAATACTGTTATAACACACACACACAGACACACACAGACTCACACATAATATACTAGACTCCCACCATATAACGGTAAGCTGGTAAAGATAGTTTGTAGGAGGGAGAATGAAGGAGTAAAGAAGATGCAAAAGCATCGAGAGAGGGATAAGAAGGTAGAGGGAGGCAGCTTCTATCTAATGTTGTTGTCGTTGTTGTGTTCGTTGTTGTTGATGTTAGCGGCTGATGTGACCAGACAGAGGCTGGAACCTGTCAGCGATGTGAGGAACGAAGTCTCTCAGATCTTCTTTACAGATTATTTTGTCCTCGATCACACAGACATATCTCTCTCCCCTGAACGCTCCACATAGTGTTGTTTTGTCTGTTGTGTTTTTAAATATGAAGGTTCTTGTGTGTGTGTCTGTGTCTGTGTCTCAGCCCTGAGGGTGACGGCTGAGTCATAACGGCTGATATTTATCCTGATATATGTGGTTTGAAGCTGACAGTGGCTCATATTTTGCACTGAGGCTCGGTGTATTTTACACCCGAACTTGTGACATTTCCAACGTTGTTCCCCTCTGCTGCAGTGAGAGGAAATTTAAATGATGTTTGAAGCTGCAGCAAAGATGGAGGAACATCCAGAGTCTGCTAGAATAGGAACCAGGCAAAACAACTGCCCCCAGATCCACAATTACTTTACTGTGTAGCAGCTATTTTGTGGTAATTTGTCTCCGGGAATAGTTTGTAATTCCTTGCCACTAATTAGATGATAAGATCAATACCACTTCCATGTCTGTCCTTTATAAGATGGAGCTGGAGACAGCTAGCTTAGCCTAGCATAAAGACTGAAAACTGGGGAACAGCTAGCCCAACTCTATCCAAAGGTAACAAAATCCAAAAGCATCTACCTAAAGCTCAGTAATTAAATCCATTCAATGTACAACACAGATTAAACAAATGGGATATAAAATGTTAATTATTGAGCTTTCAAGGTGCTAATAGGTGGATTTTGTTACCTTTGGACGGAGCTATGCTTTAATTTAAGCCTAGGTAATTGGCTGTAGCTTCATATTGTACAGACTGAAACTACTCTAACTCATGGCAAGAAAACCAGTAAGTGTATTTTCCTTAGATTAAATTTTTTTAATCACCAGAGCAACAAAAAACCGAGATAGTTGAAATTCTAAATTGTATTTCTTTTTAACCAAATGTTGAGGCTTTGTCTTTGCAGTGTCAAATCTAGTTTTTAATACCTGAATATTTCCAGTTAATATAAATATGATATAAAATGTTTTGCTGGAATCTTTCTCCTGGGCAGTGATTTTCAAGGCCCCCCAAAGTAAGTCATACCAGCTTTTTTGCCACCTACAGTATCTAAGGCAAACCCAAGGAGCCCAAGCAACTTAGTTTTAATAAAAGTTTTACAACCACGCTACAAACAGCAAAGTTGGGGCAAAGTGGTATTCCAGTGTAGTAGAGACCTGACTGTTTCTGGGCTCTGGCCAAATAGGCTGGGGTGAAGTGGGAGCCCATGAGGGCCCACAGCCCGGGCATGATCTAATTCTGCCCAGCCTCAGTCTTTGATATGATTACAGGTCTGAAACTTCAGTGTAGTGATCTGACATGACTTTTATTTGTTGGCTGAAAAGCTATGATTAGTGGACAGACCAATACTGTTATTCAAACACAGTATTTACATACACTGATCGTGCATGTTTGTTGAGATAATGATTTATTTGTATGGAAGAGCTAGCTGTAGATTTTATCATGACAGCCCAAGAAAAAGCGGAGTCTTGAACTCTCTATTCCAGTTCATCCAATTAAGTAGAGGCTTCTCAGCATTGTCTTTTCGATTCAGGACATGTCAGTAAAAATAACCAAGCAATGTGCCCAGAATATCTTAGAGGAGGTCTTTCCATTCCTTTCTTTACTTTCTACTTTCTACGCTTTAGTTGACGCAACACTCTGTGTGTGGAAAAGATGCTACCACTGTAACAGCTTAGACTCCATTTGCATTTTCAGTCTCATGAGTAGTAAGCTGCCAACCAGAGATGACACAGATGAGAAATGTATCGCATGAATGACCTGAAAGAAGATAATGGATTGAAACTAAGAAGAGACTTTTAGTTTTGAGAGTTTCCTATCAACAAAAAAAAAGTATTTACAAACACTGTCATTTTTTAGGCTGGAGGAATTAGCATTGACACACTAAAACTTTGTACTTGTACTGAAAATAAACTATGAAATTTGTTTGTGTTTGTAGCGCTTTAGTAGCGCCCAAAGCGACACACACCATGACCTGTCTGTACTAGACTATCCAGCTCTGTTACTGCAGTCTGTGAGGTCTGCGGAGACTTTCGCTTAGAAAATATCCTTTGCTTGCACTCCCATGATTTTTCTCCATCCAATCTCGGCCTGAGCCCAATCCTGCCTGACCTATGGAATCTTTCCTTCCACGCCGCAGCTCGGAAGCTGATTGGATGATGAATTTAATCGCTGTCATGGTTTGGAGGAGGAGGAGAGGGGAAGAGGGGAGGGTGAGCTAAGTGCGAAGCATAATGGTTTCATTTTGGGGAGAAACGAGATGTAAATGAGAGGTACTCTGTGTCTTAACGAGGGCAAACAGCGCGATATTTCAGCCCTGGTAACCAAATATATTTATAGCCCATAATAACCTTATGGACTGGGCTGAAGCCTGCTTGCAATCAGAGCCGGCCTGAACAGCGCTGCTTTTGTTTTGCTAGGTTGTGTGTTTGAATCAGCAAGGTCTGACTTGATTCTTCCATGATATTGACAGGCGTAGCTTGAGCTCTGAGACCCGCTGCGACTGAACAGTGTGATAGTTTTGATACAGAAAGAGCAGGATGAACTTTGTCCTGTGGAGAGAAATCTAGGTCAGCTCCATCTTTAAAGCCTTTTTATAAAGTATATACGATGAGGAAGAAAATATTTTATTCCAAGATTTTCATGTTTGTCTAACTAGTTAGTGCACAAAAGTGTTTAAGAGTCAATCACAGTCATCAAAAGCGTATTTCATAACCAGATAGAGTTTCAGTGATTTTTGGTTTCAATACCCCTCCTCCTCCTCCTTTCCCTATTGAAGTCAGCCACATATATTCCTTTGTTTTTAAAACATGACATAAAAGGTTTTGATTTAAAAATGAATGAAGTATGGAACCTGGTCAAGGGGAGGTGGGGGACAGCAGGACTTTTGTGGGTAAATGTTTTGGCATTAGATTAAATAGCCGCAGCAGAAATGCATTTCTGACGGAGGCACAGGGGGCTTTGAGTTCACTCCTATTTTCACATTCTCCTCATACATCCATTTCCTCTCATAGATTAAATGAGAAATTAGACAGCACTTCATGCTGGTACTGGCAGTAGGGATTATCATATGGCTTGAGGGGTTTTTGGAGGCAGAAATGTGGAGATAGAGTGAATTTATTTTAACTGCTGGACATTCTCGTGCAGGAGATCTAAGATTCTTGTTTCTTTTAGATGAGGAATCTGGCAGGAAGTCCCTGTTTTTGGGGGATTTTATTTGGTGCCAGACATCTTTCCTTGTAGCTGGTGAGTAAGTGGGTGTAATGTGTTACTAAGGCTGAGTCACAATACTAGCTAATGCTACTGGCCTCACTGCCATGTTTGTTATGGACAGTGGCATCACCAGTCCACCTGAGAGCCCCTACCTGCTGCCTTCATGGTACACGTATTGAGCAACTGCCTCCTCCCTCCTCCCCTGCCTCACCCCCTCCCGCCTTCCTGATTGCACTCAGCCATGTTCTCATGGGAAGGGCAGATCGCTGGCGCCGCACCGTTTGGGCCTCGCTGTATCTCCACACACACACACACACACACACATACATTATTGCATTACCATACGCCCACCTCCACAGGTACATGGCATCACTCATACAGCAAATTAAGCGTATTGTTGCGTTGCCTTCAGCGTCGTTGCTGAAAATACCTGAGGTTTTGTTCTGTACCACCAGCTTTCTTTCTCTCATCCTGAGGCACAGGGGTTTGGTGCAAGTTTACGTTGGTTTGACGCTCAAACTTTCGGAGGAAATCTACGCTGGTACAGGTAACACATAAGCATTGCCTTTGTCCAAAATTTTGACAAAGAATCTGTTTATATTTGTGTAAATATACAGTTTAACATTTCTCAGAATGGCATTATCAGGGTTTAATGTCATCTAGCAATATATATATATATATATATATATATATATATATATATATATATATATAAATACTACAAATTAACTGTGATTCTGATGTTTGGAATTCTACAAGGATGTTTTGTTAACTGCAGGTTTTGATAATCCCATATTTAACAGGCAATCAATACAACCTTGAGAACTACTTTTTTAGCAATAAGTGAAAGTAGTTTCACATCAGCAAAAGTTATCTTAAAACTTCTTTCCATAGAGTAGACCTATATCACTTTTATACTATACTATTTAGAGAGAGATACACAACAGTTCCCACTATGAGTAAGTAATTTGTTATTTTTAGATTAGTTTTTATACCCATTCTGCACAATGAGAGTACTTTAAATTTCATTACTTTAAGTATGTGTTGTTTATATTTTAATATATATATAATACTTTTTACTCTAGTAAGATTTGTGAATGTAGAACTTTTTACACTTTTTCCACCAACAAAAACTAAAGTGTCTAAGTATAAAATGTACATCGAGCTTATTTGATACTTTATTAGAACAAATCTTTTCTGTCCATGAAATGATCGAATCAGTTGCAGAGGCAAATACAACCGGGGCCTTGTATCAGACAAAATGTTTACTTTGTATTATGTGTACTTGGTGCAGTTTAATAACATTTTATGACAAGGACCTGCAGAAAGAAAAACCTTAAAGTTTCTTTTTTTTCTCCATCGATAAATGCAGAACCTGTAAAATGACTTCAGGAGTCTGTTGGCAGCTCGCAGTCAAAATCACCAAACCTTTATAAAGACATAAACAAAGCCATACCTGTGAAACCTGTATGATTGTTCTATGAGCTTTTTATTTCAAATGAGATCAGTGTTTATGAATTGGACACTTGTCTGGTCCTCACTGTATGTAAGTGGTTTAGCAGATTGAATGAGAGAGAAAATAGAAAGTGGTTTGAAAGGAGGAAAATATTCATGACACTTGGAGTGACCTTCATGTGAATTCCAGCCCTCCTTCGCTGCACAGCTCCACAGTGTTTTTGTGGTTTGTAAAGTTTATTTGACTTTCGGTTAATAAGTTTAAAGTACGGCGTTTAGTTGAGGTAACGCTTGGATTATTTTTCCAGTCTAATTTGAAGCAGTAGGGCCCTCTCTCCCCCAATTTTCTTCCCGCCTCCCACTCGCTTCCTCCTCCTCTTCTAGTAATCCACAGTCACCTGACCGAGGCAGAGCACGGAAAATTAAACAACAAACTGAGCTGGATACACTCCAATTGACCCGACCCTGTGACCTCTGAGACACTCTGGCCGGGTCACACCTGCGGGTGGCGCTGGCCTCGCATCAGAGGGCCTCGGAGTTATTTTGGCCTGCAGGTCCTGACCTGTAGGAAACATACAGAGTAGCCCCATCATCTAGTCCACTTGATACGTTACACCTCCTCAACGCCAGAAACACATAGAGAGGCTACAGTAAACACCGCAGCTTCCTGTTACAGTACATCACACAGAGCCTTTTAATGCTTGTGAGAATCAAATTTGTTTTAAGAGATAAAAAATACAATATTAAGTGTATTTGGAACACTACTACCACTACTCCTAAAAAGTACTTCACCATTACTACTGTTACTACTTAATGATAATAACAGCCATCACTTTTCATCATATGTTTGAGATTCCCATCAAATGTCATATATTGCTTTTTATAGTAATGATAATTATGATTAAGAAATTATTATCAGAGTATTTCCCTTTAGATGTAATGCTGGCCATTTTGGAACATTTCACTACCTGTAGTCATACATGTAACATTTTTTTCTTACTTAAAAAACCCTTTAAGGAGAAAAATTAGGGCTGCAACTACAGTTATTTTAATTATGAATTCACCTACTGATGATTGTCTTGATTTACCAGTTGAAATTAACATTATGAATTAAACGTTATATTATTACTATATTTCCAGAGCCCACAATGGCATCTTTCAGATGTCTCATGGTTCGAACAATAAATAAACCAAAGATATGTATTGCTATCATAAATGAGAAAGAAAAGCATCAAACTCACATTTAAAAAGCTGGAAGAGAATATTTGATATTTCTGTTTGAAAATCACTAAATGATCAGAATAGTCGCTGAACTATGATAAGTTACTGAAGAAGACCAAATGTACAGTATGTACTAAATGCGCGGATGCAACTGGTGCGTGCAACTTTGAGTACATGTTGGCCTCGTGGCTCCTGTGAATGTCTGAGTATTTCAGGATTCAGGGTGCTAACCGTGACATTGTGGCAGGTACAGTTCACGACCTGGGTGAAGATAAAGCTCTAGATATGACCTGATGATAACAGCTGGTGGGATGTATAGACAAAAAAATTACAGGAATGAAAACATAATCATGTTCTGAATTTTATGGTCTGTACAGATAAAGAAATCAATATCTCAGTACCCGTTTGTCTGACACTCAGCAGTACTGCTTGTCAAATTATGGGATAATGTCTGTGGTTATGTAGCTGTACCGTACAGAGAGTATGATGTTGTGAAGTGTTATAGGGTTACACTGATGTGTCCTGGATATCAGCCAGTTGTACTGTTAGCTGTGTTTTAGACTGTAGCTCCTTTCTCAGATTATTTTCTTCTTTCTCTTATTATCTCTACACGGTAGGCCAAAATCTATCCAAACTTTCCTACTATTAAATATACTTATTACTTCCCAGAGTTACTTGTAATAAAAGATGTTTGAATATCAAGCTGAAATTGTTAGAACTTTCACTTACATGTCTAGATTACATATAATCATTGTTTGAACAAATTTATTCACTGCTTCCCAACAGAATCATTCTTTATTTTTGTCAAATACTGTATAGTTTTACTTCCTCAGGTCTCTAAAACAATTCAGAGGAAACAACTGAGAAATAAAAAATGTATGATGGTGACCATATAGACATTGCTCATTTTACACACCACCCAGTTTCATGTTAGATTGTGAAATTTAATCTATTGTGTCCATGTACATAGACATACATTTTCCATTTTTAGTGATACCAGCACAACTTTCAAACTCATATATTTCAATTAGACACATATTTTGAATGAGTGAAGAGCTGCATTCAAGGAACGGTCTACATTCAGAGTCTCATCTGTAGGTTAGGTTTTAGTAACTTTAAGGTTGGTAGCATCAGGTTTTGATTAAACGACAGTTACCTTATGCACTTTTGTATAGCGTCAGCGTGAACTTTTTCTTTAATAAACCAGACCACAATCTTTCACTAATCTTAACCAAGAGCTGTGAGAGTTCAAACATAACCGCCAATAAAATGTATTAGTGTTCAATAAGTGTTTTACTGTCACAAAAATAAATGAAAATTTGTGTTCACACAAATCAACAGATTAAATTTATGCACAGGCTGTTGGTTGTTACTCAAGGTCAGAAGGTTGGAAACCATTGTTAAATGATTATTATATTATATAATAGTATTGGTAGTTAAGATCTGCTTTGACATTGAAATAATGTTCTAATGCTATTTAAAAAAAGATACAGCAACCAAAACCACATATGTTTTCAACCAAATTCTAGCTGAGTTTTAACCCAGAGGTCAATACAATTTTGACTTGAAAGTCACTAAACTGTGGTTTTCTTGGTTTTATTCTGAAAACATCACAACACATCTTTTGTCAGAGAGTCTTCAGTCTTAAAATATATGTAGTATTATCAACTCATAGTCTATTAGATTTGTAGACTATTTTTTGCTGTCCCCATCTTTTTCTGTTTCCGTGGCTGTAAACCGCAGCATGTGGTGTATATTGCACAGAGGGATCGAGACATGGCCCGAGAAAACCTGCCTCGAGTCACTTATCCCTCCCAAGAACAAAGTTTAGGTTTGATGCGATAGCGTGCACGACACGTTCTCCCCTTATCTTGTTTATGCATGGAGTTTTCAACGCAACATTTTCTTTAGATGCACAGTGACCTCTGCCTGAGATACATCGAAGTAGACTTAATTGCCTGAGATAGGTTTATTATTCCATTAAAACGGGCGTCTGGGGCCTCCTGCCTGGGTCTCTCCACTGCCAGAGTCTCTCTTCTCCCTCCAGCCCTCTCTGTCTTTCGCATCCACCTCCCTCCTCCTTTTTCTTCTGCTTGTCTCTATTGTCCGCTTGATGGAGATGAAGGGGAAAAGGGCAACAAGAACAACAGTTTACTTATGTTGAAAAGTTGGAAAATCTGGTAACACTGGAATGTAATGGAAGGTTTTGGAGGTCTTGTCCCTGATGTGCTTAGCTAATGATTTTGCCGCCTGAGTGCACCATGCTATGTGTGTACGTGTGTGTCTACACATTGTAACATTTTATCATTTCACTCATATTTCTAGGTAGGGTTTTCTTTATCTAAATCTTTAATTTTATCCTTTTGACGCCTTTTGTTGACTCTTAACTTCTATGCAGCTTTTCCAACTCAACTTCTGTTTCAGTTATGTTGTCTTTCCTGCCCTCCACCCTGAGTTCGGCGAAAGCCGCCCACGGCCGTTGTTTCTGCAATTTGTGTTCTCCGGGCGGCGTTTCCTTGCTATCGTGGCACCGAGCCGCATCTTCACGGGTTCACTTGGCATGCTCAAGTGGCTCTACAGCCCCACCCTCTCACGAATCACTCAGGGACATCTCACAGGCCACTTTGAAGTAATAGTCAATTTGCTACAGTCCACTGCTTAACAGAACTGCCTTCACGCAAGCCGGGCTGTGAGCTGGCCACGGTAGAAGATAGGGAGGCCAACATGGAAAGGGCCGCTTTTGTAACACTCAACGAATGCGGTACAGGTTTCTTTTTTTGGGTCTATACGAGACCTGAGGTCGTGGTATAAAAGATAGTGAGGTCGACAAGATGAAACAACTTTGTAGGGCCAGCTTGTGCGTGGTGTATGTTCAGTTGATGATGAATTGGGGTAGGAAGGCAGACTTAGACCCGTCACTCAACCTCTGCACGCCTGCCCTGAAAGCACCAGCGATTGCTCAATGACACACTGTACTCATGATGTGTGGACGCCTGCCCCAAAGTGAATCAGCAAAATAAAATCCCAGGATGGCCTCGCGAAACCATGTTTATTGTTTACGGTAATTCGGTGGCTACGCCCAGGCTCCTGAAAAAAAAAAACAGGAGCTGGAAAACACTTTGTTTTGGTGGTGGTTGCTCCTATTGTAATCGCTGAATACCATTTAGTTCTGATCGCTGCAAAGAGGGAGAGGGAGAGGAAGGTGCTGTATGTTATCTACACACGGCACACAAAGGGAGGGAACAGAAGGAGAGAGAGATGTGGGTGCTTGGCAGTGCCTGTCTGCCCTTTTCCTCTTCCTCCCTCCTTACTAAACTTCATGTTCCACTCCCTCCACCCCTTTCCCCCCCCATCCAGTTCATAGCTGACCTGCCAGGAGCTCGACTGTCTGAGTGGTCACGAGGTGGTCAATTTCCTGGATTGGAGAGTATGTACAATTCTAGCCTTTTATTATAAATAAGTTATTGGCTCTGTTGTCTTGTTGCCTGCCTTATATCACAGATTCAAGAGGCTATACTTTGCCATGAATCTCACTTTAGGGCTTTTTTTGCCTCTTGAACTTTTGTTTTACGCTTACTTCCTTTCTAGACTTACAGCTTAGTCACTACATGTCTTGGCCAGTTCTACTACTTTAGTTTATTCTGAGAGCTTTGGTTACCAGAAATGTCATTATTTCACATCTGGAACATACATATTTTAGATACACAATATTTTATGTAATTTCCTTACATAGGGTTGAAGGAATCAGCTCCAGTGGTTGTTATATTGAACACTGTAACGATTGCATCGTGTATTGGCTTTAAGCATTTTCATGTAAATTTTTGTTTGAGACTTAGAGTATCAAGAGTGTCCTCATCCAACTGCTATCATAGCAACTTTTTGTTGACGCAGTAGTTTTGTACGTCTCTACATTTCTCCTCTGCTGGCTCAATTAAGATATATTTGGTCTGATGTTTTTGACAATATTTGTTCCATTTTCACCAGAAACGACTTGGAAATAATCGCCTGGTTGGAAAACTCACAAGAGCTGAGGAAGGAAATATTTTATATGCATTAGAATGTAAACACAGTAGAAAAGTAGGTGGGTACGGTAACCACCCGCATCAGGAGAGGCACACAAGACGAGTGGGCATCATGGGACGTGTTAATCAACACAAACAGCAAAACTACACAGTGCACCATTTTTCTGTGCAGTTTGATCAAAAAGTCTGAGATGTTGCATTCAAGTGCAGTTGCATACACTGGAAAAAATGACTTTCTAGTCCGAGATGGGAAATGTGCTGTCTCCACAGGCGACATAAACATCTGCAGAAGCAGCACAAGAAATCCCTCCAATGAACCACATCCACCACAAATAAACTCACAGTGTGGGAAACATTACTTAATGGAGTCATATAAGCACAAACACTGACTTCATACAATAACTTCATAACAAATTTTTGGCCTTAAAATATAAATCAATAAAGTAACCTCTCACTACTCAACTGGCATGGTTGGGGGAAAAAGTAACTGAGCTAAAGCCTTGACCTAGAATCACCAAACAGGGCCACTTAAAGGGTGAGTTCACCCAAACCACAAAAATAAAAACACACAGTGTAATGTTAATGCATCTAATCATGCAGATAGACTTTTTAGATATAGGTTTTCCTTCCAACTGCTTCCTACTGTCTAACAAATAAATAACCTGAACTTAAGACCTCCAGCACGCCTGAGGCAGAGGGTGCGGGAATGGATTACCTGAGTCCCATCCCACTCCCACAAAATAATAATCCTGTCCCAACCTGCAAAAGAATGACTCCTGTCCCATCCAGTACCAAGTTTTATCTGCTCTGTTCTGACGGTTCATTGTTTATGGTGTCTCAATTTACAGTAAAATAGTGTGTTATTTATTAGTTAGTTATTAAATTATTCAAAACTTAACTGTCGGACTTTGTTCCAGTTCCATCCCAGTCATGTGATGAGGTAGCGAAATTGATTCCAACCATAATCTGTCCTGTGGGTCACAGGATTCAAGAAATGTCAAATTTCTAGTCTGAGGTAGGTCTGGGGCGAAACAGTAAATGAGCACTATCGATATAATTTTATATCATAATATGGACGTGATATAATTTTCCTCAATGTTCAAATACATTTCCATGCTTGCATAGCATCAGAAACAAATCATGAACTGCCAGTCACATCACAGGAACAGAGGTATGCACTGCTGAAGTTAGTTTTTAGATTAGTCAGGTTAGATTTTTATCAGTATAATTGTTTTTCTACCTCAGATTTGTGAAATGTTTCACTTTGTCAAGTGTACGGAAAAGTTTAAAACTACAATTATGTGGTTTCTTCAGCTTTCATTCAGGAGCAAAAATTAGCCTTAAACCTCTAAAGAAGTAAGGATTTAATATTTATCGGTGATAACATTTTTGGCCATATTGCTCAGCTGGGGTCACTGGGGTGACTTAAAAAACATAGTTTGTAATTTAGGTGAACTGACCCTTTAACCAGCATTTTCATTTGAGTCTCCTAGAAAGTTCAGTACTCTCACTTGCAGTCAAATGGAGAAGATGATTTTCATTTACACCAACCCACTGATACAGATGTAACAGGCCGTATTGTCATCGGCAGCATGTCGTTGAGAAAAGCTGCACACTTCATGGCTCGTCTGCTTTACCTGCAGTCCAGGAACAAAGAGCAGCATGGGGAAGACGAGGAGGAGGAGGAGGAGGAGAAGAACGGCCGTGTGCATGAAGGTTTGGCCTATTTTCAGAGCCATTAGTGTGAGGAGTGTGTAATTTCAAGGGCCCGTGCATCTTTATTCACGCATCGACATTAGGACGTAATGAATCATGAAGAAGGCACATTGTTCCACGCCTACTCTCCCCAACGCCAGCGCACTGAGCGCACACATAGACACACGCTCACAGGTGTAGAACATCATTATCACCCAGTTCCAATTGATGAAGAGTAGTATGCCGCCAAATTGATTTTCCTGCGATCATGATGACACAGGAAAGGAGAAGACGAAGAAAAGACGCAATCATCAACAACTTTATATTCCAATCAGCATATCTGAGGAGGATGAATAAAAAAAGAATTGCAGAGAAAAATGGAGCCGGGGCTCAAATCATCTCAAATTGGTTTGCTTTTTTTTCTATCATGAAATGTTACCGATTATCATGAAACGCGTAAATTGAATTCTTTTTTTTCATTTAAGTAATAATTGATTTGACATTTCGGAGCACTTCAAAGGCAGTTTGGCCCGAAGGCTCTGCAGTAAATTACAGTATAAAGCTGAGGATTTACCATTAGCTGAGTGTCAAGTGTACGCTCGGCTTTTGCTTCCCCTCCCCATCTATCTTCCTTCCTCCCCCTCCCAACATCCTCTTTCTCCCCCTCTTTCTCCCTATCTTTTCTCCCCAAACCCTCTGAAATTCCAGTCAAACTTTATACAACTTGTCTTCACTGCCTTGTTTGTGTGTGTTTGGGCGCCTGTGTCCAGGTCTGCCATTTTATTGTAACACTATAAAGGGCCCTGTGTGTTTATCAGTAAATGGAGCTCCACACAGTTCGGCTGCCTCCATTATAACTCTTTTCACTTCCTTGTTTAGTTTTTTTTTTTTTTTTTTTTTTTTTAGGAAATGCCCTTCTTTTCTGTCTGTGTCTTCCATGCGGGCACGACAACGGGCGGGAGGCTGTTTGATATGTAAATAGTCTGTTCAACAAAGTCCAGGTGCTATCTGTGGTTACAGAGGCTGATACTTTGGGCGGCGGATGACTTCCTCAGCTTCTGAAACATGCAGGCACACAATTAAGCGCACAGACTGAGCTTAGGCCCAGCATGTCAGGGTGGTATTTTTCTTATATTAAAAAATCTGATCTGGTTTGGTTTAGTGTCATTCCCCTCTGATATGATGGATATAATGCACTTTTTGATAAGCAGTGTATTATTGATTAGACCATGCAAAGGTAACTCAGCATGAGCAGATCGATACCTCAGTAATCAATACTTCAATACTTATAGGCAACTCATTTAATTTCCAGGCGTAGATTTTTTTCAGATAGAATTGCAACGGTTCAAGCACATATAGTGCACAATGGAAGTAAATCTGTAAGAAGAAGGCCTAGGTATCAATCATGTTTTTTACTGTTTAAAACTTCTTTTACTTTGGTGGTATTTCTTTATCATTTGTTTTTAATATTGCCGAAGCAGGTGACCTTATATTATTGACATTAATCAGTTTAAAAGAACTGTTCTCACTGGTGCATAACATACTTGCAGTACTGCACTGCAGAAATATTCTGTTAGAAGTACTAATCATGCAGAATGATCCATTTCAGTATAATGTATATATTATGGTTGATAATTGTTTGTGTACATCAAGCTGGGGGTCATTTTATTACTTTACATACAGCTGGGGTGCTCGGAAATTATCCCTGGGGATCAATAAAGTTTTATCTTA
This sequence comes from Lates japonicus, assembly GCA_033238685.1. NCBI lineage: Eukaryota > Metazoa > Chordata > Actinopteri > Centropomidae > Lates > Lates japonicus. The sequence goes on along the minus strand of BRZM01000005.1, from coordinate 6,152,055 downwards.
ACCTATAATCGTACATGTATTTGTTGATTAGATTTTATTAATATGAAACTGCAAAGTAACTACTGCTAAAGTTATCAGCTAAATGTAGAGGAGAAAAAAAGAACAATATTTGCTTCTGAGCTATAGTGGAGCAGAAGTATAAAGTAGCAGAAAATCAAAATACTCAAGTGAAGTACAAGTACCTCAAAACTGTGCTTGAGTAAATTTGTTACTTTCCACCACTGCTGTAAATTTTGTGATTTTAATTCTTCTTCTTTTTCTTCTTTTTTTGATAGAAGAGGGAATATATGTTATATAATAATATAGTGTACTATACTGTTATTAAGGGACCATTCTGCATGATGAGTACTTTTTACTGTTGATACTGAGGACATTTCTGATGTACTTTTGTACTTAAACATGGACTTTAAAATGCAAGACTTTTACTTCTACAGTATTAACCAACTGACAGGACGCTGAATTTTTAAAGTATCACTGCATCTGTCTTGAGGTTTAAGCCACAATTTCCTTGTGCTAAATCCGCATGAAACCTTTTGTGACAGGTTTGTTATTTATTGTGTCTTTTACTATGATTAATAATTATGTTTATAAGGATGCAAGTGACTCATAATTGTTCAAAGAATCATGTTCAGCTGGTAGAATATATACATGACTGGAAAAATCTAGAAGTAGATGATCAAAAATAAAATTAACTATTTTGCCAGTTCCAGCATGAAAATACACAGTAGATATCCGCCTTTTAATTAGCATCAAACCCCAGCCCACATGCATGAGCCTACACACACACACACACACACACCACCTACTTAGATTGTCACCTGAATCCCGAGTTAGCTGGAGGTGACATGTATTGTCTTTTGGCCTTGAATTAATGTGCCTGTAAATACGTTTTTTCTACCTCATTCCTATTTGTTGAGTTATTCATAGAACTGCTGATTGCAGGCAGCCGTCAGAGCTAAATGAGGGCCTTTGTTATTGTTGAGTAACTAGGACAGCCATCATCGTGCTCCGAGATGACAGGGTCAGTTAAATAGTTTCTCTCTCAGTAGTCCGGGGGTGATTATGGGAGCTCAGGCAGGCAGGCCTGGGAGCTGGAGCTTGGGAGGGATGGCGGAAGAGGATGAGGAGGAGGGTGAGGGGGGGTGAGTACAGATGGGAGGAGTGGGGAGGAAAGAAGACCTTATCTCAGGCAATTAATCAGAGACACTCATATTGCGGGACACTTATTCAAAGCTCACTCCTGCATAACTCAGCCCAAGGTTCCAGTGGGCTCACTGTCTCTTTCCATCCCCCCTGGACTGGAAGGTCAGGAAAGTGAGAGGAAGGTGGAGCTGAGAGAAAGAGAGGGACGGTATTGAGTGTGTGTGTATATGAATGTGTGCAAGCATGCGTGTGTGTGTTTAAGCCAGCTAAGGCAACGCAGGGTCAAAGTCATTCAAAGTCTCATCTTCTCTGGGGGCTTTTTTTGTTTTTCTTCTTCAAGGAGTTTATTCCCCGTCATGTTTACATGTATTAAGTTTTTTTGCTGATGGTGGAATAACATGGGCGTCATCTGTTAGTGTGTGTGTGTGTGTGTGTGTGTGTGTGTGTGTGTGTGTGTGTGTGTGTGTGTGTTGGGGCCCAGGGCCAGCATTATCAACATTCCTCGGTGGCAGCAGGGTGGCTCGCCTGGCACCACACAAACAGGAAAAGGAAATAGCTCGACTTCACTACGGTTATCTCCTGGAGAGCCCTCACAGTGTGTATCCCTGTGTGTGTGTTTGTGACAGAGCACGGTGGTTGTTTAAATATGGATCCCAGTGGCAGAGCAATGGTAAACAGCAGTAGATCTGTTTATTAAAAATTCTTCATTAGTATTGCTGATTGCTGATATCTAAAGACTTGAGGTTCAGCTGTGGTGCTGATGCATCATGTTCACAAGAGTAATCCAACAGAATGACCCACTGATGTGCAATTGCCACCTTTGCCAGTTGATATCTGAGAGCCTTGAGTTCACAAGTTGTGAAAAAATGCTGAAGTTTACAGACATTGTTCATATTTTTCTTCTGTTAAGGCGAGCATAATCTGAACATGATTTCTAAAATATAATCTGAGGAGTTACAGTGGCATTTTTCTGATCCAGGTGCGTTTACACTTCACCTGAAATCATTGCTTCTTCTGTTTCCTCTGCATGTCCAATCCTCTCTCGTGCTCTTCCTAACGTTTCTCCCATTTGTTTTCTAATGTGGCAGCTTTTCCTTATTATATTAAAGGTCTAAGGACAGAAAGTGTTGTACAGTGGACCAGCCTGGTATCACCAAATGGAGTATGAACAATACACCAATTTCCGAAAAGTTATTTTGTGTGTTACGTGCCATGTCATTTCTTCACTGACTAACTCTTATCCCTAACCAAAACAGTATTAAATTGGACTTGGAGTTATTTTGGTCATGATTCCTGTAAGTTATAACAACTTGACTGCTTACAGTACAAGTATAATATCATCTATAGGGCAAGAGGAACATGAGCTGTCACGTTGTAAACAAACTGCCATTTTAATAAAATTATTTGATAGAGAAAAGCAAAGGAAATGTTTTAAATCACTGCCCACTCTCCCTTTGATTTTGCAGTCTGACTTTCTGGTATTTTTACCATAGATGCATGCAATTTTATGCACTTACTTCTGGTTTTACCCGCAAATAAGTGATCAAGATAATATGTTTAAACTCTGGATTTGTCTATAACCTTTGTGATTGTTTGACTGTGTTTTCATGCCGTGCTCTTGTAGAGGGGCCCATATCTCAGCTCTGTGAGTAAAATGTTGCTGTGTTATTAACAGTGTGCAAAGATTTGCAAACTCTTGACTCAGTTGTGTGTGGCCAAGGTGAACATTACCATAATGTAGAAAAAAAACTAAAAGAGCCATCTCAGGTGCAAAAAGGATGTCATTTTTTCACATATAACAAGTCAGACGTTTCAAAAGTTGAATATTTAAGTTGTATGTGTGAAATTTCACCTTTGTGTTTACATTTATGAGGCCCTGAGTGCAGGATTTTTGTCAGTATGATAAAACGCTAGCATACCTGACAGTAAAAATTCAGAAAACTCTGAAAATGATAAACTGAATTGTAAAAAAAAAAAAAAAAAAAAAAAAAAAAAGTCATTTTCCGTTAAGACTTTTTTTAGTAGCTTTGTGACATTCTGGAAATGTCCCAGTGTTTTTTATTTTTCCATCAGCTGCCACTTGAATTATCTGTAAAAGCTTTAGTTTGCACTTGAACAATGACCTTCCTGTTTTGTGCTGAAGAACATTGAATTTCCCTTTAAAGGAACGTAACAGTGAACTTCAACATCTGGTAAATCCCTAAAAAAGCAGTGACCGGTTATCATTAAACATATAATCATGCTTATCATCTTGAAGAGTGTATTGATACTGTTGAGATAAGAGGATCCTTTTCCATCACAGTGTTATGTAAATCAACAACACTGATCTGCCAACTAAACTATTTTTAGTTCATTTTGTTGGCTAGGCAACGTGCTATAGAGCAAAATAACAGCATGCAAATAAAACACATAAACTCTGGCCGGCATTCAAAAGCATTCATCGTCTCGCCTTTTTCCCTTTCCTCTGCTCTCATTCCAGCCCCAACCTGATCCACAAATGTCACCTCCACTCTATGTATAAAAGGAGAGGAAGACATCGAGGAGGAGGGAAGAGAGATAGATCAGTGAGAGAGAGAGAGAGGAAGAAAGAGGGAGAGAGTGTCATAAAATGCAAATGCAGCCTGCGTCCGCTTTTACAAATTAAATGTCAGGACATAAAATATTGTCAGTTTCATTTTGCCGCCAGAAGGATGACAAATCCATATTCTCCCTTAAATAAAACTCTTATTGCGGTGGAGGGGTAATCATGGCAGAACAAAGCACCATGATTAACGATAGCAATTTATTGTATCTGGCGGCCGGCGAGGCAGCGGTGAGGGAGAGGAGCAGAGAGACATCATGGTTATCATAATTCATATCGTAAATAACAGGGCCCAGCCAATCACAAGGAGCCGCCGATGTCATCCCAAATAACCTTTGATAACAATTACCATAGAAGGCAGTACAAACCCCGAAGTCACAATGTTATCTTATCCCTATTCTCTGCTTGTAGAATACAACACTATTACCATATAGATTAGACTATTTATAATGGTGCGTGTCATTCTGGGTGCAGCTTTAAGTCGTCACTGTGTATGTGTGTAGGCGTAGCAATGGTGAGGACGCGGCGTGGAGGTGTGTGTGTATGTCTATGTGTGTGAGTGTGCGTGGGTGGGGTAGGTGGACCTGTCGTTGGGGAGGAGATTATAGCCCGGTCTTTATGAGGAGCTGAATTGCCCTCTCTCAGTATCACACGGCAGCACATTGCCAAGGCGGCCGGTGTTCACAATGGCGTGGTGGGAGAGGAGTTGGGTGGCGACCTGTGTGTGTGTATGTGTGTGTGGTCAGGGAGGGGTCGGGTGTGGGTGGAGACTCAGTGGTGGAGGTGGTGGTGGGTAAGGAAGGGAAAACTAGAGGAGGAGATATTAGCAGGGAATCGTTGATAAGTGTTGGAGATTAGAGTAGGCGTATCTTGTCCGAGATGTTGTTCCTCCTTGTTTTATCTGCTGATAGAAATTTTCTGATGGAGAGTGGTGATATGCACGGTTTCCCACCTACACACACACACACACACACACACACACACACACACACCTCCCACCCACAGGCATAGCTTCCCACCCACTACAAACAGTGACTTCATTCACCTGTTTTAACATCAGCGCTGAGACATTAGTGTAATTATCAAAAAGGAATCTGCTATCTCTACACTCGTCTACTCTACATTTAACAAGCTCAGATATGGATTTAGGTCCATAAATCTGCTAAATTAAAGGCACCTTGTGGAAGTTTTGACCACTAGTGATGCGATAAAACAACATTTTCATGAGTTGGTCCCTGTTTCGTTTGTATCTGATGCTCAGTGTTGGACACATTCTCACAAAAGCACGTGTAGTAGGTGAGTTGTGGCGGTAACATGCCAAGAAATATATTAAGGTACAAGCTAAAGACGGAGACAGCCTTGGTTGAAAATGTTCACTTGCATTCAACATGTTTGTGAGGCCGTCAAGGATACACACAGTGTATGTTGGTGAAAAATAACATTTTGCTGACATGAAAACTTCACTAGGAAACTTTCTAAGACGTGAAATGGGAGAAGGCTGCTTTTCTTCAAGTGCAACGATAAGCTTTCAGGGCTTCTGGCAGTTGATGAAAAAAAAACATTTTCAACAGGTTTATCATCTTCAGTGGTGAAATGATTAGTCATTAAATTGATTGACACAAAAATCTGTTAATTTATTAAGTAAAAAATGCCAAAAATGTACTGCTCTGAACTTCGCAAATGTTAAAATCTGCTGCTTTCTTATATTTTATACCACACTAAATTGAATATTGTGGGACTTATGATTGCTGCTTGTTGCACAAAAAAGACACATTTTCACTGCTTTCTGATATTTAATGGCCTTAACAATTAATCAATTACTCAAACAGGAAATAAAGAGGTTATCTGAAGATTAAAATAATCCTTCGTTGGAGCCTGACTCATCTTCATTTAGAGGCGAGGAAAGAAGCGACCAGGTGTATGGAAAATTGTCAGATGTTTGAGCACTAAAAAGAACCATAGATGCTATACTGTATAAAACAGAGGTTACCAGTTTTTGTGATAATGACTCTGGGACATCACACCTTATGTGGCATTGCTTACATCTTTAACATGGGAAGCACCTGTCCCATATTTAGTGTAAGTTACAGTCCAGTACCAGTCAGAAACATCACAATAATATAAATACAACAAAATCTGAGGCCTAGTCCACACGTACCCAGGTATACATTTTGTTTATCTTTACAGTTTGGCCTTTCATCCACATGCACACTGTGTTTTCTATCACTGAGGACTTTTTGTTGTTATTATATTGCTGCCTTTAAAGAACAAAAGAGGTAATAATACCCGTTTACATGTGGACTTGGCCTTACATTACCTACTTAAATATTTTACTTAATAATAATACTTAATTTCAACCCAGCAGACTGTGACGTATCTGATGTAATCCCCTTCAAGCTTCAAGTCAGGACTGTAGGGGGGATAAAAGGACATGAGACAGGATGTTTATCATATCTGTAGCATTACAAAAAAGAACATTATAATTGCAAAAGACATGGAGTGTTGGATTTGTATTGATTAAGCAGTTGCACAATATTGTTGCAAGTGTCATCAGGCTGTCGCTAGATCTAACTATATACAGGTATTCTACATATACTCCGATTATTTCTGCCTCGCTTTGGTGTGTCTGGTGCATACACCTCCAATTCAACCTGAAACAGTAAAGACTGAAACAGGGAACAAAAATAGCTTCAAAGGACACTTGAGTCTTTACTGGAAGGAGGAGGATGAGGGGAGAGGACGTGTTACAAGGACAAGATAAAACACGAGCAGGAGCGAGGAGGAAGAGAAGGGACCAAAGCAAGGACGAGGTGAAGGAGAAGGAAGATATTGCATTCTTATGCTTAACTTCAGAGAGGAGAAATTCATAGCTGCGTGTCCCTTCAGCAGTAAACTGTCCAATCCCAGCCCTTTTCCCCCTGACGAGACAGCTCCAGATCAAGACACATGCAATGGCAAGACAGCAAGCCTGAGGTAGATTAGGAGGAGATAGAAAAAAAAAGTAACATTTTTAAAAGTCATGCTCAAGAGCAGGAAATAGAGGAAGACCTCTGAGGACGTAAAGTGATGTTAAAGCACTAGTCGGTGGTATAATATTTGTAGTTTTTGGCATGGATGTCCCTGTGTGGGCTCGTGAACAGTTAATCTCTCTTGACAGGATCTTCATTTGAATAAAGATTCTGTCAGCGCTATGTGCTTTTTGCTTGCTTAAGAGGAGGACCTACAGTAGCTCCTGCGAGAACTCAAATTGCTTTGACAAATCATGGCTGAGGGAGAAAGGCTCCTTCCTACCTGTGCATAGCTAAACATGTGTGATGGCAACACCTCAGCAGAACTTCAAAATCTGAGGGAATCTAGTGAGAAAATGTTGGAAAAAAACCCTTCAGAGATATTAGAGGAGCTTAAATGCAAGATTACGCTTGTAATGAAAATGCTGTCTTCTTTATTTTCCCATCTTGAGCTTTTCCTTAGTCGGCTGATGTTGGTCAGATGTAGAAAGCGGCTGTGACACAAAACCTATTGGCAAAGAGATGGTGAGAATAAAGATTTGCATAAGAATATTTAAAAACCAGAATGTGCCATAGATAATGGACGTGTTAGATATGTGTTGTAAAGTCTTGTTTTAAAGTTTTCTCGTGGTTATTGGGGGTTAGTCATGTTACTGTCGTCATATCAGTGTTGTTGTGCTGGCTCTTCATGATGACACAGTCAGGTTTGCTGCTATATTCATGTACAAATTCTATACAATGACTTACATTTGCAGGCTATTTATAGAAAGGATGGGGAGGAGCAGATGATATATAGTACCAAAATCAACAGATCTAGTCATGAAGTGATGAGTGATGGTGTTTTAAAAATTGTCTCCTGACTTCTTTTCTTTAATCCATACCAAACGCCACGACAAGCTCCAATCCTCATTTTTATCCCATAACTTTAAAGCCAGCTTCATAATTGTAGCATGGAGAAAAAACTTAGTGTAAATCATCAGTCATTTCTGCAAATGCTTAAAATGACCTAGTTGTGTGAGTTATGACTGTGTGCGCTCAGAAAGTAAAGGTGGGAGGAGGTCAGGGTGGATGTACAAACTGTGACCATGGTCTTTCCCTAATGTGGTCTCATTGTCAGTGTCCTACTGATACTGGAGACCACAGTTTGCATTTGGTTTTCTATTAACAGCAAGCATTGTTTTCTTTTTACCACAGTCCTCTCCTAACCAACAACAGTAGTTTTAGTTTCGTAATCTTAACCAAAGAGGATGCAGATCAGTCTGTTTTGTTATTTGATGATGTGTTACATTACATGTAATAACAGATTTGGTGCCTTGAATTAGGGATGGGTGATATTGTATCATTTGCGATATACCAAAAAAAATTCCCCACAATAAGAATTCATTGTGCTATAATAATGATAAACTCTACTTGATGATGTGTCTGTGTGTTTAACACAGCTCACATGCAGAACAAGAATAAGCACAGTGGGAAGGCGGAGCTGAAGCCGAGGAGGAGTTCATCACTAAACAAGGAATTAATCAAGGAATTTTACTCGTTTACTCGTATCTGTTTCTTTTTCATTTCTTTTTCTTTTTCATCTTTTCAATCACTTGTTCTGCTGCAACGATGTAAATTTCCCCATTGTGGGACTAATAAAGGATTATCTTATCTCTTATTAGTTTGGTTACAGTCCTTATGATAAGCAAAGTGAATGATGGAAGGAATTGACAGAGGCAGTGGCTTTCTGATTGGCAAAAGACACTCCAGACAGTCAAGAAGGGAGGATTGTGCTTTTTAAATATAATTGGTGTAGATTAGTAGCCTATTTGATGATGGGTACGTTTTATTTTTAGAGCAATGTTTGTGTTTGTGAGGCTCTCAAGACTGTATGCAGCCATCATTTATAGCCAAGAAGATGCTGTTGAATGGTACTATTTTTATTGTCATTTATATCGTTGTTGAAATAAATACCAGAAAATATTGTGATAAAATTTAAGTCCTAAACCATCCCTACCTTGAATTAACTTTTTCATTTAAGGTGTACAATACAGAGTAGAGCAGAGAAGAAACTTGGTAATTATTGGAATCAGATTTGGGACATTTATGTGTCTATTTGACCTGGAAATCAATCAGTTGCTTATAGCTGAACATGGTCTGTGTTACCCCACAATAGTGGATGATGCTGAAGTTGATTTACTCAAAGTTCAGAAATCCCACTGCCGCTCTTTTCTCCCTCTCTCTCTCTTTCTCACTCTACTCATTTTTCTTCTTTTCCCTCAACATTTCTCATCTCCTCTCTGAGATGGAATTCACAAAGTGATTTTCTCCTCGTTCCTCTAAATCTCTTGATCACTTTAATTTTTTGCTAGGCTGCTTCATCGGTGTCCTGGGAAAGAGGGAAAAAAAAAGAGGAACGAAGAAGGGAGCAGGAGGAAGGGAAAAAGCCGACGGGCAAGAGACTGCAAACGAGGCTGGGTGAGGAGAGAGAGAGAGAGAGAGAAAGAGGGAGAGTAGTATAGAGTTAAGGCTTTATCAGTGAGTGCCCTGAGGTATGTGGGGACGCTGCTGAATCCAGAGAGATTAGGGGAAAAATGCAGCACATGGCAGTAAGGGGCTTACGCCACAGCTTGTATTAGTTCAGGTGAAAAGAGTATTGCTTTTACATAAAACTGGACAAATCCAGCCACAATGCATTTCCCGTTGGACCACAATGGGGTCCTCTATCTGTGGACCTCACCTCCTGTCCCCCGGGTTCCCCAAAGCTCCTCTATCTAAACAGGAGTAGAGACTGAGGGAGAGGAGGAGAAAACACAGATGGACAGGGGGAGGGAGGAGAAGATATGGCGCCACACCAAACTTCATTTTCAGTTTACCCGGGAAGCTGGTTGTCAGGAGATGGCAAGGGTGTAATTTCCACCAGAGGATAGGACGGTGAAGGGTGGGAAGGGGAGGGGAGAAGGGGACATGTCCACCTCACTTTTCAAAATCCTATTTTTGTCACCTCAACTTTTACAACTTGAGTTAATTTACTCACTACTACTGTCCAGCCACTGTAATCCAGATGAGTGAAGTTGAAAAGCCAGTTTTCAAATAATGGATGAGGCTCAAAAATAATGAACAAATAGAATAAATACTGAGGGAGGGGGGTGGAATTAACTGTACTCAAACAGTTTGTGGGGTATTATCAGCATCATTTACATATATCATCAGGTCAAACTCATCAGTCTGACACACGTTTTTATTTTTAACAAAAATACAATTTTCATTCGCTAATTGAATCCAATATTTTCTACTATGCCATTTTTTTGATCTCTGTTAAACTACTGTCATTAGAACTCAGCACTTCCTGCAAATGTTTCACATTAAAGGACAACAGGAAAGTGAGGTATGGATTATAGCTTTTGAGCTGCTGAGCGGGCTTTTAATGTGACACAACTTTGCAGGAAATGAATGTATCTTAACAACTGTTAGAAAAGGCACAACGAGGACAACAGTGAATGAAAATGATAAATTACAACTGAGGCAGATCAAAAATATGTAGGTTTCTCTCTGTAATGTGATAAAATAGATATAAAAGCCTGTCTTTAATAATAAATACAGTTGAAGTAAATAAAATTAATTTATGTAGGTCACATTACCATTTTTCAACTTTCAACTTCAACTTCCACTGCATGTTTTATGGAAAACAAAGAATTAGCACTTTTTGTCTTTTTCCCCCAAGCTTTCAATCACATCACCACCTGTTATCTAGTGACCAAATGTCCACAATTTCAAGTGACCTCAGTGGCAAATGAGTTAACTCCATCAGCAGAGGAAGACCTGTGATTCAGGTAGACACTACAGGGAGAGCTAGTAAGTGGACCTTGAGCTGTGATTTTCTTTTTGTCAGACCTTATCTATTGTTAAGCATCAGGTCTCCATCAATGGAAATATGATTTTAAATAGGAATGGTGCATTAATTCCAGCAATCTACAGAGCATTTCTGAGCCTTTTGTTAAACTATTTCTGTTCGGGAAAGGACAATATATTCTAAACTCTTGGTAGATAGAGTTATGAAGTTAGAGAGGGATGAAGTTTTACTAAAAGCTGGGAGTGGGAGGTTGAGATGAACATAAATCAGAGTTAGAAAAAGACACAAAGGCTGTGGAGAGCTATAGGAGGTTTGACAGAAAGATTCAAGATGAATGCACTAAGTGATTGAGCAAAAGGTCTCATCCTTCTCCTTGGGCGACAGGTAAATGCTTCACTTAGACGCTGAAGTCTCCCATTCTACTCTCAGTGGGACTTTTATCTAAATCTTCTGTTCATGTGGTGCATTTATCAGCCAAGTTTTTCATCTTGAAATATAGGTTGAGGGGAGCTTGGCCTGCACACTTCTTTATCTTTCACCTGTCATGTACAGTAAGCCCAGGTAACAATGGCGCCTTACATTACATTACATGCCTGCTCTGTATTCACGCCATCCAGTCAGACATCCAAAGCGGCTCCGACACCCCTCCCATCCTCACCATTATTGGCAGAACAATACCCTCAAAAAGCCAAGTTGGTCAAAAAAAAGAGAGAGAGGAGCCGTATCTGTGATGGCGCTTAACATCAATTTGTGACACGATTAATCAATTTGGACCCCCCTCTTTTTCTCTCAGTGTCTTGTCACTGTCGTCACTTTTTAAATAAAGAGCGGTGGCTGTTTGAATGGGCTCATCGCGATATGGCGCAGGTTAAGTAGGAGGCGCATGTTTTAGGATAGCGCCCTGGCGCTCCCTCTTGCCCTGAAACACTTAGCTGGTGATTAGCATAAGCTGATAGCACTATCAGGAGCGTGCCATTGTGGTGACCCTGAAGCCCCCCACCCCCCAGCTCCTACCCCACTCCCCCCACCCCCGTCCACCACCTCCTCCTTTCTCCCTGTGAGAAGGTCTTATCGGGGATGTACAGGGCCTCTGTAGCCTCCTGGGGAGATGATGGAGGGAGGAGTCAGAGGTGGGTACTGCAGAGAAGAAAAATGGGGGTGTTGGATGGGAAAAGAGGGAGGGTGTGATCCCGTTGTTGAGCACTCTGTGTCTTTGGATGTGTCCTCTAATATTTTAATGCCTTTTGCATGATAATATTAGATAATAAACTTCAAATCTGTACCACTTTCCCAGGCACAGTTACTAAATCCTTTACGAATCGCCCTTTTACCAAACACTTTTATTTCAACTTCCATCTCATTTTTGATGTTTTGGCAAACATTTCTGTCAGTTATGATCATGGCTAGATTAAGCGGCTTTGGAGTCCCAGGGACAAATTACCTACAGGGGCCCTATAACTCCTGTTCCTCCCACTTTTGTTGCAATATGTACAGCTAGTCTATAGCCACATCAGCTCTACTGATGGCAATGATGGTTGGTTAACCATCATCAGGTCAAATCCTTTGGTTTACAACCATATACCTACAAAACTAACATTCCCATGAGCTTCACTTATACTCTGTTGTTTAACAGCTAAAATAGTGACCATGGTAAACAGTGTACCTGCTAAACATTGGCACATTAGCATTGTCACTATGAGCATTTTAACATGCTGACATTAGCAATTAGCTTGAAGCACTGCTAATGTGGCAGCAAAGAGTAAGTTTTATACGTGTAGTTTCGTGGCCTATGAATCAGGTGATGACACACTGTAGGTTTTGTGTTGTTGCATGATTTGCGTAGCCACCTGAGGTTCACCTTTGCTTCCTCTTACAAATAAGTTTGACAAACCTCGGTTTGTTTACAACCTGTCTACCTGTCTGACTGCTCATGTGTCTGTCCATGTTGGACTGGATTTATCCTGTGAGTTACAGAAGAAAGTTTTAAGAGAAAAGTGTTTTTGCTGCCCTGACCTCCACAGTATGATCATCTTTGTGACTAAATCTTTACCTTGAATGACTAGAGGGAGAGTTGTCTCTATCAAGGCATCTCTGTTTCTGTGCATCTGTCTTTGCACAGCTGAAAGTTTGACAGTTTTTTCAAACTTGGAAGTAACAAACAAGCCCAGAGTGAAAAGTTGATTCATCCAAATTGCTGGCTCTTTACATTCATGTTACCATGCGGCCGCATCTTCACCAGCGGTCTCTAAATCACTCCTACGATACCTCAGCAAGACTTTTTTTGTCTGTTGTGAGAAAAAGTATGATGAAACCACGAAACAATATATGCACATAAACACGAACGCGGCGACACATTTCTTGAAGGTAAGCAATTTCCATGCACGTTAAGAGCTTAGCATCGACAGAGCACTATTCATATCAGTTTACCATTATGATGCAAATGATAACAGTGGTGCCTGGCTCCCTCTTTCTCTCTTTCTTCTGCACTTTTAGTGTGAACAACACAGCACATTATAGTACAGATGCACACCTACATTACCGTGCGCACACACACTTGATAAAATTCACACAGCTCCATTGCTTATCCCCTTTGTTTGAGCTGATTGGATCTGTGGCGATCACATGTTTACCCAGAGCGCTATCTCTTTGAGAAACCTCCGTCACGGGTAGCGGAGAGTAACGTTCGCCTCTTTTTGTGTTTTCCTTTTATTTTGGAGACGGGCACGCACACATGGTCTTTATGTATATATGCTAATAGGCTGGCTAACACGGTTTCACACTGTTTGTTTCTGAAAATGATGCAACTTGCCAGACATCCATTTTTCTGCTGATGTTCACATTTTCTTTTTTTTCCCTCTCTTTCTCAGGGCGGGCATTTTAGAGAAAGAGAGAGGGAGAGAGAGAGAGCACAGGGAGGAAGATGAAAAGAGAGAATGGGGGGAAGGAGGGAGGAGAAGAGGGCGAGGGAGGCGTGTGTTCAAAATCCACAAAGGTTTTGTAATAAATGCATCGACGACAATAAAAACAAAAACATTAAAGGGAGAAAAGATGTGTTTCTGTGTTAAACAATTAGTGCTGCAGCATTAGAGCCGATCAGGAAGAGACAAAAGCTCGGCAGCAGCAGGGGTTTACCCCAGACACAAAGACACAAAGACAGATGCTCTGCAGCCCAGCCAAGCTACAGTACCACACTTGCTTCCAGTGGAGCTGTATGGAACCACATCCACAATCCCACTGTCTATAAGTCTGTGATAGTATAGCATCAAAACTGTAACATGTTCATACATCTGTCTACATATTCTGCTCTCAAGAACTAAGTTTCAATAGTTTCTATGTGTTGTGTCCATCCAACTTAATGTTAAAGTCTCATCCCATCCATTCAGGCTCTGAAAACACGCTGAGGGGGAACGTGTGAGCATTACTTGTGACCTTCCAAATTTTCTAGATGCCGCAGTGATACCAAAAAAAAGTGTTTTGCTTTAATACAATGTAATCATGATGGGCCCTCAGTAAATTGTTGGAACAATTTATCGAGGTTGAATTCTAATTGTGACAATATTTGGACAGCATTTTGGAATCTGAAGTTATCAGTTGATGTTATTTAGTTGTCCAGTATTCCAAGGTAACAGTTCTGAGATTAACCCATAATATTCTTCACTGTGTCCAACACTATTTCACACAGAAATGGACCCAACGCAGTGAGATCATGAGAAGGCTGAAGAATAAGGAGAATGGTGGAGCACACAATTAAACCCAAGAACAGGTAGGCAAACATACAGAGATTGGATTTATTCAGTTCAGCTATTTTTATATTGTTATAGCACCATGTCATATAAGAGCACTTCAAAGTGCTTTACATAAAAACTAAATGAAACAGAAACATCCATGCATTCACTCCAAACACAAAAATGTACTGGTACCTCAAACACACCGCAAACATGAATCCCTATCTATTTTATATATTTCCATTTTGCTGATAGTATTTATGGGGGGCGTACAGTAATGTAAGTCGACTGGTCATTCTCACAAAATTATCCAGGAGGTAGCCATAGACTGTATATAAAAATATACATACACAGTATGGAAGTAGCTCAGCAATCCCATGGCATTCTGGGTAAAAAAACAAACAAACAAACTTATATGCACATATGCACAGTTTATAGATGAATTAAAATGGACTTAATAAAACACTCAGTTGGCACCACTGGACATTTAATAACTTGCTCTCTCAAAGCTAACAGTGCCTTGTGTTCACATTGTCTGTTAAATGTTGGTATAGACAATTTAAATAAAGTTTAACAAAGGACTGTTCCTTTTTTCAGGATCCAGGTGATTACTGGCAGTTAGGAGGAAGGTTGTTCTTCAGCTGCTGCCTTGACCTTCTGTGGTATGTTTGGATTTTACTTGTGTAAAAAGAGTGTAGCTGGGATTCTGAATTAAAAGACAGTCCATATATATTATCACAACCATACGGAGCCCCCATGGGTCTGGAGAAAATTGTGGAAAACAGTATAAAACTTTTTACATTAAACAAAGTTACTGTAGAATCAAGGTTTATGTGTACTTTATTTGTAATTAAGTGTCTATCCCTACTTTGTTGTAGTTCATTTAATGTATGTAATGTAATTCCATAAAAACTGAGCCCAAACACGGCTTTACTTTGAGAGATGGACTATAAAAGTTACACAGTTACCATTGGTTAGAAAGGATTAGAATTATTTCGACCAATCAGAAGCGGTTGCTAGGCAGAGCAGAGTCGGCCGACCAATCAGCGTTTGTCTACCAACGCTGTCTGGCGTGTAACGTCATTGACCACTACAGACGTATGGAAGGAGAGCGGAAGGGTGGAGGAACGAAGTTGGACAAGCGAGTGAAAATATGGTCTAAAACCATCGTTTAAGTGGTCGCTTCGTTGCTTTGACCTGTTAGCGCTGTGAGAAACGTAATTACTGAAGACGTCTGGATGCTAAAACAAGCTTTGGAGCTGTTTTTGTCGATCGTGAGTGAGGCTGGACGCTGAGCACACCTGCAAAGGTACGGCTAACAAGCTAATTAATTAGCGACACACGTTTGCGTTAGCTACGACCATTAGCATTATCGGCGAGCGTTAGCATTAGCCATGTCTTTTAATGCTATCTTCTGGGCTTATATCCACTTTAAGTCATTGCTATTGCGTGGATAACTGTGTTTGTGCTTCTGCGACTATAGCGTCAGGACATGAGGTGTGGGTCCCCATGAAGAAGGAATGATATCTTGGTGTCTGTTAATAACTCTTAGTGGCCACTTTGCAACCCTCTGAAATTGTGTGTGCCATCCCGGTCATTTAAGTCTGTTTGTGGCGGTATAGTGTCTAGTTGTGATCGTTTTGTGCCTCTTTGTGGTAGTTTGCATCATATTAACTCTCTACCAGGCTGTATTACATTTATTTATGGAAACAGCTGTTTGTCTCTCTGTGGTTGTTTGGCATTGTAGTGCATCGCATTGCGTTTTCGTGTGTCTTTGTTGTTTTGTGTCTGTTTCGCGTCCCTTTGTGGCCATTTTTTGTGTCAGTGTGGCAGTTTAGCATCTCGTTCTAATTGCATTGTGTCTCAAGTTTTTGTCTCTTACTGGTTTTTGTAATTATTTCCATTTCTGGTCGTTTTGCTCCGCCTTGCGGTCAGTCGTATTTCCGGGATATATACATTTCCTCGATCTGAATTATCTTTGTAAACAACAGCATTACTGTTGAAATCCCAGGTCAAAGCTTTTGATTTAATGAATTTAACACTGAATATATTAGTGACAGATAGGTCTTGTGTTATCTTATTTTCTCCTTGTGGTCATTTTGCGTCTGGCGCTTTTGCCTCTTGTTATCGTTTTGTGTGTGTTTGTGGTTGTTTTGCATCGTTTTGCTTCAACACTTTGCTGTTATGCATTGAACAGTGTCATATTGTGTTTTTGTATGTCAGTGTAGTTTTGTGCCAGTTCCTGCTAATTTAATTCTTCTTTGTGGCCATTTTTGTTTGTTTGTTTTTGATTGTGGTGGTTTAGCATCTTGTAATTGTTTTGCAGCTCAGTCTTTTGTCTCTTTTGTGGTCGTGTTTGTATTTCTTTACATTCCTGGTCCTTCCTGGTTGTTTTTCTCCTCCCTGCGGGCAGTTTTGGTCTATTTCCGGGATATTGCAAGTTAAGACCTAGCGGTAATAATCTGTTTTGATCATGGCAATCCATTGATCCCATGTTGTGTACATCAGTGATTAGTATTTCATTTGTGGTGTCTTGATGACTTGACTGATGACAGTTTTTAACTCCCTCCAAAGTGAAGGAGTTGAGGTTACTGTTGAAAATCATTACATTGAAAGTTAACACTTCAAATATTTAAGCTTTGAAAGTGAAAATGATGGCTTTGTTGGTAAGTTGTGTAAGTCTTGGTGGTAAAATGTTTGTATTACTTTTTTTATATATAGTTTATCAGCTTTTCAAGTGTTGCACTTGTATTTTCCAGGTTTTTACTTGGGCCTACTTGTTCAGCTGCCGTAGCCTGAAGGGGAATACCAGCCCTCACCTTACAGACCACACAGGTATGTGTCCTAAAGATTTACCCAGTCTGAATTTGTTAATGTAGGCAACAGTTTTGCTGTCTAAACCCCATGTCAAACCTTGGTATTCAATTAATGTAGCCTTGAGAATAAAGCCTGTTGTTGATTTTGACTTTCTAAAATGTCAGAACAATGGCAGTTATAATCTCCCTGACTTGAAGGTGATGACTCTGAAGAGATGTGTTGTTCTGGCCAATCAGCAGTATTAACTTACTAGTAAAGGATAAAGAAAATGATTAAATTCTCACATTTGAGAAGCCTTTTCTGCCTGTGGACTGATCAGTTTTAGCTCTCCTCATCTCACCAACACATTAAAACCCACAAATGCTTTAGATTGTTATTGTCAAGCATCAGTCAAAGTAGAATTGAAGAAGTATCTTAGTTGTTTTAATTTTTTCTAGTAGAGCAAGGACGGTCTGTGGTGGAAGAAGTGCTCAGACTGTTTACTTAAGTATAATTACCATAACCACAAGTTAAAATCCTGCATTCAAAAATGTAGTTAAGTAGTCAACATGATTATTTCAGTGATTAGCTGATAGAAAATTAATATAACTTTGGTTGATCTTTCCCAAATATTTGTAGTTGGTTCTTCAGGAGGTGGTAACAGTAAACTGTCCATTCTCTGAAACACCCTTTCGATGTTTGGAAAATGTTCTGGTTCAGCTATGATGTTGAATATTTATGTATTGATCATTTTCCTTAGAATGTTTCTCTTTTATTTCCTCCAGATGTCACCACTTTGTCCGTGACTTGTCCTTGTACAATGAAGAAGATCTGTGAGACCAGAAAATCCACAACAGAGGTAATTTGAAATAGCTTTACATGAGCACTGATGTTTCCTTGTATATAATCTGTAATTGATCTTTGGTCTGAATAGTTCTAATGTGTCACAAAACTACATAACTCAATAAAGTTTACTTACTTAGTTCATGTAAACACTTTGATGGAAGAATGTAAACAACCAATTGACTATAATATTACAAATAATTATTTTTTTCCTCTGAAGTCTAAGGATAAGAATGAATATTTCTGTAAAGTGTTGGAAAGATAAATGTTCTTATTCTCAATTTGTGACCTCTTATGTCTTCTTAGAAGTAGTTATGTGATATAGTATTTTGTGTTTTTCAGATGAACTCACAGAAACACCTGGATCCACTCAAGGTAGAAAAGTATTTTTATTTCTTTTAAAAACAGAACAGGGAACAAAATAGTCCTGAAACTTTGTATATTTTTTTTAATTAAAATAAATAGGACAGTAAGAAGTCAGTTTAATACATCCATACAATTTAAGTAATAATTGCAGTAAGCTGTAATATTAGATGTAGACTGTAAAAGTAACTGTAAACTACACAATGTACATATTAATAGACATAAAACTATAGTAAGGTAACTGTTAAAGTAATAACTCTAATTACAACAGTAAACTGTCATAATAGAAGAACACTGTAATGTTAGTAGTACGCCATAACAATAGAAGTAAATTGTTTACATAATAACTGATAGCAAAAGCATACAGTAATAACAGAGGTAAACTGTTTAAAATAAATTGTTTACATAATAACAGGTAAGCAGTAATAATAAAAGTAAACTATTTAAGTAGTAACTGTAATAATAGAAGTAAATTGTTTAAGTAATGATAGCTAATAAGTACTTAATATGAAGTATCAGGACTATTCTAAGCTTCAGATAGGGGGACAGTCTTTGGTAGGAGTGTAATAAAGACAGAATTGTAACTAATGTGTTTTGTTTCTGCAGGAGGAGGAGGACGACGACGAGGGCAGCAGCAGCAGGAGGAGGGGGCGAGGACGACGAGGAGGAGGAGGAGGAGGACGACGACGAGGCAGCAGCAGGAGGAGGAGGTCGACGACGAGGGAGCAGCAGCAGGAGGAGGAGGACGACGACGACGAGGAGCAGCAGCAGGAGGAGGAGGAGAAGTTCTGAACCTCAAACAGATGAGACAAAAAAACTGAAGTGTTTGCCAGAGAAACCAGGAGTTGGGAAGCTAGAGACAGACCACAGATGACCTCCACCATCTTGCAGCTTGGCCCCTGCTGCTCCTGTTTATACTCCATGTTAGCGCCCACCTGCGTTTGACCACTGGGAGGCGCCTTGTTTTTTTCTCCCAGCCAACACAATGAGCACAAGGACATTTCCAAAGACGAACATGTCTCTATGTAACTGCTTATAATATAATTGTTTAATTAATTGTATTATAAGCAGTTAAATAGGAAGACATGTAGTCTTTGGAAATGTCCTTGTGCTCACAACTATAGTGTTGGCTGGGAACATAAAACAAAGCGCCTCCTAGTGGTCAAACAACTGTCATTATCTTTGCTGTAGTTTGTTTAATGTTGTCTGGAACAAAATCATTAAACTGTTTATTACTTAACTTTTGGGTTGCATGTTTAATCTTTATAATTAATACTAATTATTTTCTGGTAATTAATACTAGTAATTTAAAAAAAATTCACTTGCAGGTAATACACATTTTTTGCAATAGTAATCATTAGTAGTAATTATTTCTAGTAATGCATACTAATTAATACTTTCTTTTAATTAACAGTAAGTACATCCTAATCATTAGTAGTAATTATTTTTGGTAAAAAGCCAAATATTCTCTACTTGCAAATGTTTTAACTATACATGGCTGAGAAAATTTAAAATGTTTAATTCCTACACAAGAATATCAGTATAATTTATTTGATACAAACAGATGAAAAACTAAGACTAATTAAAATTGCAAGTTAACGGTTTATAGATTTCTGAAGTTTGTTAAGCTACAGTCCTGATCTTTAACTTAATGACACCTAATCCAGACAACATGTTTGAAAGAGTCAAACTACAGCTCAGATAATAACAGAGGCAGACTGAGGAGAATAAAGTAACACTGACCTTCTGGAAATCTTACTGTCCGTCTTCTCCCTGATGTCTGTTGGTTGAAGTTTGAGTTCTGTGGAGAAAATCAGAAACAACGAACATTAATGTAAAGCTGCAACTGCTGAAACTGTTAAAATAAAAGTACAGAAAAAGTAAAAGTCACTAAATCCACAAAGAAACTACCATGTGGACTAATTAGAACTGAACAAGGCCAAGAATTAAATTTGATATGTAAACAATGAAGAGGTGGTGATCCTCTATCAACCAACTCCTGACATTTACAGCACAGCAGTGGATGAAAATGTACTTTTTTTGTTTTGTTTTTTTAGAGTTGAATACTTTAAATTTGTTTGGAAATAGCCAAAATGAAGAACAATGCTGTTTCTAGTGCTCTAGGTTTTAAAGTGTCAAACTGAGAATAATAAACTAACACTGACCTTCTAGAAATCTTAATGTCTTCTCTCTGTGAGCTGAAGTGTTTCCTGGTTTGAGTCCTGTGGAGAAAATCAGAAACACCAAACATCAGCAACTTTTTCAACCAAATCTGCCACACTCCACAGTGCCTTTGAATTTAGCTGCAAGTCTGAAAAGTTCTGACTTTGATGAAACTGATTATTAATAGGTGTTAAATGTTTCAGTCCCTGTAAATTAGAAACCAATGGTACCTTTGTTGTATTATTTTTATCTTGTCAATAAACATTTGATTCATTCATGTCAGTCATGTGTTTTTCAATCGCAGAAAATGACTCAATGTAGAGCTGATGTTAACTTGTGTCGTTTTATCATATTACATGTCAACATTTTACTCTGGAACTGTCTCAACAACCTCTGAAAGTTACTGTTCTGGGAAAAAAAATCTCAACTTACAATAACAACAATATCATTCCAAAAATTCAATATCAGGCAAAATTATTTTTAAAATGTCATTATAGTTCCACAACACTCAGCAAGCACAATGTGAAGCTGTACCTGGATGTGGAGGCAGTCAGCACGGCTCCTGTCTGGTGTAACATCAACTCCATCCCTCGTGAGGCAGAATCCCTCATCTCCAGCTCACAGGTGCAGATTATCTGTCTTTGTGTGGGGCTAAAAACAAACGTAAACAACAGACTGAGGAGACGTTGTCTGACTTTTAATTCAATTCGTGTTCTGCTGCAGTTCCAACTCTTAAGTCTACAGAAATTATGCAAACTTTCTCATAGCTGATTTATATGGACGCAGTCTCTCCTAATACCACATAAATCAATAGTGAGAATAAATTCAATGAGGCTGGTTCTGTGGTCAAAACCATCGTTAAAAGATCAGCCTATTGTCTTTATTACATTTATTCATAATTTCATGCTCACCTTTATCATACAAATCCCTGTTCCCATGGCAGTTCCCATCGGACAAGACTCTCTCATGTGGTGCTGATTCAGCCCAGAGATCACTGTCCATACAGAAGAGATTACTCTGTTGGGCCACCAGCTTCCTCGCCTCCCAAGCATGTGTTTGCCTCAACTGTAAAGAGACACAGGGCAGCGTATTCATTTGTAGCATGGATCAGGCTGGATTCGCTAATATTGTACGCGCCATGCTACTGATCTTGCAAATCTCTGTTTTATAAATTTCCCTCATTTAAGAGGCCTTGTGCCCTGGGCTCTCGGCCTCATCAGGCTCTTGGATGGTTG
This sequence comes from Lates japonicus, assembly GCA_033238685.1. Taxonomy (NCBI): domain Eukaryota; kingdom Metazoa; phylum Chordata; class Actinopteri; family Centropomidae; genus Lates; species Lates japonicus. The sequence continues at coordinate 6,130,366 of BRZM01000005.1, read as the reverse complement.
CAGATGCCCATATTCGTCTCACTTCGTCCACACATCCTAAATGACTCAAAGTCACCAGGCTAACTTTACCCCGACCCACATGCTCTGGCGTAGTGCTCAACAGTCTTTCCATCACTCTGGGTAAAAGCGGCAGGCAAACATAAAACCGAGAGAGAATGTTTAAAGTAACAATTAAATCAAAGGGACGTGCAACAGGACGTCATCGGATGGTCAGATTGCAGGGGAAAGGAGGGACCGGGCCAGTGCGTGTCGATCAGCATGGAAATGCGGTTCGAATATCCGCTGGTCGTTGTTTGTTGCTCTATTAGTGGCACTGGTGATGACTGAGGTGGTCCGCAACTTAATGAGATGTGGTGTTTGTAGAACGTGTTCGCATTAAAAATATTTGGTTCCAGTTGAGGGTGCCTCTGGACCAGTCATCAAAGCAAAGTTAAATCATTTCACGCTAGCTAGCCTCGTGTGGTTTCACTCATGTCGCCCGGTAGTTAAACGCACACATCAAAACTACATCAATCAATCGCTTCGCGGGTGCGGCTGCATGGCAATCGCCAGGAACCTGAGGGTTGATCGCGGTTACGAGGACCGATGAGCGCTGCTTGGGTTTAATCCCTCATTACTCTAAAAATATAAGCTGGTAGAGTGTAAAACTAATTTTAATCACACATTAACAAGGTTTGACGGTCAGAACAAACAACAACAACAACAGCTACAGAATGTTTGAAATGACATCAGAGCAGAATGATGTTTTGGCCAGCCACAGTATGAACCGAGCGCCCGTGCAGGGATGGACACAACTACAAAACAAACAAAGAGCGATACTGAAAAACTTTACCATAAATAAACTAGATCGGAAATGTAAGCGATACAAAACTACCATAAACACATAAAACTGCCACAAACAGACAACAAAATAGTGGCAACCCGGTATAAAATATTGCGAGGACATGATCGAAGCAAATGCTACACTGCCATAAACCAATATATATGGCCACAGAGGCGGGTCAAACTGGCTCTTGCCTCCCGTTGTGCATTAATGGGCGATACAAAAGAAAAAAAAAAACTGAACACAAGAATAGACAAAACAATCACTAGATTCAAAATTTGGTATAAATTATATTCTCAATATTTCGGCCTCGAAAAAATTTGAAATTCTGATCATTGCAACGAGATAATATATATGTCCGTTAATATCATATAGACAGGAGGACAGGTAAACGGTGCTGGCTGGTAAACCCTATATTTAATTCAGCAACAGAAATTGAAATAAGGCCTTAGATAAAAGAATTAAAAGACAAGGTATTACATGCTAGTACTGTGCCACCGCTACTCGTTGGCTCGTTAGCCGCCACCTTCTAGTGTGTTGATTGTTGGTGATCCGGCCTCATGCATTGACAAAACAGCTCCAGGCTTGTTTAAGCCTCCAGCCCTCTTACTAATGCAGGTGCCAGCCCAGTGACAGCGTCAAAATATGGGTTTCTCGTTTGTTTCCAGACTCTGTCCATCATCTGTCTGGTCATGGCCAATGACGTGTCGTCGCGGACAATGGCGGCCACACGTCCGCTGGTGGGCAATCAGTTGGGTATCGTTCCTTATATAACCCTTCCTGATTGGTTGAAATAACTTTGTAATCTATGGGGGTCAAAGTTTGTGCAGGAATAATCGATGACTGTATAAATTTGAGTTATTTTGACTGGATTTTGGTGGTAGTAATCACAGCCCTGGGTTGTGACTTTCTTTATCATAACTGGAAGGATGAACCGCAGTATCTTTACCTGGTCCAGCATGATGAGGGCTGGTTTGGGTTTCATCCCTCATCTCCTCCTGTTAATCTTGTTGATGAACTGTTATATCAGTTGATGTTCAAATGTAGTTCATATTAGTTGGCGAAGTGGGCTCACCGAATAATAATAAACAATAACAATTAAACAGTGAAGATAAATCGTCATTTATATCTTTTAATTCTTCTTCTGATGTATTGAAAATCAAAACTTTCAACGCTCAAAACATCAGCTATTGGCAAAAATGTCTAGTGACCAATGTCCATAAATTCATATTTACCACATCGGAAGTTCTAAATCACCGTGTTGTAATGTTAAAGTCTTCTTAATTCTTCATTACGGTTAAATGAGTTTAAGTGCTCCTTCTCAGTTTAATGAATGACATCAATTCTCAGAAAAATGTTTGTTCATTGTTTGGGTGAATAACCACTTTGTGATCTCCTCGCTGTAGAGGTTCCTACTGTTATTAATTACCTCACACAGTGTCTACAGTAGCTGGATTATAAAACAGCCTGTGTCTCACCCGTGTGTAACTGACTGAGTGCATATGTGTGTGTATGAGTGTGTGTGTCTGTGTAGCCCCCCTCTAGTGGCGTCTACTCTGCACATTGGACTCAATGGCTCCAGTGTTCATATGTGTGTGCGTCTGCATGTGTGTGTATGACTGGCATAACCTGTTGGTGCAGACGAATAAAGTGCTTGCTACACTGCCCCCGCCAGCCACACGCACTGGGTGTGGTGACGGCTCTTTACCAATAACGCTTTCCCTGTGTCCTCCAAGGCAGAGGTGGTGACGGCGTAAAGCCTCATGTTTAGACTTTGCGCCTTTGTTCCTCCCTGATGGTGCCTCCTCTACCTGCATATGAGGGAGGAAGTCTCTGCTGTTTCCACTTTAAAGCCAGGAAGTGTTTGATTCCTCAGTTTCCTCGACTACTAAAAGCCATTTCTTCTTCTGCAAAAACTGCCGGTGACACAACACTATTATTCCCTCAGTCTACACCCCCACCTCACCCCTTTACTCCTTGCTCTTTGATTCATCGATGGCCACTTCGGCTGGCCTCGACTATCTTTGCCTTTGCATACGCTATAGAATCACCTGCTGCTGTGGCGTCTGATGTGTCGGATGAAAGAAGTGCGAAACCATATTACTATGGGTTACACAGGTGCAGTGAAATTAGATTAATGTAAAGCTGATAATGGCCTTTTAGTGTTGCAGTGTTGGCGTGGGGACTCCCTCACCACAGTTTCATTAAAAACAACTTCACAAATTATGATTTTGTAAATGATCATGAGCAATTTTTTTATCAAATATCCACTGCATTCGAAAGCCAGTTTCATTCATCCTTAAAAAATACAGTCTTTAATCCGCATTACGGGAAAAGATGAAAAAGGCTTTTAACACTGGGGCAAACCACGGTGAACTTAATTTATGTTAATGTTGTCTTAGTTGGCATACATTTATCTTGTCATCCTGGTCCTAAACAGAAATAGCAGGTGTGAAAGGTGCCTCAGACTGAAACGCAAACTGTGGTCTGACCATAAGAGGTGGTCTTGGTCTGGATAAACTGAACTGTGGTTCAGTTTGTTTTTATAACTGGACTTTTGGTCTGATTACAGGCTCATCACCCATTTAACTATAGAAGAAGAAGAGAGGAACCGGAAAGAGTAAAAATCAACAGCAGTAACTTGCATGGGAGGGAGGAGACAGAATATTTAATTTGATGTTTTGGCTAATGACGAAATCAAAAGTTAACTTGATAAAAAGAATGAGCTGAATTGACAATCGCAGATATCAGACACATAGTCTATAAACCAATCAAGTATAGGACGTACAGAAGGTGATGACAACAGGATGCAAATTATGTCAAGTAAAGTTCTTCAAAGCGTTCCACAAAACTGCATTATGGAAACAAAATGTACCAAAAATCCGACGGGTTTAATTACATGAAGAATTTAAATTGGATTTTCCATTGTCTAAAGTACTGACTGTGGCTTTTCAATCAAGATTTTAATTTACAGGCCTATTGTTTTGTGGATGTTTTCAAAAAAGCTGATTTTCATCTAGATTTGGTTCTCACTCACCTAACAGTGTTAAGTTTGAGCTGTAAGAAGTTGATCATCAAAGTTTTGGTAGAATTTTTATGATGATAAAAGCAGGAATTTTATCTAGAAAAGCAAAACTGAGATAAAAAAAATCAGAAAATGCAATGAGCTACTGATTTTGTGCTGGAGTCCACTAAAATATGAAACAACAGATATGGATAAACAAAAGCATTTGTGTCAAATTGTATTTTTTAATCATTTTTATTTTAAATTCAAAATTATTGTTCTGAAATTCACTTTCCCTAAAATTTTAACAGAGACAGATTAACCTATTTGTTTTGGGGTTTGATTATATAGTCCACATTTTATAATAGTAGAGCACTTGAACATATTTTTTAACATTGTAACGATACGTATTTGTGACGACTTCTCCTTTTGTCACCAGTCTTCGACGGTCAGTCTGACTGCACATGAATGACAACGAACTAACATTAGGAAGAGAGAGAAGCCAGATCAGGGGAGAGTCCTGTGAAGGGTAAGTAGGTATCAGACTCTCTTACCTCAAAACAACCTCGTGATGCCACTGAGACAGCAGCAGCCCTGGGACGTTAACCCACCTCTAACCTCAGCTTAATGGGGTCCACAGGGGTCAGGTCCTCGCAGGCAAACCACCCACCCGCCCCTCCTTCACTGCTGAGGATGGGTGCTTATCTGCTCAGTGTGGGTCCTTAGAGCTGTCAGATGCTTGAGCAGGTTCTGAGCGTTATTTTCTTTTCTTCTTTTTTTTACTGTAAACCAGTATGTGTCATGTGGCGTTTGAGATGACGAGAGGACACTGTCACTCAGATAAGGCAGTAAAAATGAGTGTGGGCATCTGAGGCCCAGCCAGTTACAGCAGGGTCAGCAGGGTCAACACCACACGGCAACAGTGGCAGTCTACCTTACCTCCGATGTATGTAACAGAACAAATTCAGTAAAAATTATATACTAGGTTATGGTTTTGGTCTGACTGGACCACAGATGTCTGTCATGTTGAAGATGAAGTCCCTCAGTGGGAAGCTTCAGGCCTTGAATGCTGCACCTAACACACAGTGCTGTGTGCGTGAGTGGCATTCTTATGGCTGGGGATTACTTCTGTATGATGTGAACTGAATGAACTGGGTTGAAGAAAGTCTGTTTCTCTTCAGGAGAAATCAATCCTTTTGAATTTCAAAAGAGCAGGCTTTCTGGAGAGGAGGGCGTCTACACTGACTGGTAAGAACAGACATGTGGGTCTGAAGTAAGACTATGAAACAGAGGAGAAAACAAATGCACCAACAATCATCTATGTTCTTGTTGGATATACGCACGTTACAAGTACTCAGGTTCTTTATTTAAGTAGAGTACTAATGCAACTAAAAATACTGCCACATTCCAAGTCTTGCACTAGAAAAAATCCTGCTTAAGTAAAAAGTATGTGGGTAAAATACTTGGCAGGTACAAGGATAGTGTTTACATCTCCTTCTATCATCGTTGTTCCAGATACAGTTCATGATTAGTGTATGCTGCTATCAAACTGAGTAACAGTGTTCAACGGCTCTATTCACTGTATATAACAGGGGTTTGTTTTAGTCCTGCTTATAGTTTTTTTGTTGGGCAGGAGCAGCTTCACTGTATGTGACCATCAAGCCAAGTTCCAACTATTTTGTATAAGTTTGGGTTTTATTACATTTTACTTGATCCTTGTCAAATTTCCTGTTCCAATTTGTCCAAAATATCATTAAGACACTGTGAGCTCTCTAGACTTGCAATGTAGATGACTATTATTGCACTGTTTCCTCAGCCTAATGAAATCTGCTCTGCCTCGCACCAATGGAACACTGTAACTTTGAGTCTCACAATTAAGTCTCCATGAACAGCTAATAAAGCATAATCTGCTCTGTATCTGTGTCTGTGCAGAAGCACAGAAAGCCTTTATATCTTCACTCCGACTCTGACTGACGTTTTGTTGCTCTCGAGCTAAAACAGTGACTTATTTTTTATCACGCCCCAGATAATACAATCAAGTATTGAGGGTTAAAATGAAACTGGATCTGCATCGGCTGAGTGGCAGATGGCAGATGCCTGTAGGGCTTAGGGTTATTCAGTCTCTGTCTTTCACCCATATCCCTCTACTTTTCAGCAGATATGTTGACATCGCTGAATACAAAAGCAGACCTGCTTTTGATGCTATTTAAATCACCAGAGGTTTGTTCTCTGAAAGGCAGTCTGGAATCTATGAACCTTATTTTCCCATGTATTTGGGTGTAAATGATTGATAGGGACAAAAACCTTCTGAGCAAGAACAATATTGCCCAGCCACCATGAAACAGATACTTACAGCACAAATCTAATGGGCAACTGCTATGGCGTAAAGCTCAGATAGTTATTGACAACAGTCTGACACAGACTCCACTGACAAAAACAGTAATTTTAACAAGCAGAAGATGCTGGAATTCCACTGCCTCAATCTTTAAGTTTGTTTGTGTTATTGTGTGACACTTATGTTACTTATGTAAAGAGTCTGAATACTTTCTCCACCACCGAAAGTCAAACAATAGCAAACAAACTAACAGATTGAGGCAGTGGTATTCCTGCAGCACCTGCTTTCTTCTTGCTTTTGTCGATAGGTCTGGTAGTGATATGGTGATGTTTGGTTTAAACAAAGGATCGACTCTTTAATAAAAATGTCTATCTCTGTAGAAATCCTATTCATAATGTTGTCAGACACTTATAATAACAATCTGAGCCTGTCAGTGGCAAAACACTTTTTAGTGGATGTGCTTTTGCAAGAAAAATGCTGATGCATTGCTCAACACTACCACCGGCTGCAAGGATTTTGTCCTATCAGTCGTTTCATTCACAAATAATCGCTGGAAAACAAAATGAGTTCAAAATCCCAGCGTTATCCTTTAATGTTGCTGGGGCTATTTAGATATACTCTAAGTTGACGCTCCTCATTCACTACGTCACAGCAACACATGACATCACTTCTCTTGATAACTCATAACCTTTTCCTTTACATTTGACATAATATCCCACAGTCTGATCAGACTTATTATTGACTGGGCCAGAACGGTCAGAGATTTCTGTTCTATAGTCAAGACCAATCAAAAGGAAGAATTACGACTTTGTTTTGGATCTAGTCCGTTTTCTAAAATGACACTGGCCCAAGCAGACGAGCCAGTGTAGCAGTTTGGCTCTGTACGTAGAAGATAAATATAAAATGCTTTCCACGCAGGTTTTTTGTTCTGATTGTTGCAGGTATTTCTCATCTTCGTCAAGTTGATATTTGCAGGACACAGGCCAATCTGTTAGCCTGCAAATTTGTGGTGATATGTATGTTAGATGGAGCTATGCAGTGCAGCAACAGTGCATACCTTACAGTTTCTTTTGGCTCCTCTTTAAAGGTGGGAGAAGCCACAGCATGTACTTCTCTTGCAAACCGTTTCAAAAAGCGTCCAGGCTGCTGTAATCAGGAGGACTTTGTCATCAAGAGGAAGACTCTACCACGTTACCACCAGAATGCAGGGCCTCGCTGATGAGGTGAAAAAGGTAACACTTCAATTGGGTCCTCATTGTACACACTTCAGTCGCAAAAACAACACCACTTTTCTGGTTAACCAGACCTCCACTTTTCATATCTTACACCTATTTATTTTCGTTGGAGGTCAGCGAGATCTAACAACATTATCTGTTTCATGGATAAAGTTTGTGATGGATATGTTTTGAAGGAAGAAAACCCAGATAAGATTATGGTGTCTAATGAGCAGGCATTCAAACATTCTGACTGCAGTTATATTGAAAGGTCGATATTCAGTACATCTGGGACCTTAAATGTCTGTCTTAACCTTCCTCATGATTTATTCCTAATGTCTGAACAGAGTCACAAGTTGGAGAAAATTGCAACTGGCATTTAATAAATTATCTGATTATTTATAACATAAATCTCTGGCTCCTGCCTGCTGTCTATTATCTTAATGTGTTTCAGTTGGCCTCGAAAGGTTTTCTATTAGGCTTTTTGTTTTGATCATAGATAATATCCCTGAGGGTTAGCAGGACAAAACTGGACCTGAAGGAAAGTATTCAAACTCTGCTTTAAAACCCTTATATCCTTGAAGAAGTCTTAATGGTAACAGTGTAAAATGACCTTTTATTTGTTCAAAAGTGTGCAGTTATACAAGCCACCACTGTTTTATTGTTTTAGCTTAATTTGCTACTAGAAAAGAAATTCAGCAAATTATAAACTTCTTTGTAAAACATCACCTGCTTGTTGGTTGCAATTTCACAATTAAAGGTGCTTCTGTAGTTTCTCAAAATTTTATTCATCATCTTTTAAACACTCCTTTAAAGGAGCTATATGCCTGCTTCTAACATAGCTAACATTAGCGATAACGGCTGTTTTACTTTTCCAATTCAGAAGAAACAGTGTGAGTTCTGACATCAGACTTCCCATTCCTTTATAAGCGAGAGCTGTCTCCAGTAGTGGAAAGCAGCATGATGTTTTGCGCCCCTATTTCTATCATAATTTCTTCTTCTAGAGTTAGCATGCTAACCAGCTATTATCCTGTCCAGTCTCTCCTCAGTCAGGCGTGAGGATGAAGAAGCAAGCGCTTCACACAGAGGCTATTCGACCTCTTGTCTAGTAAATGCAACAACGGCTGAAGTTCTTGTAGGCGACAGCTGTTAATGCTAATGTTAAGCTACGTAGTGATAGCAAAATGTACATATAGTAACTTTAAACCTCAGCGTATTTATTCAAATTGAAAACTGTCCTGTTCTTTTAAGGGTATATGTGCAAGTAGCATGTATTTCAGCATGTTATCATAAAGCAGGGCAAAATTATCAATTGGATACAGGATGATTTGATAGCATAAACAGTTTTGTCATAGTTGACAGCCAGTCGACGGGAGATAAGTGGCTGTTTTTCTTAGTGATATTTTCTTAAAGTTCAAGTGCATAATAGACCCATTTTCTTGAACAATCTGTAGCAGTTTTTATTCTGCTTACTCTTGAAACAATATCGACCTTTCATCAGATGTGTTGACTACGTCAGACTGTATTTAGCCTGAGAGCAACTCTTCTATCTCCTCTGCACGGATCTTCTCCTCCTTTGTAATTCTTTTAAACATCAAACGAAACCTTATGGATGTGATGTGAAAGGAGGGCAGTTTGAATATTCTGAAAGCTTTTTTTTTTAAAGACAAGCCTAAAGCATCATCTGCAATTACACTATTCGTTGTCAAATATGTTTGCATATTCAATATACTTATAAAAAAAACCTGCTGGATGTGGCTTAATTTAAGCAGCCTCATAGGCGACATGCAAACACTTCAACAATGTGCTGGAGAGAGATACCTTATTAGCCTTATTATCATTACTCCTCCTGATCAGTCTCCTCCACCAGATTGTTGTCCTTCACCTAACTTTCCTCTTTATCGTGTAGACACAGACCAAATAAACTCTGCAGACGCCCGTGGCTCTCTGCTGAGGAAGGAAAGTTGGTCGGGTTGAGAAAATAAAAAATTGCAAGACCACTGATGCCAGGACTGAGCGAGGAGTGGGCTATGTTCTGACAGGTGTGGTGTCATGTCAACCGAAAGGCAAAGATGTTTTGAATTAATGAGGCCAGGTGATGGAGAGAAAAGGAGCAGAGCAGGAGCCAACACTCTCGCCTGCAGTTTACTGGAGACCTGGTGCGCTTCTTCATTTAAATAACTGCCCTTGATCTCGCTGATTACTAGGCTATAGGCTACTTAATCAAAACTAACAAGCAGTGCATTAACACCCCACCAGGCACGCTGACACTGTCAACCTGGTTGTGTGCAAGCAGCACCCTGGGGAGAGGGGTGCAGCATTCCAGATGCAGGTGAAGCAGACAGTTGATTTAAAATGCCAAAAAGAAAGATGGCAGGTTTGAGCACACTGATTGAAAGCGGAGGCATTTCTCACTGTTAGGGGGTGAAAGAAGAGTGTGTGTGTGTGTGTCTGTGTGTGTATGCGCCCTCAGAATAAAAGCACACATACCCGCCTAAGGAAGGCCAGCCTTGAGCTTTATAGACGGGGGCGCTTTGATCAGAAAGGCCGGTTCATCTTCATCTTCTTGTTGGACGTCGTCACCGGCTGCTGATGATGCTGAACACTGGATTCTCTGAAGACACAGAAAAGGAAATAAGATGTTGGAGGAAAGTGGAATGGGTAAGCCAAGGTGTTAGCTTTATGCTTAACCCTTTAACATCTAGTTTCCTCCTGGTGTTTCCCCTTGGGCAGCTTCCAGGTTGTTAACTCCTCTTATCCAACATATATATAAGCATCTTGTACTCAACATTAAAGCTACGTGATGTTTCAAATAGAAATATTCTAGATGTTACGTGCATTATTTTATACACATTTCCCATATTTCTAGTATCTTTGTAAACTTTTGGATCTTGTTTATGAATTAAAGTTTGTGGGACTGGATACAGTTTGGCTGCACAATATGAGTTTGTTTAGTGGCTGACCTACTATTGAAGTTGAATTAAACCTTAATTAAAATACATCCACCACAAAACACATTCAGTAGTCTTGTTTATATACTTTATGTCAGAATGATTTAATCCATGTTGACCATTTGCCAGATCACATTCCAATAAAGTTTTGATAAATTGAATAAATTCATTTTTTATCCTTTCAGGTCACCCTGTTCATTTTCTTGCACTTAACTGACTTTAAAACATGTTTCTCTCACTGGACAGTAAATATTAGCAGACAAGTGGACTTTATACTTTTAAGTAACAAGTAATCAATTACCCTCAGCAACACTCTCTCTCTGCATTAAGGTTTCAGTGAATTGATGCTGTTTGTTGTTGGAGGGAGAATCTGTAAATCACCTCATACATCCACCTTCTCCACTCACTTCATAGCAGCCTAATTAGCCCCATTTAAATAGGTTTATCTCAGTGTAAATATTATTAAAATGATGTTGAGGAGAGTGGACTCAGCTGTTATGGTAGTTTTTAAGGTGACATTTAGCTAATTAATAATCAATTTTGGAGCAGTAAAGTGAAGCAGTGATCGAATGTAACTAAGTACATTTACTCAAGTACAGTATTTCATTCGATTAGACATTTTTAGGTGCTATTTTATACTTATACTGTACTATTATTATTTGGCAGCTATAATTACTATACAAATAAAGATTTTATATACAAAACATTACACGATGAGTTGCTTTTTTAATAGATTACACCACCTAATACAATATAAATCTAACATAATGAGCTTTTTTCTGAGCCAGCTACAAAAGTAAAATGCTACTTTCCTTCAGTTATGCATCTGTAATTATAATCCAGTGAAATGATTTATACATTTAGTGCAATGAGTACATTTAATTCTGATACTTTAAGTACATGTTGCTTTACTTTTTTTTAAAAGTGTAATTGCTTATAATTGTTTTTACTTAAATATCTGAATACTTGCTCCACCTTTAAAGTAACGAGCAGCAAATGAGGCCTCTGTTCCATACCGAGTAACGGATCAATACAAATTACTTTTCAGTAATGTAACGAGTAATGAGTCCCTCCGATGTGTTGTGAATGACTTTGTGACGACCTCTGTTGCGAATGCCCCCCTCCCCACCACCACCACCACCACCAGCAGCCCTTCATTCGCAGAAAATGGAAATGGCTTAGCACTATCGCCGTTGCCCCGGCAACCATCTGAGTCCCCCATCTCGCGGTGGAGAAATGAGTTCTGAACAGGCTCGAGAGAGGCAGGGATTAAACATGATCCCGCGGACGGACTGTCAATCAAAACTACAACTCTCCAACCTCCTTCCGTTTATATATATATATATATTACAAATATTTGTACCGTGAAACTCAAAAGGTGCGTTTTATTTGGAGTCGTCCGTTAGAAAGTAAATAAATAACTAAATAAATCAGCTGATAATGAATCCGGTCTGGTGCTTTTTTGTAAAAGCTATTAAAGGAGGGAACTCTTTTCGTTTTAAAAACAAATCCGTTATCCTGCAGCGGATTTAGTGGTGGTCGTTATATTCCGATGCCAAGAGGCGATGGATTAATTTAATTAGCCTGGTGAAGATTAATGACAAAGCATAGGCCTTTTGTAGATAAAGCTATACACTGTTGTGTGTGCGTGTGTGTCTAATTTGGGAAACTTGGGAGTGTGGCTAAAGGTAAACTCTGCTACAGTTATTATATTATAGATTTTATAACCCCCAGACTGAAGTTCAGTTCATTTAAGGACAGGTTGATGCTTTTATTTATTTATTGTGGAACTGAAGCTGAAGATACAGACTAATATTGTTGTTGATTAGCCTGATTAGGACTTTAGCTGCATCCTATTATAAAAGAGAGCGGTGAAATATCATATTATAGCTCTTAATTTTACAGTATTATCAGTGCTGCCAAGTCTACTTGTCACTGTCTGAATACTGTATGTCCAGGTCGATCAGGCTGGAGTCCTAAACATGTAAAATCATCCAATAATTCACAAGCAAAAAGCAAATGAAAAAACTCTTGATATAGTGCAGCTGAAATTATTATAACTGTACTCATTTGATTAATAAGTAGCCTTGTGGTTTTATTTCCAGAGTGATGATTTGAAATCTGCACAAACTGATTCATTTGTTTTAACTGACAGTTTTTGTGGTCGGAGTGACCGTAAACTCACAACAGCGTCACCACTCTTACAGGATCTCCACTGACGTAATGAGAAACCACCACTAGTAGCCTGTAAACACAAATCAATATGATCATAATATTAATTGTATGAACTCGTTTTTGTTTTAATGTAATAATTTGTACGTATCCTGCATGACCTGCTCTTCTTACAGCCTTAATGTCGATGCTTAATTAGATCATTTATGTCACAGTTGCGCTGTATAAGGTTAGGAAATAATGCTGAAGCTCATTTCTAAACTGATGACTGACAGGACATGATCAATTATTAGATAAGGATCAATCACCTTAAAAGAGACAATCATTTCCAAATGTATCTTCATATAAAGCTCTGCATTTGTAGTTTTCAATATTAATTATATCAAGTAAATTCTCAAACTGAGAATAAAGAATGAACTCCCAGGAAATCCCTGCCTCTACTCCTGCAGTAATCACATTACAGTAACTCATTACTCGCGGTGCCACGGCTGGCAGAGACTGCTGAACTCATGAGCGGAGAGAGAGAGTTGGGGCGGGGAGAGCCGGGACCCCCCCTGCAATTTGATATTTGCCTCCTTTGACAGTCATTTAAAGGGGATCTAGAGAACCCGATAGCCGGGGACTTGCACCCCCCCGACCCCCCTCCAAAGGCTTTCGGGACACTTTAGCCCGGCTCGGCTCGGCCCCGCAGCGCCAGTGAGTCGCCAGGCAGGGTGTAAACGTTAAATGTTAGCTATTTGTTCCGTGGATTGCGAGGAAAATCAAGCCAGTCTTTCATTCATTCTTTTTTTTTTTTTTTTTGGAAACCCTCCTCCTACTCCGACTCCCCCCTCCTCCTCTCCTCTCTCCCCTCCTCTGCTTTCTCTCTTTTCCAGACTCCATAAACCCCACAAACAGTCATTGACTAAAGCGGCTTAGGGAGTCTCCTAATAACGAATTAAAGGCAAGAGAGAAGTTTACAGAGTGCAAAGAGGAAGGGGAAGGGAAATATTTTGTAATTGCTGAGACTGACAAAGAGTCCTGACGCAGTGGAATAGGAGGTTATCTGCTACCGTGGCGGTTCCTTATCAGTGGATAAATATTTGTATATCATGGCCAACTGGGGGCTGTGCAAAACCCTCTAACGCGCTGTTGTGATTGTTGCAACACAGGTTGATCTACATGGAGATAGCTACTGTATACGTCCTCTGCACACCTGCAGCGTGGGGGGTCGAGGCGCTGCCTTGCAAGAAGCCATTTTTCAATTATGAGGTTAAAAGAGTGTGTGTTTTAATAAACGACTGCTCATTAAAGAGGGAGTACATTCCCCCGCAGATAACAGGCAGGTTGCATTGTGCTGATCTCCCCCTGGGAGGACTCCTCACTGGATGTTTGTCCCCCCCCCCTCCCCCCCAACTCCCCAACCTCGCATCTCATTAAGCTCATCTCCACATCTCTATCTGTCTACAGTTATCAGGGCCGCAGCATCAGCCTCCTCATACGGCCTGTTTCTGCACAGACAACAGATTAAGATTTCCTCTCACAGGGGTGAATTAAATCGGGCTCTTTTGGAGACCCCTCTTTTAAGCAACAAACCAACGTGATCTGGTTGTTTTTCTTTCATATGAAACCCTCTCTGGACTTCCCAGTGGCCACCCAGTCCAGGATTATTCTGCTCAGCCAGGAAAGAGGAGGGAGGAGGTGGCGGTGGTAGAGGAGGAGGGAGAAGAGGGAGGGCTTGCCTGGATATACCCAGCCGCCTGTAAGTGTCCATCCCCCGGTTTGTTTGACATGGCAGTGTCCCTGGGTATAAAACCCGATAAACATCTGGTGGCGCTGCCAGGACATTGGAAAATGAGGGATTGGGGAGAGAGGCAGTGAAAGAGGCGGGCGGGAAAAAAACTAAATCATAATGAGAAGAAAGATGGGCAGAGAGAGAGAGAGAGGGAGAGGGAGACAGAGATGCTGATCAGCTAATTACAGCTGCAAATAAAATGCAAATTTATCCTGGCACGATGAGCACGCCCAAGTTTAAACATAGCGCCATCCAAAAATTCAGAGATGCACGGGCACACAGCCAATGGCGACTTCCAAACAAAGACTCATTATCCAGTAATAATAATAAATGTATATACTGCTGATTATCACCACCATCTTTAATATTAGTATTAGTAGTAATATTATTAGCCCCAGCATACTGCATCCTGGTGGTTTTCAGACTAGCAGGCAACACCTCCCGCCTCTTTCAATATAAAAAGGGGGAAAAAGGGAAGCTGGCATGTCTCCCAACAACAGTGACACCACCATGCACATGATGCTACACATCCACAATCCAACAATTACAGTTCCCCACACTGTTAGCCTCTATTTACACAGGAGGGGAGGGGGTGGGCGGCGGCGGCACATGCCTCCCTCCATCTTATGTAGTGATTAATGATACATCGCAACCCAAAGATTAATCATGGAAAATTAAAAAATCTTGGAGGTACTCATGAGAACTGCAGCAGTGTGGCTACATCAGGTGGGCTCTGGGATGGAGGGATGGAGGAGGGTGGAGGGATGGAGGAGGGTGAAAACGAATTAGCTTCATCGAATCTTTTTAGATGCAAATATTTTGTTATCTCCACTTTGCTGCACTGTTTTTCAGTGTTTATGATTAATTATCTCTTCTTGGTGAAAAATAAATCATGCGAAATTAGGATCTAGCTGACTCCACCGGCGTAAGCAGAGATGGCAGGTCGATGCTGTTAATTTCAGGTTGAAATTGACACACTAATTATAGTGCAGAGTGCTGCTGGAACACTAGCAGGCAAGATTATACCTCTGTGCTTCTATTTTTTTTCTTTTTCTTTTTTTTTTATTATCAGATCCCCCTTATATTTTACCAATTAAAAATCGTAAAGGCATTTCATTGCCCCGGGATAAAAAAGCAGCCTCTCTCCTAACATGGCCATCACTTTCCCCCATCAGATTCATTGTGATGTATTAGATGCAATAAATTATCCCATGTAACAAAACATGGCGAGCTGAAAGGCTGATAATCTGCAGAGGGGAGATAAGGATTCATTATTCCAAATCATTATGAATCCAGCGTTGGCTGTGACTTCTTTCTTAATCAGCTTCTGTGATCCTGGATACGTGAAGGGAGCAGATAAGAGCAGAGTCGTTTATAATTCTCCCCACCTCGGCCTAATATTTTAAAATAAAATCGCAGGGAGAAGCCGCCGTAAAAAAAGAAAGAAAAAAAACACACACACATTGGCTTAACGTTTGGAGGGTGCACAGGACGAGAATAATAAAACACATTGAGAAAATAAATAAGTAAATAGATAATACGTGGCCCATACATTTTTGGAGGTGTTTTGTCTCAAATTAAGGTCATCTTATTCGACATTTACAGCGAAGAATCATGTAGGCAGGGGGGGGAGGAAAAGGGAGATATATACTGCAGCGTTTATTTCACATTTGGAGAGGGGAAGTGTCTAATAAAATTTAGGCTACACCAGGAGGCTATAAAAGCGGGTGACCGTAAATGATTTACTCCGTTTATGCACTAACGGGGCAGAAAAGCCACGGTACAGGGGTGGGTTACAGATAAAGCGCTGCTGCACTGCAGCTGCACAATCTGAAACTGCAAAATTAAGTCTGAAAAAACAGGAGAGCTGCTGCATGTGACTAAAAAACGCTGCTGTATTTAATCAGAATATAAAGGTGACATTATGACTCCTCATTCTATCTGCGGCTGAGATTATAAATATCCGCCCGCTGTGATAGAATTGATGGGAATAAAAGGCCAGTGTGTGCGCAGGCTCCGCTTGTTATTGTGGCCTCAGTGTACCGGAGGGTTTGTGCTTATAGCTTGTTGTCAGCCTTTGCCTGTCACGCGGGAGCTCGCGTCAAATTCTACATTAATCACGCGATTTCACGGCGGCGGACGCACGCGGGAAGAAGAAGAAGAAGAGGAGGAAGAAGAAGGAGAGGAGTGGAGAGGAGGAAGCGTGACTTTGGACTGGCTCTTCCGTTGGGCTATAACCCGGTTCTGGGAGCGCAAAAAAAAAAACGGACACTATATACGTATATGTGATACAGTGTGGCCTAGTAACGGAAGGTAAACCCTAAACGGCATCCAGGACATTTACAGTCTCCATTTACAATTAATTAAGAACTGACTCCACAAAATCCACACCCCTCCTCTTCTTAAAAAAGCATGTCATTTTATATCCGCTCCCTTTCAAAATTAAAATGTATTTTCCCCTTTCCTATTTAATTGTACCCAGACTGAACAAGACAAAATTGATTCTCGTTATTTCCCTTCATAATTAATCTTTTTATTACACCTATAATATGCTTTAATTATCTGCGGCACAAATACTGGTTTAACCGTTGTTTTTCCCATTAGCTCGTATCAAAGCCATCAGTGTTGCGCATTTATCACAGACGCATATTAACTTCACCTTTACATTGAAATCGAAGAGCTAATCATTCCTAAAATAAGCACTTTATTTACGTCGAAAGCAGATTAATAAATCATTACGATCTGGATATGTTATTTTGTAATTCTATTTACTTAAATACTAATTCCATAAATGAAAAGCTCCGCTTACCCTGAATGGAAATACTGAATTATTCATTGATTTTTTTCTTTTCTTTTTTTTTTAAGAAGACACATTTGGCTGTGGTCGCGTTCGTAAGTTTATACAACGAGGTTTGCGCCAATTATCTTTAATTTATTACCTTAATTGAATTTCTTCCCCCCACCAAAGATAGATTTGGGTGTGATCAGTTTACATTCTCCTTCAAAGAGTCAAGGCGCAACATGAGAGATACCAAGCCCTCAGCATCCTCCCTCTCTCCTCTCCTCTCTCCTCCTCAGTGCATTTCACAGAGAGAAGGATCGGATTTGCTTGGTGCTCCTTTCAATCAACCATGGTGTCAATAAGCAGGCTATAGTAGTACAGGCCTCCCTATATGCTGCGGGTTAGAGCTGAATGTATGTGAAGCTCCCACCACAACTGTTAAAACCACCAATACGTCACATTATTACTACCCTGATATGGAAACGATTTCACATTTTGTTCAAATAGAGCCTCTAATTGCTGCGGAGTTTCTGTGCGCGCGGATCTTCAGTGTTGATTAGACACCAGCGACATGGCTTCATCTCGTCCTTTGTGGCAGAGGAGTAGAAAAGGCTGCTCTTTCAGGACAAAAGGAGGTGCAGCATTTTTTATGTGTCACTGTGAGATCTTGTGTTCTGCACTGAAATATCTGCAGAGCACAAACTGCACACTTACACAACACATGGCTGCTGAATTCTGCGCTGCTCATGCACAAAATACAAGACATTTATCACAGAAAAAGGCCACATTTGAACCATAAAACTGATTTTTCCCCCCTTATATGTAACAACGAAAAATACATTTTATATCCTGTATTACTAGGTAGGTGTTTATATTTACATTTACAGCACTGGGCGTCACCTGCATGGGTATGGTCAGGTGTGGTGTGAAAATATCATCTTAACACTAAAGAGTAAAAACATTAAATGTAGTTAGGATCATAGATTTAATCGAAATAAATGTGCAATAAATGTCTGCCTGATTAAAAATGACATATATATTTAACTCCGTAATTCTTTTCCCATTGGTTTCTATTGCTTTTTAATTGGTTTCCATTCCTCTGACCTGTAATGCATTCAGACCCGGAAGAGCTGGCGTGCACAGTACAGTAAGCATGGTAAAGATGCCGCCTTTTGGTTGGCCCGTATGCGCGTGCAGCCTGCCCGGTAGCCTATGTGTGCGCGCGCGTGTGTGTTCCTCCTCCTGTTATGATGTGACTCCTGTGATGGGACCGAGGGCGCGCGCGCACCACTGTCTGAGTGTGTGTGTGTTTTTTTTCCTTTCCCGTCCACAGCTCTTACTCTCTTTCTTTCACTCACTCTCTCTCTCTCTCTCTCTCTCTCTCTCTCTCTCTTAATGCCATCGGCGCTTCCATCTCTATGTCACTCTTTCTTCACATCTGCGGGGGAAAAAAGCCTCCACCCGCGTCCAGCGTCCAGTACAGGTCAGTAAATATTTAGATTTGCTTCGAAGCCGGTGCATCCTAAAAATGCTCCGTCCAATCGGCTGCCTCGCCCCCTCATTGGCTTTGTATGTGAGAACTCAGTGATGTTGCTCTGCTCGCCTGTGAATTGATGTTAAACTTTTACGAACGGGGTTGGGGGGGTGGGGTTGCATGTCAGCTTAAATGAAAATAAACGAGCTAAAACGAAGAAGGAGGAGGATGAGGGGGGAAGCTGTGGTTTAAATTAGCATTTTTTTGACTGGAGTTCGGTCAAGCCAGAGACGAAGCTAAATACCGGTTCGGGCTGTGTGCACTTGCTGAAAAAAGGGGGCTGTAGTGTTGATAATACTGGCTACAGCATCCATAACGACCGCCATTGTTGCCTTTAACGTCGCTGTTAGCTACTGTGTGTGATTGTTGTTGACCTAAACGTGCTGTTTCTATTTTTAACGCGAGCGAAATTCGCTTTGGCAAAAATTAGCGACGGTTTCCTTTCCGCTAAGCATGACTTGAGATTGACTGGAAAAAAGGGTGCATTTTTTATAAAGAAATATTTAGCAACCTACCTCAAAAATCTGCCCCCCCGTCCCTGAAAATAAGCGCAGATGAGGGTTTTTAACGACCTATTACCTACCGCTCAGGTTGGTGGTGTAGGCAGAATCCCATACAAGCCGTGAAATTGATCTGATTACCTTGCCGGCGGGTCATTAAAAAAAAGGGGGGCTTGCTGAGGCTGCACTTCAAACCCCCCACCCCCCCTCTCAACCAGCACCATCACCATCAACCAGCACCACCACCCCGTTATTAGTTTCCTCCACCGCGTCTCTTGGTCGATATGTGTTGATATGGCGGAGGGAGAATGAATAGGATGCCAAATTAAGGGGGCATCACACACGCACTGTCACGGGCCAAGAGCTAGACCAACGGTTATTTGCATGCAAGGAAGCAAGAGCGCGAGAAAAGTCCTCACGCACCCTTCCCTTGCTATTGATCCAAACGGCTATTTTATATATTTTTATACATGTTTTTGACTATTTGAAACACTCAATCCAGCCTTTTAGCACGTATTTAATATTGTAATGTTGCTTAGACATTATAAAGCTGGATAAAAATCCACCTCTGGCCTTCCGCGTGACAAGGATGTGCGGCAGGTACAGTGTGGTTTCATTTCTATTTCGTGTCAGTGTCAACATTTTGTTATTATAGGACTTTTGTGGGAGCTCAAATTTGAATTTAATCAAATTACAGAGTTAATTTACTTGGTGCAGTGTTTATACCAGAATTAATAAATCACCCGGAAATATTAATGAGTCTGTTTCTGCTGGGCATGCATAGGCTAAGAGGTGAAAGGCCCTGTATGTTAAAGGAAAGATTACATCAGTATGTCTGGCGAGAAGCGATAGACAGAGATAAGCATCACAAGTCAGTCAATTGGCAGACCGTTTTGTTTTTCTTTTTTTCTTCGTCGTCTTCTTCGTGTCGTCGGGAAAGAATGACACAAAAATACGACTTTTTTTCACACTCGAAGAAAAGATGATTTATCCCTTCTGTTCTCATTTTAATCATTCTAGGAAATCACTTCTGTTTTTCAAGTTTCACGCGCTCGACAAGCAAGAATTTGACGCCCTCATTTTGTTCTAAGAAGCCGAGTTGGTTCACATGCTGACAGAATTGCAGGCTCTTCGTCTTCTTTCTTTTTTTTCTTGAAAAGACTTAGAAAGGCAACAAATGACTCACAGAGTAACAAATGTAACAAATAGGTTACCTGCGGTGCTATACTGGTTTCAAAATGTCTAATGGAAGCGTTTAACCAGTAAAATACTGTATCTCACGATTACACCATGACTATAGCCTGTAGCATTTTTAATCAGTAGACTGGGCATTTTCATTGTTAGAAAAGGCAACACATGCAGCAACACAGCCGCTTTGTCTGCTTTAAATGATTTATTATTTATGTCTATACAGCGTGTGTTTTGTGTTGTGTACTTTCACCATGTGCCTTTTTATTTATCTGTTTATTTTTATTTGTTATCAGGATGAAAGGTTGAATATTATTCGCCATTTTTTGGACAGTTTATGTTGAAGTGAATGAGAGTGAAAGGAGAATGTGACACATTTTAGACCCGGGTATCAAAGCTTTTCATGAAACAGGCCTTGAATATTAAACACACACACACACACACACACACACACTATTTAGCACTATTTTAATATGGTTATGTCTCTTTTGTGTGCGTTTTTGTAGGCTAATATAAAAAACGTTAAAATACATTACTATTATTGCTACAATTTTTATTATTATCATTATTATAGCAGTGGCAGTAGGTTAGTGGTGCTTTATTACTATTAGAAGCTACAATGTATTTTTATTATTGTGTGATTTTATCTCCCTGACCTCTGATCAGACAGCTGGCGGAAGGAAACTATTATTTATGAGGAAAAATAATGATTGTAATTTGCTGATGAGGCCATAAGTTACACACAAGATGAGGGACAACATAAACACACACACACACACACACACACACACACATACATATATATATACAAACACACTCACAGGCGTTATCTAAAAAAAACATTTCATCCTCCACACTGGCAACTAGAATAATCCGTTCGTGTCTTAAAATCTCAGCCGCAATATTAAGAAAAATAAAAATAATAATAAAAAAGAAACAGTGGCATGTCTTGATTTTCATCAGAGCCCGCTGGCTTAATCACTCAGAAATTATCTCCGCCATCAGAAGCCGAACTGGCCTCTCGCCCACTTTTTATGAATCAACCTTTACGCGCAGCAGCGCTGCTATTTGTAGGCCATTAGCTTCATAAATAGAATAATGCAGGGGACTCTCTCTTTCACACACACACACACACACTGATAGGGGAAAGAGAAACCACTATTTCTCCCTTTTCGTGGCGACAGTTTGGGATTATAAATGACAACTTTTTTTAAGAGAGCCAGTTTTATTCCGCGCTGAATAAAGCTCCGGCGTTATTGACACCGAAGCTTGGGAATCAAGTCATGGGACAGCTTCCATGTCCCATTCTCTAAGCTTCGATACATCCAGTCAAGAAACAAAAAAACATAATCGGGATTTTAGGCTACATTTACCGTCATGTGTTGCCTCCGAGCACCTATAACGGGTACTTTGTGGATAATGGCTCCGCGATACTTTTCAAGAGGATAATTACACGAGTCCGCTGACAGCTTGACAATGGCAGCTACAGCAGTTTGCATCCAAGTTCAGTCTCAGGTTTGCCTGAGTGAGGAGCGCTCACTCTTCTCTCTCTCTCTCTCTCTCTCTCTCTGCCTCCCTCTCTCAAACTCTCCCCCCTCTCCCTCACTCTCCAGGTAGGGCTATCCTGGAGAGGAAAAATACGCCACTTTGCCAAGTCTCTCTCAGTCTGTGCTCCCACGCGCCCGCCTGAGAACAACCTCGATATCACAGAAGAAGAAGAAGAGAGAAGGGGGAGGGGGGGGGGGGGGTAAACTGGGGGAATATAGACGAATACGCTAATGGAGTCATCACCTGAGCGCGTGGCCTTATCTCTCACCTCCAAATCACCTAACTGATCACGCTGCTATTGATTATTGATAGTAGATTGCATGCGTTTTTGTGTGCACCCCCCACATTAAACACGACCCCCCCTATGCCTGATATTAAAAGGCGGTCACGGGATCAATGCTGATACCTACGTGGTGCAAGGGCGTGCGCGCTCCCGTTGCCTACCTACTCTGCTACGCTGCGAGAAGGGTTCATTTCCTGACTGTTTACACCGCGGTGACGTCACATCCAGTGGCGTCGTCGAGGCTGCCCCCACCACACACACAGATACCCTACTCTACTACTATTACACCCCGCCAATCTGAAAGTATATGGAGAAGCCAAACTGCGGCTTTGGACATAAAATACTTCCCCCGAGGAGCAGCCGCGTGCTTTTCTGCCGCGCGGCTGCAGCGTTATTCCGCTTCACCGCGCGGCATCATGCCTGCGTGACACCGAACATACAGGGTGAATTCCTCCTCTGATTTAAAAAGGGGGGGGGGGGTTGCTCTCTTAAAATTATTGCTGCTTCTTATTATTATTGTTAAACTTAGAGCAAAAAAAAAAAGAAAAAAAAAGATGCAAAGCAAAGTAAGGCACATCACTCCCTGCGCGCGCTATCCTGTTACATTTAATGCACTGTTTTGAATAAATAATGACACGAGCCCATTGTTGCTTGTCTGTTAGAGTTGCCGCAGTGGGTAGGTTATTGCAGTAAGTTAACTGACAGCCAGTAACAAGCTACATTTGGACTTTAGCTTTATTTATTTATCATTTTGTATTTTGTGGGACTCTGTAAGCTCAGTCACCCGGGCGTCCTTGTCCGTGCCTTTTACTTTCACGGTGGAGGAAATCGGCTCAATTTTGGATCTGCCATTAGAATAATGTGCCTGTCACCGCGAGAGGACGCACTGTCACAATTTTAAGAGCGTGAATGTCCCGCAACCTGCCACTGGCCGAGAGCAACAGGCTCTGCTGCATGCAGCCTTTTCTCTCTCTCTCTGTCCGTGCACAGACAAACTGCAGCAGACTGTTTTAAAAAAGTCCTGTGTAATAAAACACAAATATTAAGACAAACTCCCTCTGTAATATTAGTTATTCTTGTTTATATCCATGTGTGTGTATGCTTGAATGAGAAGCTGACGTGTAGGGTTACTATTTCTACATGTTTATTGCTTTTATTTTGATTTATGTGCATATTATTGTTTTATAAATTAATTTAAGCCGCCATAAGAACTTCCTACACTTTTAACTTTGCAAACCACTATGTCTCCATGCACCTACTGTGGTAAGTTTGATTAGGCCTACAAAAACCACATATTCTTATTAATTATAATATTCTTTTTTTGGCAAGGTCACTGAAAAAAAAAAACAATATCTTGCAGCACTTCTGCATCTCTCCTGGCCCACGTTATATTCAATTAGGGCAGGCCCCTCCCCCTTAACTGATGACACTGACAGACCCTCCTTAAGTTGCGTCGCGCCACAGCTGTCTGCAAGCATTGAGCTGCCTGGCGCCATCCTGAAAGAATGCCTTCACTGTAAAAAAAAGAAAAAAAAAAGAAGGGGGTTGGAGAGAAAAAGAGAGAGAGCAAGAGAGAGAGAGGTAGAGTAGAGCAAGGGTGAGTGAGTAAGAGCCACACAGAGCGAGAGGTAGAGAGAGAGAGAGTGAGAGGGGAGCGGAGTTAATGGAGAGAGGGCTACAACTGCGCACAAACAGAGATTTGATCAGTGAGTTTAACTTGCTGGTGCTGGTCAGTGTGCAGTGAAGCCATTCACTGCAAACGAGCCTCTGCCTGCGCCCGCACTAAAAAGCCTCCACCACTAACTTGTTGAGTCGGGCACAAACGCTGACATTTTTTTTTTCTGACTGAGAGGAAGAAGTTCAGGAACTCTGCCGTGAGACTGGATTCCATTTTGGACGTATTTATGTGACAACACCTTTGTTGCATTTGTAATGTGGGGTATGTTTCGTGTTTAAATTCACTTTAAGCGTGAGTCTGCTGCTGCTTGTTTTTTTTGTTGTTGTTTTTTTTTAAGTCGTTGCTGCATGTGAACACAATTTTGAGAAAACGAGACAATAAAATTCTTCTCTCTGTCTCCAGGTGATCAGAAGCAAGCGCGGAACCTGTGGATTTAACCAAAAATAAAAACGGATTTGGGGACAGATTATTTCTTCTCTTGTGACTTGTACCGGTTTGCTTCGGCGTGTGCATGAACATTTGCTAAAGAAAAAAAAAAAGCAAAGAAAAGCAAAGCGATGGAAGTAAGTGCGGATCAGCCACGATGGATGAGCCATCATCCCGCGGTATTGAACGAGCAGCATCCCGGCTCACATCACCCGGGCCTCGGCCACTCATACATGGACCCTTCGCAGTATCCCCTCGCTGACGATGTGGATGTACTCTTTAATATCGATGGACAGGGGAACCACGTCTCTCCATACTATGGAAACTCTGTCCGAGCCGTCCAGAGGTACCCTCCTCCTCCACACAGTAAGTAAACGGCCCTCTTTAGGCCTTTTATTTAATAATGTGCACATTATCCCCTTTAGACTTCTGTGCGTAATTTATCCCTGCAGAGAAGACTCAATTACAGCCGCTGTGTTTGGAATTATTTGTATTATCTGACGAGGATCCGGACCAGCTTTCGGTTTTGGCCTGTGATGACTTTGTCTTAGAAAACCTGAGAATTGAAGTGTTGTGAAACCACGCCGTAAATATGCATGGTTCACCTTTAGTTTTGTCTTTGGTTTCTGTGGCTCCCCCCGCTTTTATATCACACAGCTATAACCCAGTCTAAACTTCACTAAAAAAAATAATAATAACGTAACATTCAGCTGACTCATATGTCAGAGTAGATTTTCAAAAGCCCGTGCGTAATTTGTTTTCTGGATCAATCGAGTGTTTGGTTACGGCTTTGAACAAACAGACGTGTTGGCACAGAAGTCACAGATACACCTGGAATATTTTGGTAATGCTTTTCACTCCTGAGCGCATGCACAATATTTATCTTTATGATAATGTGCCATTCATCAGCATATAGTCATTTGTGGAGTTTCCTATATTGTAGGCTTTAACTTCCTGAACAGTCAATCACGATGCAGGCTGGGTTCTTCTGAGGCTTTTGACTCACAAGTATTCTGTTGTTTTATATATTAAGGCCTGTTCAGTTGGGATTAAATGGTGTTTAATCTCCACAGACAGCATTTTAAATGGACAACTGCAGGGAAATTTGTGTTAAATGTTAGAAATGTAAAAACAGACGTTTGGTAAATCTGTGCGCAAATCAGTTTCATCTGTGTTTTTAGGCCCGAAAGCGCGATTCTCGGTCTTCTAAATGGCAACTGAATTAAAGTGTATTTCCAAGTTGTTGCAGACTGAGGTCAGGTTGTGATGTTTTCTTGTGTTTCTGTGCTGCCTCAGGTAGCCAGGTGTGCCGTCCCTCATTACTGCACGGCTCTCTGCCCTGGCTGGAGGGGAGCAAAGGCATCGCCCCGCACCACAGCACTTCTCCTTGGAACCTGAGCCCCTTCCCCAAGAACCCCCTGCACCACGGCTCCCCGGCCAGCCTGTCCGTCTACCCCCCGGCCTCCTCCTCCTCCCTGTCCACCGGTCACTCCAGTCCGCACCTCTTCACGTTTCCCCCGACCCCTCCGAAAGACGTATCCCCGGACCCGGGCATATCCACCCCGGGCTCCAGCAGCTCCGGGCGGCAGGAGGATAAAGAGTGCATAAAGTACCAGGTGACCCTGGCCGAGAGTATGAAACTGGAGTCAGCTCACAGCCGGAGCGTGGCATCAATCGGAGCAGGGTCATCCTCTGCCCACCACCCCATCGCCACATACCCACCCTATGTCCCTGAATACGGCCCAGGCCTCTTCCCACCAAGTAGCCTGATAGGTGGGTCATCTTCTAGTTATGGTTCCAAAACAAGACCAAAAACAAGGTCCTGTTCAGGTAGGCGTGCGCTTTATTACATTCCCTTTTGATCTAACATTATTCCCCAGATTTGCAGCCTTAATGATTCGCCATGTTTAATCTCATATATTAAAATAAAAAAAATAAAAAAAAGACAGAAAAGCAAAATGCCCATGAGCAGCTCATTCATCGCTCACATGAACAAGCTCTCCTTTTCGGGCTAAAGGCCATGCGGGTCAACCCGTGCTCCAAATCACTGGCGCATCAGTGTGCCTCAAAGCTCTTTCTTTCATCATCTGATAATAAAATAATAATAATAACAATAATAATAGCATACATTTATTAATAAACAGATAAAAATTAAGACAAAAATTAGACAAATAGCCTACTAGGAAAAAAAAATCTATTTCCCAGACTCTATTGGATATTTTCTCCCCTAACAAAATAAAATCATCATGATCTCAGATTAATTTAGGTCATTTTCCCTCCGCACTAACAGAGAGAGAGGGAGAGCGAGGGGGAGAGAGGGACAAGAGGGGGGAAGCCAGCTCTCTGGGCTGTGTCGCCCCGTTTATATGTTTAAGATAATCCCATTACTGTCAGACCAGTGCACGCTACAGTTGCATTGTTTACCCAGCGGTAGAGCACCGGATGCTGCTCGTTCATTCACAGGGAGAAAAGCGGGGTGAACCGTCGCCGTGGCAGAGAGCACGAACCCACCGAGGGGGGGGAGAAAAAGAGAGAGTGAGGGGGAGACATTTCCAAATTGTGAGGGGAGAAGGGGAGGAGGAGGGGGTAATTATTTTAAAGGTTATTGCTGCGCAGCTAAAAACCAGTTTTCTGTAATGAGATTAATATCAGCGGCTTTGATGTGAGTATAGAAAACAGTGGATTAGTTGATGCATATCATCAGGATTATTCAGCATCATACACTGGGCCATTAATGCAAATAAAGATTTTAATTCGAGGATAATGGGAGATAATGTTCATTTAAAGATATTTCCCGATCTGCAGACTATCTTCATTTGAATGAGGATGTCAGTGCAGCGTGTGCGTCATGTAAACTTCATATTTAAGAGAAAGCGTTCAGCGTTTTTTAGAAGCCTAAACACATCTTGTGTGCAATACAAAATCTGCACCGCAGAAGCCTCAGTGTGTGTGAGTGTGAGTGTGTGTTTTTCCTCAAGTCATATGCACTGGATCCGACACAGTTCCTGTTTGATTTCTGCAGCGTCTTCTTCTGCCAAAATGGAAAGAAAAAGACAGAAAGAAAACACGCACACTTGTCCAGGTGCTCGCACGTCTGTCACATCTAAATAACTGCACGACCCGGACACTGACGTATCTCTCTGTTTGTGAAGAAGTCGAGCAGTCTGTACGTGTGTGTGCATGTGAGTGTGTGTGTGTTTTTACAGCTCGATAAAAGGGGAAGTGCGACTGCATGAAAATGCAAAAGGCTCTCGGCGTTGCACAAAAGCCCTGTGTGAGTCTCTGCTTTCAAATAATCTGAGTGACTGCAGCTCCCTTGTTTCAGTTTCAGGCCCCCCTGTAACTATAATCAAACTGTTAGTGCGCGTCTCACCTGTCGGTGTCACTAGAGAAGTGCCAGTCAAACCTCAACACCCCCTCAATCATTTCAAAGCAAAGGAAACATCTTGATATAAAACACACTATTATTATTATTATTATTATTATTATTATTATTATTAAAATGAGATACTGGCTGATGAGAGAAAGAACAAGGCCTAGAATTATTTTTTAAATTGTCAGGGACCAAAATATATTTTTGCTCAGTCTGAAAATCCTGTTCAAGGACACGCTGTCTGAAGATTTTATTTGTTTATTTAAATGATTTCTGCCCTATGGACCTTAACACAACTGTTCATTACCAACACTAACCATATGCGTTTAATATATGTGTATGTATGTGTGTTGTAAATATAATAACTGCTGCAGTAAAATTAATGCCTATACTTTAATTATTATTATAAACATTGCTGCTTGTTGTATTTGTATTGTATTAATTGTACTTATATATATTTTATTGCATAATGTTTCACTAATCTTTTCTATTCTCAGCACATTTTACAACAGGAGTTATTTTTAATTTTTAAGGATTACTGACCTGGATGTTGTCTCCATGTTTTGTGTGTGTGTGTGTGTGTGTGTGTGTGTGCGCGCGCGCGTGTTGGCTCTTGCAGAAGGTAGAGAGTGTGTGAACTGCGGGGCCACGTCGACTCCGCTGTGGAGGCGGGACGGTACGGGTCACTATCTGTGTAACGCCTGCGGACTCTATCACAAGATGAACGGGCAGAATCGCCCTCTCATCAAACCCAAGCGGCGGCTGGTACGTCTCCACCACATTTTCTCTATTGATGACATTTCCGTCTCTCTCTCTGTTTTTCCCCTATCCAGGAAGAAGTAGGCCTATTAGCTGCAGGAAATTGACTCGACAAGTGCAGGTCTCTGTTTTCAGATACTACCATAGAAAAACTGCACATTTTTTTCTATTAAATGCAATGACGATGCTATTTTTATTTGCTAAAATTGTCATTGATCCACAGAGTATTCTGTTTTGGAGATGCATTGCCTCCATTAAAAAGAGAACTGCTTCTATTGTAACTTGTTGCAGTGATGGCTGCAGGCCTGCATTCAAAAAAAAAAAAAAAAAAAAAAAAAAAGCTCCATCATATGAACTTTATTTTTTCATATTTACAGGCTATTTTTTGCAATTCTTAAGACTGCTTCAGGTGGAGCTGTTTTTTTTTTTGAGGTTATGTCAGGGAAAGCCCCTCTCATCAGATCTGCATCTCTTATGAGCTTTAGAGGAGTTCCCCTGCCTTCACATGAAAAGATATTAAAAAAAAAAAAATCTTTCGAGGAGGCAAAGATGGCCGTCCAGTCCCAACCCAGCCCTGCCCAGTCCAGTCAGTCCTTTGCTCTCTCTCTCCTCACATCTCGCCCTCTCTAATGTGAAAACCCGACTTCCCAGGGAAAGGGCTGCCGGATATCTGAGCAGCGCAGATAAGTCGCTTTTAACAACACAGCCCGCTTCCCCAGTCAAAACATAAAGGGGGCTCGCGGAGTCCGAGCCAGGCCAGGCACACACACACACACAGAGTCACGACTTGAGATTGTTTAGTGTTATAATCTCTGCTTAAATACACGAGGACGGTCAGGTATGACCTTATGGTTTAAAGATTTAAGTGGGTCAAAGATGAGGAAAAAATTGCGAAGAAGTGTCTCATTTAGAGGCCTGAGAGGAGGATTTAGGAGCAAGATAAGCAGATAATTTGTCACCACGTCACTTCTATTTAATGTTTTAGTGCCACAAAATATTATCAATATTATCACATTAAAAAAAGAGTTGTGATACTGACATAAAACGAAGTAAAAGTAAAGATAAAGAAAGGGCTTAATAGACATAATAAAGTTTATTCCTGCAGTCTGATTGGTTATTCACAGCACACAGCAGCAGGGGTTATTAGGCCAACCACGTGTGTATAATTGGAAATCCCTCCGAGAGATAATGTAGTCCTTTACGTTAGCGTGTCCTTTGCGGTCACCTGTCTATTGATTGTTTTTAGAGATTATAACATCAATGTCAAGCCCACTGCAGCAGACTGAGGCAGGCAGGCAGGCAGGCAGGCAGGCAGCTAAATCCATGAGGAGACATGACTTTCACTGTGTCAAGATGAAGTGAGGGGGTTTTACTCTGCTAGTAGCCTGCAGCAGAGCCAAAAATATCCACACTTTATTTTTTTATTATGCTTTTAGTTGGCGTGCAGTTATTCCCATGTGATTCATCTCACTGCATCATACATTCATAATTTATATTCACATTATGATTGTGTTAAAAAAAAAAACCTCTTTGTTTTAGATTTAATCGATCCTAAATCTATATGAACACATTCAGGCCCCGCTTTGTTCCTTTTCATCTCAGCTGTTTAACGTCACGAGGTCGACATTTGAAACAAACGCGCACTTTAAGGGGGGAAATTTAATCAGATTTAATAGCTCTCCCATTTCAAGGCACTACTTTTATGTCTTCTGTAAATATTTATTCTCCAGGAGGTATGTGCTCTATGACGCTATTTTTAGCCTCGAGTGAAAGCAGCTCTGTTTTTTGGTATTTATGTCTTTATTTTAAACTATTTTCAGCTTGCACTCAATGCAAAAAAAAAAAACCCCAGAGAGAATGTATATACAGTTGTGTTTTTTTAATAGCTGTATAAATTCACATGAGAGGAAATAAAGAATGTGTTTAATCTGTAATGGGAGAAAATACAATCGCCTTTTCTTTAATGCATTTGTGAAGATGCCATGTATGCAGGGCTGCCAAAATTACACAGACATCATCAAACACCAAATTTAACGTGAAGCATTTTTAAATGTAACTAACGTGTTGGTAAAAAAAAAAAAAAAAAAAGTCCTGAAGTCGAGCCACATGGCTTCAGTGTGTTGTCAAAGTTCACAAAACTACACTTTTCTTTGAAAAAATAAAGGCAGCTCTGGATGTTTGGCGTTAAATCGGTCAGAATAAACCTGAATATTGATTGGGTTAATACGCGGTCACGTGACGTCTTTTTTTCCCCCCTTCTTCTTCTTCTCTGATTTGATGTACAGTCCGCAGCCAGGCGGGCAGGGACGTCATGTGCAAACTGTCAGACGACAACGACGACGCTGTGGCGGAGAAACGCCAACGGGGACCCGGTGTGTAACGCCTGCGGCCTCTACTTTAAACTGCACAATGTAAGTACTAACCCGTCATCTTCACCCAACCAATCAAAAGCTCGGAGTCTTGAACATATATGTTTCCAATCTTTGCCCCCACCCCCCTCCTTCATTTCTCCTCTCATCACGTCCAACTCGGGCACCTTTCCCTCTTCCTCTGAATATTTTATCTGACTCGTCCCTGCAGAGAATTTCCGGGGCACGGCGATAACAAATACTGTAGAATTAATATGATTTATTGGCAGTAAGTACGAATCTAAAATGTATAAGACCGAAGTGAACTAAGCCTGGAGCCGCTTTGCTTTTGAATATTAAAGAGTGGGGGCTTAATTAAAATTCGATTAATTTCCAGGCCGATTTTTTCCCCTTATTTCTAGCCCTTTTGGTTCTTTGCGCGCCTGGGACTGGAAGTCCCCCCTCTGACCACCAATCCCTCTGATTCGTTTTGGGTTGGTTAGTGCCTCACCACATCATTTCACATCCTCAATCTGAAAACCCCAGGGACTCGTTTATCTCTCCCTCTCTTCTCTCTCCCTCTCTCTCTCTCCTCTCCTGTGCACAAAGTTGTCACTTCTAATCAAACCGCCATTGTAGTTGAGACTAATAATAATAATAACCAGGCTAACTGCTCCGAGGCCACATGTAGGTAATACTCACCCCTTCCTCCTCCTCTCACAGACAAACAGATAAAGGCTGCCTATATCCCATATCCCTGTGTGTAAGGGGAAGAGTATCCTGCTCTGCTGCCCTGCTTGTCACGCAAGTGCTCCCTGTTAAATCATTTTCCCATGTTACTTTTGGCAGATAGACACAGGCACTGCAGAAACAGACTCAGACCAAGGTTAAAAAGGAGAGAAGAATAATATTTCCCGGTTAGCATTTGAACTGACCTCGACCTTTGGTGTAATTGTGAAATTAGTTTATTTTGGTAACTTCTTGTTCTTTTGGTGCTCGCTCCCTTTGAAACAAATGCCACATTCTCCATGGAGAGTTTAGTCCCTGCTTGGCCTGTACGTGTCTCCCGTTGTGTGTGGACGCTCCCCTCAAAACACCTGATGGTAGCAGTCTGTTGTCCCGTGAAGCTTTGGCTCAGATAAGAAGCTCGAGAAAACAGAACGGTTGCCACAAGCATGAGGTTGCATTAACAGCCAAAACATCAACACTCTTTTTAGTAACCAGGGGTTTTCTCACCACGTGTGAAAGATACCTTTCTCATCTGAATATCTTCAAGTGAGACAGTGTGTTCAGGTTTGACGAGTGCATACGGGGGCTGAGGTTTCAGGTGGTTAGCTGCTGGTGTTGGGAGAGACAGAGGATGTGGAGTTTGCTATGCTGTGTGTATTTCTGCGGTGGTCATTGAGTCAAACGCGTTGGGCTCTCTGCTTTTGTTTGATGTGTCGGGGCGGCGGCCCGGGCTGCAGGCCGGAGGCTCAAGGCTTCCTCTGCAAGACCGTAGACATCTCAGCATCAAAGAGCGCGGGCCCTGACCGGCTTTAGGTGGGCGTAGCATATAGCCTCAGAGCTGGAAGCAAGGCAGACAAGACAGAGAAAGTCACCCAGTATGAAGCCACATCTTAGAGAATGAAACCACATCACTAAGGGGGGGGTGTTGGTGGGTGATTGGGGGGGAGGGGTCCACAGATCTCTGCCCTCCACTAATCATCGAGGCCATTCTGCCTAAAGAGTCAGCGAAAAATGCCAATGTCACAGACAGCACAAGAGAGAGAAAGCGAAGAAGAAATCCCTGTTCCCATTTCCCCGGGAAGAACCGCTCAGAAAGATCAGGAAGCCAGTCGGCCTCATCCACCTCCCCTCTCATAATCCTGCCCACAGCCGGAATTCCATCATCCAGCTCTCATTCCCGGCTAAAACCTATGCTGGAATATGGCAGCTGGGGCCATTTTGGCCAAGAGACGGCCACGCGGTTGAGGTTGAGGAGGAGGAGGAGGAGGAGGGTGGAGGGAGGAGAGAGGAGGACTTGGCCGACACCGGCGGTCGTCATGGCCATGTGTCTCTGTGGTCGACTGGCTGCACATTAGCTGCCAGACCCTTCTCCGTCTCTGTTCTGCACACGCTCTCTCTCCATCTTCCCCTCCAACCCCCAGCCCCCTCCTCCCCCTCTATCTTTCCTTTTTCTCCCTTTCTTTCTGGCATGGACACAGCCTCAGATACAGTCCAGCTTAAAGGAATCAACATTTAAATCCACACACACACACTGTTAGACACACAAAGAGTATATATAAACAATCTTCTGGTTCAGGATGGGACAGTCAGATTTGCCTTGTAATGGGACTCCATTACATATCATTATGTCTCTCCAAAACCCCAAAGTCTGCCTCTAAGAAAACTAAAAAGCTCAGCGTGTGCCACATTTTTCTAATTTGTTTTGAAACGTGGTAAAACGCGGCTTTTAAGATGTCTATCTTGTGAACGTTGCGACAAAATACTAATCTGCCATCTCCTCTTGTCTCCTTTCGAGAGCAGATCAACCGACCTCTGACCATGAAGAAGGAAGGCATCCAGACCAGGAACAGGAAGATGTCCAGCAAGTCCAAGAAGAGCAAAAAGTCTCAAGACAACATGGAAGACTTCTCCAAGAGCCTGATGGACAAGAGCAGCTCCTTCAGCCCGGCCGCCCTGTCCCGCCACATGTCGTCCTTCCCCCCCTTCTCGCACTCCGGCCACATGCTGACCACCCCGACACCCATGCACCCTTCCTCAAGCCTCCCGTTTGCCCCCCACCACCCTTCCAGTATGGTCACAGCCATGGGTTAGAAGGCCCCCCCCACCCCGCGCTGCGCCACCCCCCGAACCCTCGGCCTCGCCACCACCAGTTCCCTCGGTACCTCTGCTGACCTGCTTCCATATCCTAATAGACTAAAATAAACTGCTCCTCGGTCCCGACCTAAGCTCCCCTGTCTCACCACACTGAGCCGCGGTGCAAGAGCGACAGGCTTCTAACTCCTTTGCCCTCAGTTGTATCTTATTTTTATAAAAATCAAAGCGTACCTCTGCGATGTGAATGCTTTGCAGACTCTGACTTGACTGTGGCGCACTGACCTCCAGGGGGAAAATTATTATTTTGTTTCCTCCAACCATGGTGCCACCACCTCCACCACATTGAGGCTGTCCTCCCGGCTGATCCACATGATAAGGAGCTCCATTTGTGTACAAAAAGCCATCTTTCCATCACAAAAACAGACATTACAAGAACTTTTTCGACGCCCTCTCCGCCTCTCTTCACCTTGCACCTGTTTAACAGGAACCCCACCCCCGCTTCCCCTTCTTCTTCTTCTTCCTCCTCTTCTTCTTCTGCTGAAGATGAGGAGAGACAGACGTTGAATATATTTGTACAAATTGTATGAAATACAGTACATTTAATGAAGACTTTTTAATTAAGTAAGAAAAAAAAAGGAAATATGCCCCTGGGCAGCTAATGATGAGAAGGGTACGAGTCACAGCAGGTGGAGAGACTTGTCGCCGGAGGAGGAGTGAGGAGAGGACGCCTCCGAGTCCCGGAGGAAAGAAAAAAAAAAGGGAGGAGGTGAGAAGACGAGCGGGAGAGACATTTTCAGAAAGGGCAGGCCTTGGTTTTTGCCTGCGTGAATTGTGTTGCATTAAGTTTGCAGAGAGTCAGCAGCTCTGGCTGCAGGCATCTCTCTTCTTTTTTTTTTTTTTGTTGTTTTTTTTTTTTTTTTTTTTTCCTTTGGATGTGCTATAGGTCTCGGGCAATTGGTTTGTGTTGACGCGTGCGAATACACACATACACACATACATACATACATGCATACATGCACACACACACATACACACATATGCACACACACATTTGATCACCTGAAAGACTTTCTTCCTGCCCACAGATTATATGCATTGTGAAAAAAAGTTCTTGTATTTGTTATTTGTATGTATAAATCAGAGTACCAAAAATACGAAAGAAACAAAGATGTAGAATTATTTCCTTATGTTATGCAGACTGAATGGTTGTAAAAATTTAATAATAATCACTAGTGTAAAATATGACTGCTTTTTTGTTTCGTAATTTTTTTTCCTCTTTGAAAATAATAAACTAGTTTAATCTCTGTTGACATGTTAGCCCTGTGGTCGAGAGCCGTCTTCTGTCTCTTTCTGTGCTGTGTGATCACCGACACGTTGCCCCACCCGCCTACCCACCACAACCACAGCCAGCAACACCCTGCCATTTCTTATTTATTTCTGTTTTTCCCCAGTATTCACAGGAACGACTCTTATGGTCAGCTGAGCGCAAACAGGAAGAGCTGAAATAAACAGTGGCGATGGAGGAACAAATCAAATGGCAGGGGTCAGGAATGTCAGGGCGCACAGGCCTGAAGGGCTGAAGGGGTGGCTTTTGTCTCATCCCACCGTCTGACACGCAACATCGAATACATACATCAAACATTATCATTCATGCAGCAGGGAGGATTTGTCAGGAAGCAGCAACATTTCAGTCATTTCCCTCTGATCTGAGGTGACTTAAACAAATATAAAACAGCCACATCTTTGCAAACTAGAGCTTAAAAATGAACTGTAGAACACCTGTGGCCGAGCAGCAAACACCTCTCTACAGCGAGTACAGCTATGTCATTGTATGTGTCACCTCCACTACTGAGAAATGATTCAAGTGTTCAAGCTGGGAAAATAAGAGGAACTATGTGTTGGTTTTGACCGCTGCTTGGACCACAGAGTGGATGGAGCTTCCTCCATGTTTAAAACTCAATGACAGCCCTTGTTTAATTTTTTGTAGGGCGAGCTGGAAGGTATCAGCTCTGTCAGGATTCCCACGGCATTTCCAATGATTCAAAATACAAACGGGTTTTAGAGTACAAACACAAATGCTCCACTAACCACAGCACTTCAGTATATATCTGTGACCAACGCTATTGTGAGTGTATGTCAGGTTAAACACAATCATACACCAGAGTGGGTGACAGCTGGTATTACATGCGACTTAAAGATACATTCCGACCACAGGAAAAGGCCTGAATCAGATTTTATCCTTAAATCTGTATAATTTGAAAAAAATGTTCACATTTGGACCTAAATACAATGCATATCTGATTGATATCCATCCAGTCAGTCTTTTGCTGCTGCTTTACTGCAGTTAAAAATAACTTCCATACAAAATTCTAAACAAAGAATTTTTTTGAGTTTGTACACGTAAATGTCCGACCACTCATGACGCCAAGAATCCCTCTGTACAAAGTCTGCTGCTGTTGCTCCATTAAGAACTCAATTAAATGCTAGTCTTAAGCTTTTTGCAAACACTATGACTTTAGGAATTCATAAGCAGCATCTCCTGCACATTAATATACAAATGCGTGTACAGGTCAGGCCAGTTCAAAGTGGTTCACAGGTGCATGAAGCATAAATCATGCTGTATTTATGCTACATATATTATAGGTTTAAATAAATGTATTTGCCACAGATAATGACAACAAATCATAGTTTAGTTACTTTAGTTTAGTTTTAGTTTTTAGTGACTGTAGTGTGAATACAACACTTAGTAAAAGAAGAATCATCTTTACTTTTCAGCAGGGTTAGACCTGTAAAAGCCTACTGCAGAGTTAGCTTTCTATCCTAATGTTAGCACAGATTGTCTGCTCATAGCATCCAGGTTAACAAAGAATTTTCCTTGATGTAGGAGTGAAAAACAAATGGCCTACATCAAGCCATGAAGCCACAAGTTAAACAGACGGGGTTTCTTTACTTCTCTTCTTCTCTGTCTTATTTTCTAGCGGCTAACTCTTCTGCCCATCACCGGCCTCGTTAAGTCGATCCCCTCTTACGCAACGCACATTATTTGTTTTGGTAGCCATTGTTGAAATGTCGCCTGTGGCCTGTAAAACTCTACACAACTCAAACAGATCTCCCCCCACCCCCCAACCCCCCAAAAAATCATGTGGACTGTTGTTGCGCACCACATTTCCAATATCGGAATATATTTGCACAAGTGGAATGCCAAATCCGGCAGGCTGAGTCTTCTCTCATGCCTCCCTGCAGAAAAGGCCAAACAGAAGTCAGGTATTTGGCATCATTTGTTTCTGAGCCGCTGTGACCAATCGGGAGATTTGCTCCTGTGTTTTAATAGTGAGGTCAAGGGGGCATGTGGAATGAGAATGAGAATAGTGTGTGTCTATGTGTGTGTGTGTGTGTACAGAGGGATTGAGGAAAGCTTTGCCCCGTGGTGGGACCCCATGGCCTCTGGCTGACCTCTTTTCCCTCTGGTGTTTGGCTGTGGACGTCTGCCAAGGGCGACTGGATGTGCAGCGACTGGCTCAGGTGAGGATGGTCACCAAATGACGAATTCCTCCCTGTGATCTCTTCTCCTCTTTCCTCCATCATCTTCACTGCCATCAACGGTGACACAAACCACTTATTCCTGTTTCTCCCCGCCTGCTCCCCAGTCTCTCTCTCTCT
>BRZM01000005.1:5994604-6092954 GCA_033238685.1 Lates japonicus | reverse complement strand
ATTTCTGCTGTTTGGCTGTGGACGTCTGCCAAGGGCGACTGGATGTGCAGCGACTGGCTCAGGTGAGGATGAATACCAAATGACGAATTCTCCCTGTGATCTCTTCTCCTCTTTCCTCCATCATCTTCATCGTCATCAACGGCGACACAAACCACTTATTCCTGTTTCTCTCCCCGCCCCTGCCCCCCAGTCTCTCTCTCTTCCTGCGTCTGCCTCTCGTCTTTCAGGTGAGGATGATGACAGATTTGTGGGTGTAATCGGCTCTCGGGAATAGTCCATCTTCATCCAGGCAACACCACTGTCACCATCAGCAGAGGTCAGGTCAAATGTGGGGTCACCATCATGGAGGAATTTGGTGATTTTGAATGCTAAAATGCACCTTTCCCACCCAAATTATGCATCGAATTGCAAATTTTATCATTTGAAATTGTTGTTTTTTTAAAAAAGCTGTTTGAGCTCCTGCAGTAACATAATTTTCACAAAATGCAAACCGTGAGAGAGAAAGAGAGAAGAAAGTCACATCATAATTCCCCACAGTGCTAAAAATGATCTACATCCCACCACAGGAAGTAGAAACCTGTTTGCACAGGATATGTTATTTCTTTCATCACGTGTTCCTTGACACTACAAATGGTTTCTATCAAACATTTCATCTCTTGGTTGAGGCGCCGCTCTACAGTTTCTTTTCACATACAAATACAGACTCTTGTATTAGTAATATTGGTCTTGAAGGACGGGGTGATCTGTGTCAGTGTGGTCACATGTGGGGGGAGCAGGTTGTGTGTTGTGGGTTAATGATTCCTCTTCTGTCCCACAATTCAAACCCAAAACCTGTTAAAGTTTGTGCTAATATGTCTGTTGCAGTAGTCTGTGCTGTTTGAGGGCTCTAACTTAATTCAGTACACACGTATTTGAATTTGCCTTATTGTGAGCATTTATCATTTAAAGTGATGCTTTCACACAGGGGTTGTGTTCACCACATTCACAGCAAGACTTCATTTGAACAACACCCTTGCCTGGTGTTCACAACTTCACATCAAAGTTCACAACAATGTCCTGATATGAGAACTTATCTTCTTTTGGTTATCAAGACACTTGAATATGGAACAGAATGTGTAATCAACTTTTCACAATGAAAATAAAACCTTTACTGTTGGGGCTACTTGTAAGTTTTCTCTGTTGACGAATGTGGTTTCTTGCCAGGAGCGGGTGGTGGTGATGGCTGCTCGCTACGAGTTTCAGCCATGGTTACGTTCACAATACAAGAGGTTAGAACAGGCCGTCTGAGCACCGCTGCTTCATCAGGGCAGTCTGGACGCTACAGTGAGTCCCTGTCGAAAAGTGACGAGACAGGCCGGGGCTAGCTGGCTAACATGCTAACTTCAGCAGAAGAAAAGAAGTGATAGAACAAAAAAGGGTGTTGCTTTCCACCACTGGAGACAGCTCTTGGCAAGTAAAGGAATGAAGTTTGATGAGGAACTGACAATGTTCTAGTAAGTAAACAGCTGTTAATGCTAACAAAAACTTGTCTCGTTAACAAGCTATATCTCGTTTGTATACTCCATACAAAAAAGCAAAAAAGCAAAAAAAATACACAATATGTTAATTAGTGAGCTTTAGAGATGCTGGTTTGTGGACCCTCAGCCAGAAGGCCAATGAGGAAATGAGGATACTTCCCAAAATGTCAAACTATTAAAAACGAAATAGCAAAAATTGCTGTCGTCAAATCAAATATGAATAAATATTCTGCCTATGTTTTCCTATATCACAGAGTATTGTTGTGACACGAGAATTTAAACTATTCTAAACTGTGACAAATTATTTCTCAGACAACCTTAACTTTTCAGCTGGTATATGATATAGCTATTATAGAAATCCAACGCTTGATTTAAAGGTAATTTGAGTTCCATAGTGAGCGAGCGTGCTCACTGTGGTCTGGTTTATCTTTGATCTCCTATGATACCACAATGATACCCATACAGTACAGTATCATCAAAATTATTATAGGATTTGTATAGTCCTTTTTGAAAGTAAGTGGCTGTTGTTGTTCTTATCCTTTCCCTTTGTTTCCAAAGACCTCAAGCCTGAAACATAAGGGATGCACTGTCGCGGCATTGTGGGAGTTCTCTCACTTATTTGAGACCCCCTCACCACTTTCAAAAGAGCAGCCTCGCGTTGCATTGTCTCTTTAACAATCGTAAATTTGAACCATAATCTCCCGTCACAACATAGCAGATAAAAGATAATTATCTCTTTTACTGAGGTGCCCTGAGGCTTCTTGGACAGCCTAGCAGACAACGTGCCTAAACCCTCATCCCACACACACACAAACACTCATAGACACATGCTCTTTCTCGCACACATTTGCGACAGGCTTAGAAGCCTGCTGCTGCTATGTTGAGATGCGTCAGCCGATGAGTTTAAATGCTCGGGGTGCTTATGTGAATGTGTACGCATGAACAAACAGCATCCAAACCTTCTCAAGTGGCTCTGGATAAACTGATTTCTGTCTGATTCATGCAACAAGGTTGTGTAAAACACAGCGTTTTCCAGAGATTCAGAAATTGCCTTTTGTGGAGCGCTGTGTGTGCTGGAGGTGGCACAAAGTTCACAGGTTCACTTAGTGAGCAGCTACGAGGTACAAACCTCAGCCTATGACAGACAGCGACAGAGGGAATGAATGACGACCCAAGAGAGCCGAGAGGAGTGCAAGGTGACCTGTCTTCTGGAGACATTATGAGAGGTATGGTATGAAGGACTGTAGTTAAACAGAGGTGGAGAGGGGAATATGGAAAGCTGCATGAGTGAAATATGTTCTCAGCAGTAGGAAAAAGTACCACATTATCCTACTTGCACTATTTTCTCAAAATTACTATTTATCGACATAAGTCAAAGTAGGCATGGCAAGATTATTCAGAATATAGTCAAAAGAATATGTGCTTAAGGAAAACTTTGTT
The DNA here is from genome assembly GCA_033238685.1 of Lates japonicus. Lineage (NCBI taxonomy): Eukaryota > Metazoa > Chordata > Actinopteri > Centropomidae > Lates > Lates japonicus. Next base: position 6,089,997 of record BRZM01000005.1, on the reverse strand, counting down.
AAATGATCTCTCAAATGCAACACTAATCAGTGCTCAAGTTCTTAAGTACTTAAGTAAACAAAGTTGTGACAGTTAAACTGCAAAAAAAAAGTCAAAGGTAGACAAATAAAATAAATGCAAATTTTAACACATACTTACTGCACTTGATTTTTCTCTTTGTGTTTTAAATAATTTTCTAGAAAGTGAGAAAACTTTCTGTTTCTTTATTGGCTACTTTAGTACCAATATTAAGGAATTAAGGAATAGTTTGCTTATTTGTTTTCATGTATCTGTGTTAAAATTGAGGCTACAGCCAGGTGATAGTTAGCTTATCTTAGCTTAGCATAAGGACTGGAAAAAGGGGAAACCGCTAGCTAGCAGTCAACTTGTTTCCCTGTGTTTTCAGGCTTCATGCTAAGCTAAGCTAACAGTCTCCTGGCTGTAGCTTCATACTTCCAGTCTAACTCTTGCCAAGAAAGACAGTGTGTTTCCCAAATGTCTCACTATTCCTTAAAATGATGGACTTATTTCTGAAAAACCTTCTAGGAAATAACCGTTACATATCAGTTCCCTTTTAGAAGGATATAAGGGAACAAAGTGATGTGTAAAATGAATTGTGGAGTAAACTTTAAGTTGACAAATACAAAATGATCTACTCATTTACAATAAAGAGAGTAAATATCATTTGGCACTTTAACTTGTGGTCTGGGATAAATGTCACAGTCAGTGGCTTTTTGTGGAAAAAATTACAATAAAATACAATATAAACACAGTAAATTAGTGTCCTCTCCCAATTCATCAGTCTTTTCCTACCAAGTTAAATTGTATGGGGCTTAATTCTTTATTTGTGAATCTGACTTTGTTTGTCTGAGGTAAAATTTTTCCCATGACATCCCACTGCAGCACCTCTGGAGTGTATCCCCATGTATTTTGCTTCACCACACGGCTCTCAGGAGATGTTTTACAGCCTCATCCCCTGGTTGGCCTGTATAACGGACAGCCGCCTCTCCCAACCCCCGGGCAACAACTGAACCTCACCTGTCAGAAAAACACTCTGCACATTTGCATGGGCCTGCATCCACAAACTGTCACTGGGGTTTTACCCCAACACCACATGAAGCCTCTGCTGCTGTAGCACAGTGAATGAACACTCCTAGCCAAACCATCTGAGCTGTGCAGAAACCGACTGATAGCTGACTGGCACCTCTTAGCCGCATCACAAATCCACAGAAAAGTAGAGCAGACAGGTGTTTGTATTCTGTTCATTTGGCTGCCGTGCCAGGGGACATGCATTAGCTAAGCTGTGTTTGATGACATGATCTTGGCACCATCTGCAGAGGTGTGTTTGACGAGTGTGTGTTGAATACTGCTCTGTTTATATCTGGGCCAAGTAATGCGTTAATCACCTTTTAATAAACTGGTTAGAAGTTGATATCTTTGGACAGATGTTGCAGCTTCATATCTCTGCATACTTTTTTGGGACTGAGTTTACTATTAATCTACTCTAATTTCAGATGATTTCTTTCTCATTTCTTCTACATTTACATACACAAAAATAAGTTTTTTATTTCATTATAGTACAATGAGGCTTAGACTGAGGCATCAGCTTGCCATCCATGCCAAAAAAAACTGCAAGAAAGAAACATCTGCCATGTAGAATTTCTTGGCACAACAAGCCACATTTAAAGATGCAGAATTTCACAACTCAGTGCACAACACATCTCCTTATATCTGTGTTAGATACAGTATTTTTCTAGAGGGAATGATGTGTTTTGTATCCAGCTTTTTAAGGTTATCTTATCTAGTTGACAACACATCACAGGCTCCACAGTAAGAACCACATGATCAACAAATTATGATTGATACATCAAAAAAAATTAAACAGAGAAACTCTGGTATTTTTGGATGAGAAATGGGTCCACAGGCTGCAGAAAACTCACTTAGTTATTTGAGTGTTGCAGGGATTCAGACTGGGTATTCTCAAAAAACAGAAGAAAAAAAATCTCCACATGACTGAATGTAACTCAGAATGGACTGGAGGGAAGCAAAGGTTGAATAAAAATTAGAGAAGCTTGAATTATTCTCCCTCACAGATTTGTGCACAGACAGCAACTCCAGGCACATGGAGTTGTTCTTGGAGGACGCATGCACAGTTGGTGTGTGGACCCTATGAAGACACAACAAATTGTTGGGTATGTGGACATCAGATGATGAAATTTACATCACATGGGCCTTCATGTACTCGCAGATGTGGAAAATATGACACTGGCCTAAGAGTCTACAGCCATGGTAGCAGCTCTGTGTGGCTGTACTTAAGCTCAGCATTATTTAGGCTTAATAGTAACATTAGCATGCCATAACGCTCACAATGTAAATGCTAACATGCTGATGTCAAGTATTTATATTGTTCTAGTAGCACCAACTGCTGTAAAGGCTCATGGAAATACCATTAGTTTTGTAGGTCTTTTGTAGGGTGGGACAAATTCTAACTTTGACCTTATGGTGGCCCTATATGGAAAGAAAGGATCACCAAAGTTATTACAATTCAAACTAAAGGGATTTACCAAACTGCATGCTAATTTATCCAATAGTGGTTGAGATATTTCACTCAGAACCACAAATGTCAACCTCATGGTTCATTGTGCCAAGTCTGTAGGATACATCCTGAAATTTTGTGTCAATACAAATAGATATTTAGATATTTCAATGGATAAATAAAGACTAAAGGAAAAGTCTGGGGATCACTGAAGTTAATGGGAGTCGGACCTGGACCATGGATACTTGTACCAGCAGTTGTGGAAATAACCAACATTCATCAGTGGTTTCAGTGCAGTGCTGATGACAGTTTGACCTTTTGGAACAGAGAGGGGCCCTGTACATCACTGCTCACCTTTAAAGATGTAAAATATTGGCACAGGTGACTGGTTATTGGCAACTTTTATCCCAATATTCCAGTGTCACAGCTTGCCTCAAAACCCCATGTAAGTCCAACTCTAACTGCAACCAGCGAGTGCGTGTGTGATCATGCATGAGTCGACTGCCAACAGTTAGAGTAGCTACCTAACTAACAAAAGGACTGCTGTGTCCGTCGGCTGTCCAGAGCCCCGGGTTGTTTACACATGCCATTGTCTCCTGTGGGCCAATCAGACAAGCCTTATTAGGTAAATAAGCCTGAAGCTGCCAGTCGCTGGCAATCTGGGCTGGTTATCTGCAGCACCCCCAGGAAGTGGGAGAAATGATGAAGGGAAGTGACAAAACACATTAGTGCAACCTTGTATCTCCTCCCCTTTGACTATCTACCTCATATCTCATTAGAGATGTAATACATGTGGCAGTCTCTGCTCTGATTGGATGGTCGATATCTCTCTGCTCGCTCATCATCTGTGGCTGATGGATTTCATAGAGAGGCTTAAGCATCACTGATAATAAATAAGCCGTCTCCAGATTCGTCCAGCACTGACCAACACACAGGAATGTGTAGCTGAGCAACTGGTTTATTTATGGAAAGATGCACCTGAAGTGCCAGGCGAACATTTGCATATGGTGTTTTCATGCGTTGCTGGGAACTTCCAACATGTGGGTTTTCCAAGTTGGCTGATAAACATCATTGCTCTTACACACTATTTTGCCCGAAAACTAAACTCAAAAGACAACAGATAAACAAGTGGCTGTCCTGCAGCTTAACAAACCAATTTAATCCCAGTTATGATGTTTAGTCTGGCTAAGTCTTGCTAATATGCAATAAAGGAGCGTGCTGGACTGTTTGTACACTGTCAACACACCTAAAAGTGATTTTTGTGCTATGTTGATGCAATTAAATGCTGTAAATGCATCATAACTTGAAAAATATCAACTTTATCATGTAACTTTGGTGCTTGTGAGAAACTTTGGATAAAAGAGTGTGTGTGTGAACAACAGAGGGAGAAAAATCACTTTATTTCCTACAGAGATGAACAACCACAGAGCTCTGTTCTGGTCACGATGATCAGATATCAGCAGATAAAGATTTCTATGCCCTTCCTTTTTCCATCCTGGTTCTGGACAGTATCACCCCAGAATGTAGTGCACAAAGTGGAAAGGAGGCACTACATGCAGCTGGACAAACCCAAAACAAACTGTAAAATGAGCGAGCTTACAAGATCTTGGAAAGCAAAAGTTAAGGTTTAAAACTTTTAGAAACCTATAGCTTTCTCCTGGCTAAGTTCAATATAAAATGATGAGGATAGAATTATTTTTTTTTGTCAATAAAGGGACACAGAGAGAAAAAGCTTCAAGGTGTGCCACCTGGACCACATTAATTGTATTAATTTGGTTAATTTTTGACTACTAGTTTTGTGCTCCAGTTACTGCTTGTAGCAGAGGTATGTTCATCAGATGGTGTAACACTGAGAGGCAGCGCAAAAACAGCCCTAAAAGACATTTTGTCCCAGCTTAAAACTTGCACAACTTGCAGCTACAGATCAGCACCCTGATGCAACCTGAGCCTCTTGCACTGGTGTGATGATCAACCATGTTTTTCAAGTTGCTCACTGCTGTAGAAGAAGGAGTCTGCTTCACCCTCCCTCTCCCAAACTGTCCCCTGCCACTGTCCCATGTTCCCCCCGTCCTCCAAACCCCACTCCGCTTCCACAGCCACTCCACCTCCCTCTGGGAGCCCTGGGAGTGTTTGTACTGGAGGCAGCCAGTGGAGACCGCTGGTGTTTTCATAGCAAAATCTCTTTCCTGAGGTAATGCTGGCCCGGGTTGACCGCTGTAGCATGTACAGACCAGCAGTGGCTCTGGCGAGAGGTCACTGATGGTCTGTGATCACGTCACCGTGGAGCACTACTACAGTTTAGTTTAATGTTTAGTGGCTGATAGCTGCGCAACGACATGATTTCACAAGTTCTGCAGTTCACATGCATTCGCTGTCTGGGAGACGTAACTGCCTGCCAATATGAACCACGCCCACAACGTGTCAGGATAAGTTTGAAAAATATTATATCATGCACATGTCATGACATTAAAAACCATTACAAAAGCACACATTATTTTTCTCCATAGTCCCAATTCATTTTTGGAAAATAATAATAAAAAAAAGATTAATTATGTTTCTATTGATATATCCAAAATATATGATCCATCTGCCAACACTAAAACATCTTGACAAAATAATTTATGGATAAATAGTTGAACAGATTGTTTGCCCTCCCAAAGTGTTTTGGTGCCTGGAGCAGCCTCAAATACTTAAGTCAGTACCTGTCAGTCCTACCTTAAGCTTTGGCAGGCTGAGCAAGTCATGTTAGCACGTGAGCTTATATAGTTTAAAAAAGATCACTGCACTGAGAAAAAACATCTATGGTTCAAGAGGACCAAAAAATCAAATAAAGGGAGGAAAAGATTCTTCACACTTAGGTCCAGTGCACAAAAAGACTACTTTATAGTTGCTAGACCACAAAAGTACATGATAAATGCAGCTCACAATGACACTATCTGTACGATAACGAAAGAAGCATCAACATGCTTAATCTATAGCATGATGCTAATGTTAAGCACCACATTTAAACCTAAGAAGAAGAAGAAGCCAAGACATGGTCTGTGATGTGGTATTTCCTTGAGAGCAAGAATTTTTTTGGCAAGCAGAAACTGTGACTCAGGAACTAAAACTGGATCCAGGCACCCACAACTGTAGGTGAAGTTCCTTTGTTCCCGAAAAAGTCCCAGTGGTCTTAAACTGCTGTTGAATGGTTGGTAGAAAAAACTAAGCTGACTGAGCTGATGAGGCCTTTTTAGACGTTTTAGGTCTGTTGTTTTAAAAGCATTTAAATGACAGTGAAGCAGGTCCCAAAGCCCAGTACCTTAAAGGAACTATTTGTAAGTTTCAGCCATTGTTGTGTTAGCAATATAAGAGGTTAGACTATGCCATCTGAGCAGCGTCACTTCTTCACAGTCTGGATGCTACAGTGAGCTGCTATAGAATAGTGCCGAGACAGGTTGGCCAGGCTGGAGCTAGCTGGTCAGCATGCTAACTTCAGTAGAAGAAAAGAAGTGGCATTGCTTTCCACTGCTGGAGACAGCTCTGGAATGAAGTTTGGTGCTGAACTCACAGCGTTTCTTCTAGACTTACATAAAACTCACACTGAGCAGCTTTAACCAAGTGTTTTAGTTGTTAGGTGTTTAAATACCATAGCTGCCACACAAAGATATTGCAGAAAATGAGAATTGAAAGAGTCACTAAGAGGAATGTGGCTTTTGCAGGATAAACACATATCTACATTTGTGTCTAGCAATAGATTTGGGTATCAAGTTGATTTATAATCACTAAAACAACATATACATGCAATCTAGATGTGTGAAAGAAACCTGTCAAGCAAATTTAGTCCAGTTTTAACCTGGACAGTTCTGTGTCTTATAACCTGCAAATCACCAAATGTATACGGTACCATACCTACTGTTCACACACCCCAAGCTGCTGCAGGCTTTACATTTCACGATAAACCGCAAGGTATGTATTGTTTGAAGCTCAGGCCTCGCGCAGAGCAGTCTGGGACAGCAGACTGAACTTTGGGAAGGACGGATTAGGGAGAGGGAGGAGTGTGAGTGTCTTCACTGTGGCCTCTAATTTACTTAAGTGCAGTCTAAACGGTGAGGAAGAGATAAGAATGCCGCTAATAGACCTTGACCTCTAGTGACAGTCACACAAAGCAGGCAGACAAAGAAGCCACCGTAACTTCTTTTTGACAATCTACCAGCTCAAATGTATCTGCTCAAGATTAAATTGAAAAGTGAAAACATGCGATCTCCTTGGAATTACTAAAAACATTCTTTAAAGTCATTAGTAATTTTGATTTGTGGGTTACCTGAGGCCCTTGGACTCCAGTGTCTTTGATGATTCACCTGAGCTACTGTGGTGTTGTTTACTGAGTTTAAAGGAATTCTTCCATCAGGGCCTTACTCACGATAATATAAGGGTGGGTGTGGTTTATACTGTAATAGACAGATAAACAGTTCATCTCGCTTCTGCTCCAGGAAAGGCTCTGGAGCGCTGCACTTAATGGTGCCTGCGCAAGCAATTTTTAAGATGCAGAATAAGCAAAGTTAAAGACACACAAAGACAGACACACAGAAATATGCTTAACCCTGGTAAGGGAAGCCACTCTGTCAAGAGGAAGAAAAAAAAAGGCACTGCAGAGCGCCGGTTGTAGTGTAGGGTTGCGTAAGAGAAGAGCAGATGAAAAGCGAGAATGCATCGCTGTCAACACCTGAACCAAACGAGACAGAGTTTGTTTATCTGAACGCCTCCCGATCGACACCCGTGAACCAGGAAGCAGCAGGTGCCTCGCTCCAACGGCAGGCCTGTATTGTTGACAGTGGATAAACAGGTTGGGGTTGGGATGGGGTAGTTCAAGAGAAAAAAGAAGGGGTTAGTGAGGGCTGGTGTTTTCCCCTAAACATTGGAGGAGGAATTAGCCCTGACTAGTTCAGTGTAAAATTTGAAAGTGTAAGCTGTTTGTTGTTTTTCCCCCCAGTTGGCGTTTATTAGTGTTGTCTTATTGCGGCTCTGCTGAACAAGCCTGGCCCGTGTTGTTGCCTGGCAGGGGCGACAGTGGGATAAAAAACCCAGTGAGGGGAAATGGCTGGCGTTGGGGGAAGGAGAGTCTCCATTGTGTTTCCATTGTAGCTCTGTCACTCTCTGCTGCCCTGGCTCGCTGTCCCCTTTAAGCAGCCCGTCCATGTCAGCAGAAATGAGCTTTTTCCCTCTTTCATCCCTTCCCTTTTCTTTTCTTCCTCTGCTATTCACTCGGCTGTTTCTTCAAATTTCTTAAAAAGCCCGATCACACGGTCTTAGCACATTAACACATCTGCAGCTTAACCTTGAGAACTGGCCTATTGTCGCCAAGCGATGAGAGCAGCGGGACAAACAAAAGTTTGGATTGTCAAATGCATACACGAGTTCATTTTGGAACAATGTTGCTGTAAATCAACTGGAAAAAAAAGTTGTTTCATGCAAAACTTTGGCTCAACAGTGGGCGCATTGTTTTATGTAATGTTTCATCAGTGCAGAATGCTGTGGAGCAGTTTCTCCTGTTCTTACTCACGGTGCCAGATGGAGTCGGAGGTTTGCCTCGGGGCAGGTGAGCAAAAGGGGAGATGGAGGTGGGGTGAGATGAAGGGGAGGACTCGGGTGACCAGTTTTACCTGGGCATGACTCGAGCCCGTCCGGACATGCAAGGGAGAAATCAGCCTGAGGGGAGGAAAGAGAAAAAGAGGGAAGAGAAGGACAGCAAGTGAGTGTTCAGAAAAGGAAAACACCTCTCATTGCTTCTCATCAATCTTTCTTGTTTGGTCTCAATCTTTTTTTCCTCTCCTTGCTTTGCCTTTATCGTATCCATCTCCATCACTCCATGAGTTTTCTGCTCCTCCCATAAGTAGGGCTTCTCCTTCCAGTGTGCTTCTACATCATACACTCGTCTCCTCCTCTGACGTATTTCTTTTTAAATTCCAAGGAGATCAAAATGTTCCTGTAATTGTTGGCCCATGAGGAAGAAAAAGAAAAACTCCCACATACCAAGAGAAGTTGGATAAATAGAGTTCGGACAAGCCAGACGTTTTTAAAAGCATTTGCTTTGCTTTGTCTGGACATAATGGCAGGTTGTTTGTTATGGTCGTATTTTTCACACTTGGCAATTAATCAGGTGTGAAAGTTGAGTCATTGGACAATATCAATCAACTGAACTTAACTCTGATAAACATGACTTAATGTGGCCACTGAGCCTATTGTCTCTGCCTGTTCTGTAGATAAGGACCATTTGTTTAAATCCATCCAGGGAAAGTCAACTGAGCACCACGACTGAAGTTCAAACAGTTACATGTATTCACAGCCATCAACTCCGGTACAACCACACCTGACAAGGAGCATTTGAACAGTTTGTCATGTGAATGTGAACGGCAAAAACCAGCCAGTGTCAGATTTCTAGAGGAAATTACAAACATGGAACATGGGAAATTTATGTTGTCTCCCATCATACAGAAGATTAACAACAACAACAACACATAAAACCACTGATTTTGGCAGCTCTGTATGTTCAGTGAAACTATAATGAAAGTCAAAATACCCTTCCATGCCACTAAAAGTACAGTAAAGTGACCCTTCATGTGATGTTTACAAGAAACTGTACTTAAAATTGATGCCTTGAGGTCAGATATTCAAATACAGTTTAACTTTTAACTTGTAGGAAAAAAGAAAGGTTACTGAGAGATAGGGAGAGCGTTACTCAACACCTAATGTGTTAAAGTGGCTATTTGTACGTTTTCTCTGCCATCGAATGTGGTCTCTTTTTGGGAGTGGGTGGTGGCTCAGCCATTGCTGCATTTAAAATAGACTTTAGAATATGCCCCCAGGGTAGCGTTACTTCAAGGCAGGACGCAGAACGCAATTGGAAAGTGGCGAGACAAGATGGCTGGCAGGGGTTTGCTAGTTAGCATGCTAACTTCAGTAGCAAAAGAAAGCATTGCCGCTGGAAAGTAAAGGAATGACGTTTGATGCTGAGCTTGCACCATTTCTTCTAGACCGGTAAGTAAACAGTTGTTAATGCTAATGTTAGCTATGTGGCCATAACAAATTTTACAAATATCTCCTGTAAGTACATTATATTGGTCTTCGGACCTGCCTCAGCTATAGCACTAACATCCTTCAGCATCAGTTTGGCAGCAGGGCCAAATGAGCTGAAACCCCAACCCTCTGGCTAAGCCTCTGTCTGTAGACCAGTGCCAAACTCTCTTAACAGAGAGTTGACTTTTGAAGGGGTGGTCACAAAGTAGTGTCCAAAATGGAAAAAGATATCATCTTAGCTAATACAATTCATTTTGCACTGCTGTGATATAATAATAAAAAATATTAATACAACCTGCAGTAAAAAAGCCCTGTGGTGTGGAGGAAATTACAGTAATTCCTGACACATGCGAGCAAACAAGCTGTAGTCTGGCAAGTGCAGCTTGTTTGAAGACATCCTGTAGTCTCCTAGTTTCATTCTGAGACAGTGATCTCAAGTTTTATTAGTGACTCGAGGAACATAGCAGACCCAACATAAACTGTTACAGAAGTAGATGACTAGATTTAAGTTCATGTACTGGGTGTCTTCTCACGCACCCTCCAGTCTAAAAGTATGGTTGAGGTCTGCATTCCTGGTGCCACGTGTGTGTTCTTTGCTTGCAGTTTGTCAGGCAGGGAAAATGAACCTATGTGAACTTTTCTTCACCCGGACGTCGATGCCTCGCAGCAAGTATCCCCGGTGAAGGGTGAGAAGGGCACGGGAAGGGAAAGATATTTACGAGTTATTCACACTTGTCACACAGATACTCTAACATGGAGTTTTCCCCCTGTGAAACCCCTGTGGACCTTTGTTTGGTTCATTGTATTTCCATATTCCTCTTCCAAAAGTCCTTTGTCACCACCCCCCTCCCACCCAAACAACACCACCACCTCTCTGGTTTGTTGCTGTAAAGCAGGTTGAGACACCCACTGCTGTTCAGTCACAGTTTAACTGAATGCTGTCAGAGGTTATGGTAATTACAGGAGTGGCAACTGAAACTCTGGTTGACACTTACACCTTTCCTGCAGTTTCTCTTCCCTCTCCCTTCTTCTTCCTCCTTCCGACTCTCACTAAAAGCACAAAACTAAAATTTAGGTGAAGTGTGACCAGGTGAGAAACAAATCAGATGCTAAGTTTGTGGAGTTTTGACAAAATGTTCACTGAAAATAGTTGAAACAATTGTTGACCTTTATACAGCACCTATCAGATTGTGGTTTTCCAAGACTGTATTTCCTGTAAAGAGCAGTGCTTCTTTATTGGGAACTCCCCTTTAATCCCTCTGTGTTATAAATGCAACAATATTCCTCGCAGCTCTAATAGTGCCACTGTTGTGTCCATGCAGGTATAATATTGCCTTAATTTTAAACTAAAAAGTTGCAGCATCACCTTTAGCTCCACCTTCACCTCCTCCTTCTCCTCCCCTCAGGTTGAACAACAGTTAATTCAGTGTGTGACTGTCCTTCTGTGGAAGTATTACTCAGTCTTGGCCTCATGAACTTCTTCATTGTGTTTTCTTGACTGACTAGGGGTAGTTCTCTGGAAGTGCAGATGGAGGCAAAATCTGATGAATGTTGACATGGTGACAGGTGGGTGAGGCCACTTTGAAACATGTTTCAGGGGCTTTGAGAGAAGAACAAGTTCATGTGGGAAAAACACTTTTTTAGGTGTCACCAAAGTTCATGATCGCCCCCCCCTATTTAAAAATAAATAAATAAATCACAATACATTCAGAAACGTTCATGTCTTTTCTAATGATTTTGTACTTGTATTTTACATTGATTGCAGAAGTTGCTGTTTGCTGCCCAGTTTTCAACCCTTTACCCCTGCTGTGCTCCGGCCTGCCTTGCAAAAACACAGCTTATAAAATATACGAGGTTCCTGTGACCATAAGAGGACGGTAATGGCCTCTCAAATCAATGTCACCGCCTGTTTAGATTTAATTAGCAGCCTTAGAACAGGTTCTCTGTGTGAGTGCATCCACTTAAGAGACCCCTCATTGGATTTTCACCTTCACAATGGAAAGACTGAAGCGTCAATTCTAGTAATCCTATATCTGCACTTGCTGGCCTGTCCCTCGAGGGCAATGCAATGTAGTGCTTACTCTCTCTCTCTTGCTGTCTCTGTGCATGTTTTTCATTCATTTGTCATAAAACATATTTGTTGCGTTTAAATGTGCCTCAAGTGTGTGCGTGTGAGAGCGTGCACACACCACAGCTCGCACGGCGGTTAGATTGATTGAGCGGTGAATTGTGAGTCCCCTGGGTGTTTTTTGAGCGGCTTGTTGTTTCTGTTTTGTGGCTTCACAATGGGCCTGTGTGAATTGGGGTGGGATTTTTATGCGTCCTGTGGGTGGTGGGAACTGTATGCGAGTGAGTGTCTGAATGTATATTTGTGGTTCTTTTTATTTTTTTGGTGAAGGGTTGGAATGAGAGCATAGCATGCTTTATACTTGCCAAGCTCTTGAGTAAGAGGGAATCGAAAATAGATTTTTTTTCCTCTCCACCTGTGCTTCGGGTAATTCCAGTCTAAAAGAGGAGCAGGATGATTGTTTGAGATGATGTCCTATATTTATTTAACTCTGTAGCAAGTCTTGCCTCACATTGACTTGTTGACAGATTGGAAATTCAGAAACATCTCTGTGCATGTTGTTGACATTGTAGATTCCTCATGTATAACTTCCGTCTGAATAAGGGTGAACTTGTTGTGAGGCTAATTATTTTCACAGACACTCCCCACTTGAACAGTCTTTCCATTGCGCAGGAAAGAGGATTAAACCTTGTCAATGAAACATCTCCCAGTCCACCACTCCTCTTCCTCTCCTCTCTGCTTGACCAGCCCTGTGTGACCACCAGGTCTGGGCCGGTGGAGGGTTGAGGTGGGGCTGCTGTGGATGAATGCTGGGGATTGTTGCAGGATGGGACAGGTTCCTCTGTAGCACCTGGCCATCTGGACATTACATCCCCCAGAGCCGTAATGGATGCCCACCCTCCCCCTTTAACTCCTGGCTGAAGACCCATTATGGACACCCCTGTCAGCCCCTAAGGGGAGCCCCCTGTGGGACTTCAGTTTGGGAGGTTGTGCAACTGGATAATGGGCTTCATTTAAAGATCCATTCACAGCAAGGCCGGAGCCGGCTCTGAGGAACTGTGAACTGCAGTGGAGGGGTCGCCGGGGGTCACGCCAAGGTTCACACGGCCCCTGACCACCGGCAGGTAGTTAAAACTTGATCGCCACTGTCGGCTCATACCATTACCTGCCTTCTGCCGCTGTGGTGGCAGGTGTAAAGGGGAAGGGCTTGTGGCACAGGTGTGTGAGTCTGATTCAGGTTACCTACAACCATGGTAGCGAATACCTTGTCCATTCCAAAAACCTGGGCAAACATGATTAAAATCTAAGGGCCACTGCATTGATCTGAACAAGAAAAAGGTAAGTATCCATGCCCTGTTATGACCTCCTTTGTGGAGTGTCAGAAAGACAGGAACACCTGGGAAAGCTGAAGACAGGTGTGTGTGTGTGTGTGTGTGTCGGTGTGTGCGTGTGCTGGAGAGAGAAGGGACTCTCCATCGCATGAAGGAATGCTAAACTGTTCATTAACAGAGAGAAATCATTGGTTGAGTTCGCTCCCTTGGCTGCGGGGCTACTCGCAACATTAACATTCTTGATTTCCATTTTAAAGCTTGAAGTCACACACACGCATGCATACAGACACATACCTGTACACTTGTATCTGAGAACACACGTGTGCAGAGTACGTGAAAGGTGAGTCACACTTGTTCTAATTTATAGTGAGAGGTGAAATGAAGTGCATGAGGACAGGTTTTTGGCATGTTAAGATAAAGTGTGTGTGTGTGGATCTGTATGCACATTACAATCAGGTATTTTAACATGCCATCAGGTATGTTACCTTGTTTAATCCAGTACCCTGATGCAGGTATGACATAACATGGCTTTGAAGTGACTGAACCTACTTTGAGCTGATGTCTTCAGTCTTTAAACCGGTGAGTTTTACTTTGAAAATCAGAAAATCTGACACTCTCTCACACTCCTCGCATTCCTCAAGTGGTGTAACAGATGAGGCAAGATTTGACATGAAAAACAGCAAGGGCCGAGACTGACGCTCGTCCTGGAACAGTTGAACTTTTGTCTCACTTGTTCCCTCAAATGCAGACATAGGAAACTTCTGCGAGAGTTTTTGAGTTGCTGCCTCCAAATCTTTGCTGCTGAGAAAGTAAAGAGTTTGAGCAGCTCTCCGTCCCCCACCCACCCCACCCCTGGGGGGAGCCTCTTCATCTCATCACCTCACCACTTCTGCCCTCACGGGGAACATGTCAGGTGTGATTGGAGAAGTGAGACAGAGATATTCCAATTAGCTGGAGCTGCTGAATTACAACGCGCCGCTCAAGTCACGTTGACAGGGGGGCGGCTGGATGGAAGACTACTACTTTATTTAATGGAGCCTCGGTTAAGATGATGGAATGCAGCACAGCGCAGCCTGCAGTGAAGCCAGAGTCTTTGAGGGAGACCGCTCAGACTCAGTCACTCTCAAACTGATCGACGTCTTGAAAATCTCATTATCTTAAGACTTAAATGCACAGGTGGCGAGCAGTTAAAGGCTGAGTTGGATCATATATGACAAACTCACCTCACAGGCCATAATGTTGTGTTTTTAAATGGTTGCTAATGCTTTTCTAAGGATGATAAAGAATACTGAATGAAATTATTTTGCCATAGCAATTCAAATGTATTAAAATGTTGGAGTACCAGGTTCTCATCCTATGATCTCTCATCTGATCTGTAGATTATTCCTGTTTATTTTGCAATAAATACTTTATGTTTTGAGTACTTTATGGTGGTGTCTGATATGTGCCTTTGAGCCATTATTGTGCCCTATATTGTAAGTCAGACTCATATTCTGTCCATCGATTGAGATCTTGTTGATTACAGCCACATCAAATAATTAAAAAAACAGCTCCAATTCTGGAGAAAATATGTTTAAATCTCCCAATAATAACAATTAATGCTATCATGCTGTAGGAAAATCAAGTTAATTTATAGAGGCCAAAACTATAAATGTACAGTATCTCAGAGGGCTACACTCCCTGTCCTCAGATGGTTGATTTGGACATTTTTGTTGTATGCAGAATCAAATGTCAGGTGCATCTGATTTGCATTTATCAGGTCCTGTTCCTGTTCCTCACGCATGGGAACAGGACCCATATTGAGATTCTAATTTGAAAAAACCTTTGAAGAGTAACTGCATCCACTCTAATTATCTGACATGTTTCAAAACAGTGTTGTAGATCTAACAGGTTTTATAGGTCATTCTGTACAGAGGTCAAATTGGGCAGCTGTTGTGATGCAGCTTTTCATTCCAACCTTTATACTGTTCTCGCTCCTGAGTATGACTTCCTCAAGTTTGCTTCTGCAAAAACATTTAAATATCCCAACCCTCCTTCTCAAAGGGCACCGGCATTTCAAGTGCAGCCATGTACTCAGTATATCAACATTTCCATTCTTTCAATCAACAAAAAACCCTATAAAATGTTTGTATATGAAATATAGATGTTCTGTTTGTCGTGGAAACTTGCTTATCTTTTCTGCAACAGGTATTTGCAGATACATACTTGTTGTAAGAGAATGCAACAATGCATTAAATCATTTTGTGTTTTTGTCTGTGTTTTGCAAATCATTAATGGCACAAAATAAACTTAATATAACTAGCTAATCAGCTTCATTAATAAAAATTATAATTATAATAATAAATTTTTAATAGTCTTTTGTTTGAGGGCTCAGTTAGGTATAAAAAATGAATGCACCTCTTGTGTGAGTTTCATTATCAGTGTTTTCTGCAGCTGTGAAAAAAACCATTAGGCCACTTCCCTCCAACAGTCTAGTATGACATGTTGGCATGTTTTAAAAACTCCCAGCGTGTGCTTTGATAGTTTTTCCCAATACGTTTTGTAGACCTTTTCTGGGGCAAGGTGATGCTATCAGCATGAGGGATCTTATCAGCTGTGTAATGTGTCATAAGTGGTAATGTAACTGAGGTGTGTGTCTGTCTGCATGTGTCTGTGTGAGTGTCGGGTCAGGTAGATGTGTGGCAGAGTGATGGCGATAGGTGTGATAAATGTGCCGATGTGCCAGTCATTTCTGATACACCCAGTAGCCTGAGGGTGGAGGGGAGAGGGGGGGGGGGGGGAGATGGGCTGTGTTTGATAAATATGGGAGAGATTCCATCTGCAAACAAGGGAAACGTTAGATTTCTGATTACAACTACATGTCTGACGGCTGCTCTCTCTCCGCTTTGGAGGACTGAGATTCATGATTTCTGCTCAGTGACGGCTCTGTAAAGTAGCAGAGATAGCAACGAGAACAGGACGTTGGTTTTACAACTGGTGTTAGCGAGTAGGCACTGAGAGGAAGATCTGCTTGTGCTTGATAAACGCAGATGTAGTGGCAGATCTCGACTGTATGACATCTAAGTGCTGTCTCCCTCACACCCTCGCTCCGTTTTCTAACCCTGTGTGTGGGGGTGGAGGGGGCACGTGGAATATTTCTCTACCTGCATCGACAGGTTGCTCAGCTCTTCTTCTTTACCTGTCAGACCTGCAGGGCCAGGTCAGAGCTGGGGTTGTGTGTCTGCATGATGCTCTGCATATGTGCGTGTGTGTGTTTTGGGGTCTTACTGTTTACTGTATAAACAACTCAAAGCACGCTTGCTATTGTGGGAATCTGTCTGTTGTCTAGTGCGTGTGAACTACTTTTTCCAGTTACTCAAAGCTGTTCCTGGGCAACACACGAAACATGCTAATGATTACTGTTACACACACACATATATATATATATGCTGCATTAGCTACCAAAACTAACACTCCTCTAAACATAGATCTGTGAATTGCCAGCTGCATCTGATGTTATTTGCATTTCAATAAGGTCTGGTGAATGGTTGCTTCCCGCACTGCTACAAGTCTAAAGTTGGTGATGTTGTTAAGGTGTTGCTAATATCTGCAGGCTAGCAAGCTACGTTACATATCATGATAGCTCCTGTTAATGTCTGAACACAAACTTTTAGATCTGTTCCGTGTGAAATTTCATTTAAAATATTAATGAATAACCAAATGAGGCGTAGAGGCAGGACTAGCTAATACAGTTAATGTATTAAATACATTGACAAGTCAGCTAATTTAGCTAGCTGGGTTGTAAACGCAAAATAAAATCCCCCACGGATAGAAAATGACTAATACAGCAGCATTGTCAGAGTGAATAACAAAGCGGTAAAGAATGACAATTTAGTCTGATTAACAGGGTACTCCAAACTTCTGATTGAAAGCAAACTACAACAGAATCCCCAAACTTAGTCATCATCCTGTAAGTAATTGTTGAGGATGTGACTGTGTCAGGCTGAAGAAACCCCTGTTACTTTTAATTCTGAGGTAGAGGCAACACACACTGTATGTATGTACAGTGATAAGGTTGTTTGTTTTCCTGATTGCACACAGCGAGGGGGAAATGAGTCACCTTGATTTTTTAGAAAAAGATTAAATCATCAATTCTGAGGGTGTAACTAAAAACGTAAGAAATGAACTGTGTAACGATTTCTCCTTGGGGTAAAATAATACCATTGGCTTTGGAAAGGAGCTAAGAAGGAGAGTAAAGTGGTGGAGGGGTAGAAATTTTGCTTTCTATTTCTATTTCAGCCACCCTGCGTTTTGGAGTGTTTCTCTTTCAGGGATAGTGTGTCGCTCGCTCTCTATAGAGGGCCTTGTTCCTGGGCCTGTATTGTTTTACCGGATCGCCCATTGTGCTCTCAGACAGGGTGGGTAAAGACGGGGGAGGAGTAGGGGGGGTGGGTGGCCTGGTGCCAGCCGTGGCTACACCCGCTGCCAGCCTCCCGCCAGGACACACACACAGATACACACACACGCACACACACACACAAAGCGGAATCGAGAAGCCCTGGATGCGAATGCCGGCTATGGATGGATCAGAACCACTCATGCCCAACCAAGGCTCTGTTACACAGGCATGCAGACACACACACACACACACACACACACACACACACACACACACGAAGAAGTAACTAAGCACTGTTCATACACAGACACACACAAGACACATATGTAGCGGCGTAAATCTAGTTAACACATATGAGATATGCGATCAGTACAGTGACATTCAAGCTAATGCCCCTTCGCCTTCATTAGCTAGACCAGAAATATAATTATTATTGTCCTTGTTGCCATGGTTGCTGCTGTTATTCTTATAATTATTATCATGACAATGCTCCTGCCTGGTTTCGTCAAGATCATGTTCAATAGGCAACAATGTTGTTATGTTCAGTGTGTGCTTTCTTTTCTTTTGATGACTTGAATTGGTTCTTTAAAAAAACAACACAAAATATACACACACAAAAAAATTTCAACAAAGACCACATATTCCACAGATGATGGGATACATACGGAAAAATAAAGGTACTTTTTATTATTACGTTTTCTTGGGCTGTGTGTAATCATCTTTCATCAATCGATCCTGGAGCAAAGCCATTTTTAACAGCTGTTGCAGTGATGTCTATTTACGCTTGTTCACACTATGGAAGCGGTTACTGATTTCATTCACGCTACTATAAATATCCTGGAGCTTGTAGTTGCTGGAGGCTAATTTTGGATTGTGGTTAGACAACGTAGCTCACTAAAACGACACCTTTCATTGGGTGTAGTGCACAGAAACACAAACCTGTACACAGAGGAGACTGATTCAGAGAGGGAGGGGTCTCTATACTTAAAACTGGGAGTAAGTATGTTTTTATAGACTTATAAACTAATATTCTCTTTATTACAGCCTATACTGTAGTTTATTATGGAAATTTGGTCAATTTTATCACATAATATGCAGGTAATTTATACTAGGAAGACACTCTTTGTTATGGGTCTATAAACTGTGGCTTATTAGATCATTATTCATGACTTTTTCATCATTTGTCAGTGTTCACTTTATGACTTGAGTGCACGTGGGTGTTTAATACTAATGCTGAAACAATTAGTCAACTAGATGACTGACACAAAAATCAATCAGCAACAGTTTTGACAGCTAGCTTCTTGTTCTTGTCAAGAAAAAAAAAAAGCCATTTTGCCAACATTTGCTGGTTCTAGCTTCTCAGCTGTTGTATATCACTGTATACTGAATATTTGGGGGTTTCAACTGTTGATCAGACGTAACAAGAAACTTTACCAAGAGCTACAGGAGTTGTAATGGGATTTCTTCAAAATTTTTGGACATTTTGTGAAATGAATAAATGATATGCCCGAGTTAGGATATAGGATTTCACATCATGTAGTGTGGCAGTACGCTTGTCAAGTCCTTCTGGGCAAGTCTCGCCACTTGGTAGCCATCTTTGCAACACCCCTGGCCAGTTCACTCAGGCTAACAAGACCAAGCTCCTATCTAAATGAATGGGGAGAGAGCCAGAACTGCATGCATAGAATCACCTGTCAAATCTGATGAAAACTACTTCAAAGGTTTGGTGACTTTGCCCCCAAAATAAGGTTTAAAATGTTATTTTTCCACAGGTTATACTTATTCTACGCAGGCACAAAGTACCAACCTCTCTCAGTCCAGAGTGTAATGATGTGACACCATCACTGTTCATGTCTGATGTTTGAGTAAATAAAGCTGATGGATCACACAAGTGTCTGTTTCAACATTTTGCCTACACAACTAGCACAAGGTTTGACAGTGGGCCAGAAAACGTCACGAACCACAAACTATGCTCTTGTGTGCAACAACACGATTGGCCTGATGTGCTTCCTGGTTTGTCTGTTACAAAGCTGATGATTGGCTTGTAAACAGGCCTAATACACAGAGGGTATCTCGGGTGAAACAGACCTCTCAAAACAGTTTCTAGTTTGATTGACTTTTACAAGAAAAATCACAGACTGTGTGTCTGACTGTGTGTGGGAGGTCTGACTCATCTCAATCACACTTGCCAGGTTTTATTAGAATTAATAAAGATATAATGATAGCCCTCCTGTGATTGTAAAATACCCAGACTTGGCAACACTCCAGGGGGAATTGCTTCCTCTGACAAATTATTGTTGAATTACAGGCAGCAATCTGTCTGTCTCCCCTCATTTTTCTACAACATCTTTTTTTTCCCAAAAACACTTTGATCTGTCTGTCATCTCTTTATTTATACTTATACTTTATATTTCTTTATATACTTCATTTTTGTCTCATGATGACGGCATCATTTTCACTAAAACTGATGGTGATCAGATTCTGCAAGAACTTGGTAAGTGAAACCATGAAGGTGTCCTGTTTATCGTCTCTAGTTTTCACCCCCTTCCTTCGTGGTATTTGTGCTCTTTTCTCTCTACATATATATATTCACAGCCACAAAGCCAGAGTTAACAGCTTTTACAGTTTAACAGTTTCTTTTTTAGTATGCTAGCTCTCACTGTGACCCAGACTGTAGCTAGTGTTAAGCTAAGTGTTCTGTCACTTTACATGTATCAATAGCAATGCAAAATGGTCAAAGAGCTCAAATTGGCAGTTTTCTTTTTGCAATGACAAAATATCCTGATCATATAGACACACTACCACTTGCTAAAAACTGCTGGTGGAGGTGTGAGTACATGTCTTTTAGCTAACAGCTAAAACTAAATCTAAAATAGTCAAGAGTTCATGTGCACTGGCAAAGAAGCTACTTTGAAACTCTAGCTAGTGAAGCTGAAAGCTACTCTAGACTGGTAGACAATGAAGAAACACATTTCACACAGAGTCTTACACATCATAAAACCTCCACCACTCTGTATCATCAAACCAGCCCAGCTGCCAGACTAGCCTCATTCAGGCCTCCTGCATGCAGGAAGTCCCCGATGGGTCCTACAGAAAAATCATAGGGCAGCACCAGCGGCGTAACTAGTCAGTGCTGTGCCTCAATGCAAGATGTTCAAAGCGGGCCCTGCCCACATTTCTGAACCGAAGGGCCTGTCTGTAAAGGTACCTGAAGCATTGCTGCCCAAGTGTAGGTGCATTACCGGCCTATGGTAGTTACACCACTGGGCAGCACTTGAGTGGAGGTGGGGAGGTTAACCAGACGTGCATTTGGCAAAGTAACCACTTAGTCTTCATCCTTTTCTTTTTATTCTAAATACTGCTTGAAAACACTTTGGGAAAAGTATAAGCTTAGCTTGTTGTTTGTCCAAGTTTGTTTTCAAATGAGACAAAGCAGACTTGAAAACACCTGGACAAGCAATGATGTGAGATGAGTAAATATAATATGGGCTCATACAGTATCTGATTACAGATGGCTTATGTTAATGCCATTAAGCTTCAAGTACATAACCACAGCAAGGTATGGGGTGTGCCCTGACTTCACTGGCATTAAGAGCAAACAGTCAGAACAGGACATGTCTTTACCTTTAGGGCTCAGCAGACCTACAGTTGGAGCTCTTGTTGCTGAAATGATACCATGTCACATTTAAACTGAAACAGATGACTTACAGCTTTAGTTTAGCTGCACTTCACTGTGTATGTAAACATAAGCTATTAAAGTAATGAGACAATTTCTCATGTATCTTCACAAACTTGGGCGTTGAAGGCATTTCACTGACAACGTTTTCTCATCTTGCTGCCTCTGTTTGCACCTCCTTTGGTGGCAAACTGCAGTGGTAATGAAGAAATCCGTTGACTAATGCCTCAGTAAAGATTGAATGGTTTTCTGAGTGGGACAATAAAACATGTGAAATGCTTACACAATAAGGGACGTCTAAATCCGCGCTTGGGGGCAGTGAGGAGGTGCGAGTAGCTTGGCAGACTCCTCTTATGTCTCATCTTTCTCTCTCTCTTCTTCCTCCTTCTTCCTTCACTTCACTACTAGATGAGCCTGAGCTGAGAACAAAACCCCCCTTGTTTAAGAGAGATGGAGGGTGTTGTTGAATCACACTAGAAAAGTTTGCAGTGTTGCGCAGGTTGGTAGGTGTTGTATTGTGTAAATGATACATGTGGAGATGACTTCCACTTTATTCATGTCTCTGTTTGTTCAGATACAGTTTGTTCTCTGTGATACTGGCTTCATATTAACAATCACACATTAGCTAACTAGGATTTCCCTGAACAAAGCTGTCACTTAGACACAGTTCAGCCAGGAGAACTGCAGTCACAGCACCACTGAGACACAGTATCCAGCTATTTTAATACATCCATGATGTGTCTGGTAGAGAAACTACTTAAAGATATTTCTACACTAGCTTAGCTGAGCTAGGCTAAACATGTAAAGGACACTGATATCAAATTTCTCATGATTCAGAATCAGCAAAAAAATCCTAAAATATGAGGGTATAGCGTGGTGCAGGAATGAGTTCTAAAACTTGGAAATAAGTTAGCATTTTAGCACCTCCCATTCCCTCGTCAGTTTTCCTTAGATGTCTGAAATAAGGTTTGGGGTTTTAACACAAGCTCATGACATTTTCACGTTTTATTCTACGCCATAAAATCCGTCAGTAAATACTCCACCTGTGATTTTTTTTTAAACGTTGTATGTGTCTTTAAAAAGGCCGTTGCTAACAAGTGGCTAAATGAGACTACAGAGGTTGATGAGAGGTTGAAACTGATCTACTCACCAGTCCATCTTTACAGCCTTTTTCAAAACTATCACTAACTTTCTAAGAAGAAAGGCTTTAGCTTTTTACTTCTGGAGATTGTGTTTCAAACATCAGAACAGTGGTGTTCATGTATGAAGATTATCTGATGAACCAAACGTTTAAGTATCACAAACTTTTGTTGGTCACAGAGTTTATTTTCTGTAATTAATCCAAAAGACAATGAAAAAACCCCACAGGCTTTTGTCAAGGGAACCAAGATGAGGCTAACTTCCAGGCTAGGCTACAAAAATACGTCATCCCTGCACCACTCTACTCCTATAAAGAACTGGGGCCTCGTCACAGAAACTGCCTTAGTATTATTTAGTTAGCTACTACAGAACTGCCCTAATTTAGGATTTCCCAAGTTAGGAATCTGAGTTCGGAGAGCATAGATGCTGTCCTAAATTCAAAATAACTGCTAAAGGTCTGTACGACAATGAGGATGAGGAATAGGAACACATCAGTCATCATCCCAACATTAATGGGAATATATCAACAGCCATGATGATTCATTTTTGGATTTGATTGATGTGCTGCATCATATCTGGCTCTGGAGGAGTAGGCACGGGGCTCTGTCAGATCCACTGATTTTATTATGGCTTGTCCATCTCCGAGAAGCCTTCAGGTTACATTCTGATCAAAGATAATGGTGGACTCATGTGCAGTCTATGAATAGATACAGGCAAGACAGGACGAATGCAAAACTGTAAAACTGGATTTGCAGTTATATTTCGGATTTCTTAAGACAGGAGGTCTGAGATAGGATAAGGTAATTTAAGCTAGGACAAGCAGTTAGGAGATTTCCCAAGCTATTTTATCTGTTTTTGTAGTGATCATGTCTGGGAATAGCATGTACCTACTGTATCTTTTAGTAACACATTATATTCTGTCATAGTTTCACACACCAATTATCTAACCAAAATAAAATATGCCTGCAAGCACACACTCTCCTACATGCACACATACGTGGTTCTCGGTAGTCACCCCCTGATGCCAGAATGGCTAATTACAGGTGTGGCTGTTTAAGTGATTGGTGTGTGTTTCTGTGTGTGTGTGTGTCTGTGATCGGGGGATCAGGTGGATACTTAAGCGCTCTTGTTGCCTTTCACTCATACTCTTTGGTAATCCTACAGGCCTTCACGCCAGACACTGTTGCTCAGTTACTGTCAGATACACCTCAGGCAGTCCTTTCTTCTGATGTACTAACTGGTCTGTGTGTTTATGCAGCTGTTTTATTTTCAAATCTCCTAATGACAGACTTCTGAATGTTTCTGTCAGGCTCTTTGCTGAGCGAACTATGCACACCATCCACCTGGGGAAAAGGTGTTGAAAATGATCAGTCCATTGATCGATTACTTGATGATTAATCTTTGATCCACTAACTTAACAAGCAGTTTACTTCTAAACTAAGAAAGCGGTTATCAAAAACACAACATATGGAGATTCTGTTTTGTATGCTGACACTCTTGCTAGTGTCATAGTATTGAGATTTTTGTAACAATGTTTGTAATAGTCCTTGTATTTTGTTGCGCTCCAACATGTTGTCAAATTCATCAAATTATTGAAGAGAGTCACCTACTTGTCATCCTAACTAGTGTAAAAACTTGCTTTATCTTTGAACTCAGGTTTAAAACGGTTTCAGTTTCTTAATTTTATTTTTAAGTCTTGATTAGTGCTGCAATTGGTTTTCAAGTACTTTATTTGCAAATCATTCACTACTACTCATCCACGTAGTATGACTGACACTGACAGAGCACTGAGTTCAGTAGGCTTACAGGGACACTTAAAAAACTGTGCTATTTTTATGATGTTTTGGCAAGATCTAGGCTTTGATTGGACTACATCTGGGCCCAATCCCACTTCCCTGCCCCCTTGGCCCTATACTTCCATTTTGCAGGCTGCTGTGTGGGCTAGGGTGTCCCATTTATTTTGGGGATTGAGGGTAATGGTCATCTAGCCCCAGTAATGACCCTACTCAGATAGTTTTCAACCCCTACCCCTTGTAGGTCCGTTCCGAAGGTCAAGGGAACTCCAAAACTAGGATTAGGGCCAAGGGGGTACTGAGGTTGGACCTCAATAAGTGAAATCTGGCAAACTGACCTTACCTGGCTCTCTGTGCCAGCTCCCTTCTCTGGTGTCGGTGCTTTGAATCCCACATTTGAGCCAAGCCCACTCAAACCAATCATTACCTGTCCCATTATCAAACACTACATCTATCCGGAGCACCCTAAGATGGAAAAGGTGATGCTTGAACCCCCAGGCTGAATCAAATCTGCATCAATCCACTTTCATCACTTTTTACTGAATGACCCATGGTGTCAGCTTCTGGCAAAACAATACCACAGTAAGAATCAAGTAACGCAACACAGCCCAGTCATACCAGCTCCACCAGCTCTACAATATGGATCATTACCAGACCTCAAGTAATATAATTGCCAATGCTCAAACTAAAGGAGGCCTATGTGCTGTGTAAGATGGAGAGAAGAGAGAAAGGTCCTCTCAGACAGACAAAGTGTTTATGCTGGCTAATCTCAAAGGTGGATTTTTTAACTATTGTCGGTTGGTTTCTCGTGTTAAAAAAAAGACTACTAATGTAAATGAATAGGGATCATCAGGTTAACTCTAGGGAATGAGAGAGAGTGTGGTGTGTGTGTGAATCTAGTTCAGCCATCTTAATCCAGCATCCAGACTCTGGCTCCCTGGCTCATCAGCAGAGGCCAGCAGCCAGCCCAGATTTAATCTCTCTGTGTGTCGTCAAGAGAGAGAGAGAGAGAGATATGTGTGTGTGTAAGGGGGTCTATACTGTGCCTTCATGCTCAAGGGCTTTGCAGTGTGATAGCGAACTGAGCCAACGTTAGCATCATTTCTATCTTTTGGTCAATGTTTAACCCAGAGAGATCCATTGCTGCATTCGCACGCCGCAGCCGCACGGGCCAGTGAGATGGCATTGGAGTGCTGGGTCAGCTGCAGATAAACTGACACAGGTCTGAGTTTGCACCTTCAGCAAGAGCAAACACACAGAGGTTGTGTCGGATAAGAGAGAAGAGGGGTGAGTTTGTTTTGCTAAGTGTAACCAGCAGAGATGGGCTCGTTGAGGAAAATTGAGTGTGTGCGAGTTAGAGCTTATGTTCAGGTTTAATCAACATCAGTTTGTGGAGGATAAATGACTATACAGATCTTGGATGGATAGACAAAGCCAACAGACTAAGCAATATTCACTATTATTAATTTGTTGAGCACTTTATTTGCTCTGTTTTATGATAGTTTACACATTAATCCTCAATATATTTAATAATTTCACACTTACTTTTGCATCGAGATTTACTTTAAACAGAAAATAAACTGTGAAAATACAACACAGCTTAACAATGGCTCTATTTTCCAAAATGAAACCCTTGGCTGAATAAACAAATCTGCACCTGTGTGTGAGGAAACCATTTTTCCTCTAAAATTAGAAACCATTAAGTTATTTAACAATCTGACATGTTGTGTCTTCACCCACATTTACTGTTTATGTAACGGTGGAAAGCACAATTTTCTGCACTTTTGCAGCGTGGTGGTGCTTATGCAGGAATGAAATCTACCTGCTCATATCAAGCCTTCGTCACACCACAGTGTTGCCAAGATACAGATCACTTTATATTAAATTCCTTCTAACTAACTCCTGACACACACAGCTGTAAATCAGAGCATGAAAAGAAAGTTAATCTGTTGCTCTCCTCTCTCCCTCTGTCTCTATGTTTTCCTCTTCTTTCCATAACTTTAATGTCTTCTTCTCACTAATATGCCAAAAAATAAATAACAACAAATAAAAATGCCTGGGACTGTTTTATATTTCCCAGCACCAGAGTCACCAAAGGTCAAACCACTTAGCAGTCTTTTAATAGTTTTGTTTTGGCTTGATTACGTGGTGGATCTCTCTCTGACAGATGTCATCCTCTCTCTGTATAATTATGTATAAAGATCACCGCGTGCTTTGTTAATTTCTGTATATCTCTAAGGTGTTATTACTCTATGTGTCTGAGGTCCACCAGCAGGCTTAGCCTCATTAAGACACAGGTTAAATGGGTTAAGGCCTGATGAACATTTCCAGGAGGGAGAGGTCCGTTTCCTCAGAGCCATATCTGCACCTTGCAGTTTTTCCCACGACACTTCTCTGTTGGCAAATAAGAGAAAACTTACGTAACTTTTCTCAAAACATTTAAATATTTACTTTCTCCAGCTACCTACTTGAAGGGTGAGGGGCATTGTGAGATTAAACACATTTTGTGACAGAGGACTATTAATCGTTGGTGTTAAAGTTTTCTGTTTGATAGTAGACTAATATTTAGAGATGATGTTGGTTTTAATAGCAATATGATTTATTGAGTCAGTACAACAATTATAATGTAATAATTAGTCTGTTGCTGTTATGAGTCTCATAGGATTGTTCACTCTGCCTTTCAAATGTCAGCCATTTGCTTGGCTTTACTCCAGGCTTATGGTAGATAGTCACTAATGAGTCCAACGCCTTTAGTAACTGCTCCTGGTCTTAGTTCTGCGTTTACATCATACTCAGGTTGATTTAAAACTGAACGCGAGAAGTTCTGATCATGTGATGGATCATTATCACCTGAGGAAGAAAAAATGTTTTTTTAGTTGAGAAATGAATGAAAGTTATTGAATTGTTAGTCTAGCTCATTTTGTGAAGACTTCTGTCTTAGGAAGGGAGTTACACGTTATTTTCAGGCAGGTTAGATACTGACATGCCACCATTTGGCATATGAGTGCTCAAGAGCATTTTTTGGAGGTAAAATTCTGAAACTAGAGACAGTGACATGGCAACATCTACAATCTTGTGTGGTACTGTTATACTGGTAGACAGAACCATGATACCTAATAACCCCAACCCACTGTAACTGCAGCCTGTCAAGCTTTTCATTATGTTACCAATGTAGCAAAATTAATTTTCCAATTAACACTATAACACATGTAAATCACAGAATTATTATTCTATTTTGATCATGATTGTGCCTGTGGTAAAACGAGGCTACTAATAACTGTGGACATTGCAGAAACAAACCAAACCAAACTATGGTATGAACCAAAGTGGCTCAAAAAATTGAGGTTTTTAATCTAATTTATTAATAAATCCCTACATTTTTAAGTGGTGGAGTTTAATGATCCAGGTTCTGAGAAGGCCAGGGTTTGCTCGCAGCCAAATGAAGTTCCAGGTTCAATCACATCTGAAGGCAAAATGTTATGTGATCGTCCAGAATGGCCATCATCCACAAAGGTCAAAAAGTCTGCTGTCATAGGCTGGGAGAGACATGATAAGTTATACGAATGCAATGAATTGTGCAATTCCTCAAAGGTGCTTATGGTACATGAAAAATGAATGAATGAAATGAATGTAGGGAGAGCCCAGTAGCTGAATGTTCATGTATATGCCTAACGTCATGGAAGGTCTAGGGTGGTCTTCATGTCAGACTGTTGCCAATTTCACCATAATTCTGACATCAGAAAGTTGTGGGAGGAGGAGGATTCTTGATCTTGCTGACAATCAAGGTATAACGCTTCCATGGAAGTCAGCGAGCCGAGCTGTTTACTGCACCTGAGCCCTGGTTTTTTCTAGTCTGTGTTGTTATATTTTTGATGAAGCTGCACCCCATGCAAACAGTCAGCGCACACCAAGAATAGTTCCTGTTTGTACTGTTACCATGGACTTATTGGTGAAAACAATCAACTGTAATAGGAGTATGATGTGCTCTGTTTGACTGAGTTATGATTCTGAGAAGCAGCCATATAAACGCTTAATGTAAAATGAATTTTAGCTGGATTTACGCTCAAGGTTTTAAATGCTATTTGAGGTTTAGGTTTCTGATCAAACAATTGGTTTTGCTCTGGAACAAAAATGTTATCAGCCTTAATACTTCCTGATCTGCAGCTCTGCTGATCAATCAGCACCTCATCCTGGGACAGCAGCATAGAGAGGATTTAACAACTGTCCTGCTCGCTGATAATTCCCACGACCATCCTCTGTCCTTGTTCTCCTCATTTTCTCCTCTCCATATTCGCAACTGATGACACTAATGCAGCCCTTTATCGTCAAGTCCAGGTTGATTTTTATTTAATTAGGGAGTGTTGGGACACAATGGGGCCTGTTGCTATCTGCAGAGCCCACCTCCACGAATCCAGCTGTTTTTAAAGGGTCATTCTCTTCATCATCATCTAACCTGTTGTCCTGCTCTCTCCTCTTTCTCCAGAGAACTGTTTGGGGGTCCCGCTTCCCACCGCTCTGGGCTCTCTCAGGAGACCAATACGGACTGATGGGCAGATAGCGTCACCGGTCTGCTGCAGAGGAGAGGGAGGGCAGGGGTGGAGGGGAGGACTGGTGAGCTACTGAGACAAAATGAGGGCCAGAAAAGGGAGGCTGAAGGGGTGTGAAAAGGGTTTTGATGAGGGATAGTTAACAGTTCTTTCACAAGGGGGGGCTGACCGCTGAGCTCTCATATCAGTGGTTAGTGTTTACCCTCACAGGCTGCAGGCGGCTCGAACTATGACCCCTCATGAGTAACCTTGACATAGGATCAACATCAATAAGGCAATAATGGTCAGGGAGCATAAGCTACTCCCTGTGTGTGTGCAGGGAAACAGCAAGTTCTTGACAGCCAGATTCATGGCTTTTAAAAACACATCAACTGGAATTAAATTTGACATAATTTGACCAAAATAAATTCTGCCAAATGGAAATGCTTTAAGGATTTAGATTTTTGTTCCCTCCAAGATCAAGTAGGCTGCAGGAAGAAAAAGGGAACAGAGGTCTGGGTGCCCTTTATCTTATTTTCATTCAAATTTTGACCACTGTTAGCCTAGCCAAGCCTTGTCACACGAAGTTCCCAGTCATACCGGAGAGTGGCAAAGTGAAATGTGTTTGCACATCTGAGCACTCAGTGGGTAGTGTTGGTGTTGGAATGGCCATTTTAAACTAACCGGTTTGCTGCCAGCAGCGTACCGAAATTCTGGACAATTCTGCATAACCTTACCTCGCATCCCTGCCTCTGTTAATGCTCCTACAAACCTGGATGAGAAAATGACTCCTGTGTTATCTACATCTCATTACAATTTAATTCTACTTTTTGAGTTTAGAGGTTTAGATAATTTTAGACTTTTCAGACTTTGTAAGATTTCTTTGAGTCTTGACAAAATGATGGGGGGAAAGGTCATATTGCCATGTCCTCTGTGGGGGCCAAGCGACGACTCAGAGAGATAGCGAGGTATAAATTAGATCGAGAAGGACGCTGTCACAGAGACGATAGCCTCTCTTGGGGATATCGCAGGCATCGCTTGTACATAAATAATCTTAGATTCCTCTTCTGTGTGACTGATGAAAGCCTCAGATCCCCATTTCCTCTGCGTAAATAAAGTAGGTCACCTCTACAAGTCATTAGCCTCATCAGTTTCCATTACATATTCATGGAGGAAAATTAGTTTACATGTGGATTGTGGATCGTCCCCCCCTCACCCCCCCTCACCCCTCGTCAGTACACATGAAAGCTCGGGCATAAACGGGGCATTCTCGTCCCGGGGCTGATTGTGCATCTCCCCTGTGGTCCTGGTTTGTATCAGAGAGCATTCAGAGCTCCCAGAGGACTGCCTCCTTTGTCAGAGCTCAGAGGAGTTAAATCGTATATAAAACAAATTAATTGCCCCTGTTAGATCACTCAAGCACTCACCCAGGGGAGCATGTGCTTATCACACACCCAAGACCGCACGCACACACACAAACACACACTCTGCTCTTAGCGTTCCTATGCTTGCCAGCCTCAGCCCTCTGTGGGATTTTGGGGGGGGGGTTACTCCTCTCCATCTGTTGGTCTCCTCAGAGTCCTGACTCCTGCTTTAATTACGTACACCCGTCCCTACCTATCCCGTCTCTGTACTCCATCTGTCCCACCCAACTCGACTGATAGGGACCCCTCATGTTGTTTATGGGGGGCCAATCCATCTTGGGGCTCTTTAGAGCTGAGTACAGTGGTGATGAGTGATTTTTACAACCCCTTCATTCAGCTTGATTCTCTACTGTAGAGGTCACTCTGATTGCAACCTTTACGGCTAACACTAACAGCCTTCATGGCAGACAGCAGAGCAGGCCTGCTGACTGCCCGTTTATGGCCCTGAGTGTGTGTTTGTGTATAAGTGTGTGTGTGTGTGTTCTGGGGTGCCCTGTTGAAGAGTTTATTGCCTTGTAAGAGTGTGTGTTTAACAGGATTAGACCGAGATGGAACTTAAAGTACGTTTATTTACTTTAAATGTAATTTTGAGGATACTGGTACTTTACTTGTGTATTCCTATTTTGAGTAACTTCATGCTTTTGTACTACATTATCTGATTGGCTTAAAGCAAAACAAGTTGCTGTTGACAGTATTTTTAGTTATGATTGGGTGTTAAGCCTGACAAAGGTCAATACTGTCAATATACTGTCTTTAATGTTATGGTTCAAAAGGCTTTAGAGGAGGGTTCGATGAGGCTGAATGATTGAAATTCAACTTATTTGAAAGCATAAAATGACCAAGATTAAATACACAGACTGGATAATAAAGACAGGCAGCTACAACCAGTGGTGGGAGAAGTATTCAGATTATTTACTTAAGTAAAAGTAACAAAATCACAATGTAAAAATGCTCTGTTGTAAGATTAAGCCCGGCATTTTAATGTTACTTAAACATAAGAACAAGCATGATTTAAACATACTCATCACACTACAAATCAAAGTGCAGAATGGTTCATGTACCAGTCATATAATATACATTATAGTATTAGATTATGATTACTGATGCCTCAACATGTAAGCAGCATTTTAATGTTGCAAATTAAGTATTTTACGGCTTTGCAATTAAAACATGAATGCCAGAAATAAAAAGGTCGAAATAAAAGTAGCATAAATGAAAATACTCAAGTGCAAGTAAATTGTATTCAAATA
Organism: Lates japonicus; assembly: GCA_033238685.1. Classification (NCBI taxonomy): domain Eukaryota; kingdom Metazoa; phylum Chordata; class Actinopteri; family Centropomidae; genus Lates; species Lates japonicus. The sequence goes on along the minus strand of BRZM01000005.1, from coordinate 6,058,840 downwards.
TAGTACATATAGTAAAGGTGTGAAGGCAGCTCTGATATAATAAAATAGAGATAATTAATGAATCAGTAATTTTATTTATCTCACCTTTGATCCATTTTACTGTCACTTCTTTTTACCTTAGTTTACATAAAACTTCTAAAGCATGAGTTTTACTTGTAATAAAGTATTTTTCTGATGTGGTATCACTACTTATTTCTTCCATTAATGCTGAAAATATTTAATATATTGATCAGACCTAGTCTGTTGTCCACTCCTGAAATGATACATGCAGTAAAGTTTGAACATTAAGTGTTTCAGTGGGGAACTCTGTGATCATCTAAAAGTTTCCTCCGACACTTCTACACCACGACAAACATGAATTTCACCTAATTTTCACCAGGACAGATTACAGGTATCAGCTGTTTAAATCCCCTCTTATTGTATTTAAAAGGGCCACCCTATGCACCACTGACACCCACCCTCAGTAGGTGTATGAGCAGGTTTTTGGCAGTATTTACGTCAACTGTATTGAGTCTCATTTAACCTCCTCCTGTTTCTGTGTCGCCCCGCTCTGTCATCTGTCTCCGGGGGTCAAGCGGACCTCCAGAAGCACAATAAAACCAAATTGGCTATTTGTTTTCTGTGGCTCTGGCTGAGCAGGGGGCCCTGACACCAACTATCAGCCCATACAGAGCCATCAGTGCAGTCAGAGGGAGGCTAACACACATACTCACACTCTCATAATGTTAATTTAGCCCCTGTAGTTTTATTCCAGCTCTATTGTGTGGCAGATTGAGTTGTTGACCTGTTGCATCAGGCTGAGAAACAAACAGATCCTTATCTTTTTTACAGGGATTTACTGAGAGAGAGAGAAAGAGGCTGGGTCATTTTTGACAACTGGACATTTGTTGTTGAGCTTTGTCACAATTAAATAAGACATGCATCAAAATTAAAAGTCCACTCATTCAAAACCAGTGTGTTGTTCACATTTACAAAGATATAAAAATGAAATTCATGAAAAGAAAAATTAAAATGCTCCACTTGCTGATATACAGAATATTAACTTTATGAGGGTCTGAATGGTTTCACCTGATTGCATCATTTTTAAAAATACTTTTGAGCTTTTAGTTTGAATTCCAAAATAATTCTGCTTTTATTAGTCCACAATATATTTAATTCCACACCTGGTTTTCATCATTGCGCTTGTGGTTTTTAGTTACAAGTTATTTATCTGCCAGTTTTTTTCCTCCACTCAATCTTACTGACTGATTTACTGACATATGGAAAAAGTCTGTGGATGATATAATCCAAGATACAACCAGTTATCATTCAAATCAAACACGGACCAAAATCCGGCTGCAAGATACATGGTCAGACAACCCTTCTGGTTGATAACTTAATTATAGCATTTCTACCTTAATTTTCTTTTTAAACAAAGTGTGGCAGTAGGTTATGTAACATCTATTTAGCTGAAAAACGCAGGCCTTTAAAAAGAGAAAGGCAGAGTTGAATCAATAGAAGGTGGGACACTGATGATCACCAGGTGTGACTGGTAGAAAAGGTTCAATGAAGCCCAGGTAGACTGACCTGTAACGTCCACAAACGCAGCACACCCTGGGCTGAGCTAAGCCGAGCTGGTCGGGCCAGTCGGCTCTTTAGGGAGGGACGGTTAGGACTGGTGGCCCCCAGCAGGACTAAACAAACTCCTCAGTCAGAGCTTTAGCAATGCAAATGGATGTAAATACCATAAAAGTGTGTGTGTGTGCTAGCCCCACACTGAATGGACTGGCCCCAGGGGGCTGACGTACCCCTGTAATCAGCCGACCCCAGAGTAATGAGTGTGTGTGTGTGTGTTCCTGCTTGCCTAATAAGCTCATTTACCCCCAAGGGCTGTGAGTGTGTTTATCAAAGACATTCTTCTGTCTCATTCATCCATCTTGGAGTCTTTGAGTGAAACTGCAAAGAGTTAACACATATAAAGAACTAACAAATAACACACAGACTCATAACACACACTATGGCGCTTCAGCAGAATCAGTATAGATAGAATATAGATAGGTGATTGATAAGACTGCAGGAACTTTTACAGCAACTAAGGAAACAGTTCAACAACAGGAACCTGGTTTGGGTTTTGCTTCACAGAACTCCCTGCTTCTATTTTCTGATGGCCCAGGAGATATCAGGTGTGGGAGTTTACAGTGCCCACTGAACACTGCTTACCATCAAGTTAAATGTATATGTTCAGGCAGCAGCTGTTTATAGTTTCAATATTAGGACTTTGGGTGGGATTTGTTTTTCAGTGTTGTTGATGTGCAAATGACAGTAAAGAAGCCAAATTGCTGACTTTTCTCAAACTGAGCAAGATAAAGTGACGAATGTAAGAGAGAGAGAATGAGAGAAACTTTATTCTGCTTTTTTCCCAGAAAAAAAGATGAAGAAAAACAACCAAAAAAGGAAACAGATTATCTAGTCAATAGGGAGACATCTTGTCTTTGTGGTGTTTCCTCCCTTTCCACCTCCACATCTTCTTTCCCACATAGATTCTAACACCCGCAATAAAAAAAAAATCACATCTCACACTAAGCTATCACTTTAAATTATCTCCAAAATGCCTGATGTTTGAGGTTCTTCATCCAAACCGCAAATGTGCTTTTCTCAGTTTGCTTTACCACAAGCCACTGTTGGACGCAGCAGGAGCCATTAAGAAGAGACACAATTAGGAAACAATGCAAGGAACAGTAGCAGGTCCCAGGATTAGACGAGAGGTCAAATGTTAATGTCTTCTTTTAAGGCTGAACGCGTGGAGGAGGGTGTGTGTGTGTGTGTGTGTGTGTTTATAACTGGACAGGCTTGTTTCTCTGCAAGCAGGGCAAAGTTCCCTAAAAATGTCCACCTTAATGTGGAGGAATGTGAGCTATGTCTTTGCACTTTAGTTGACAGAAACAAAAAAATGCTTTTGCACTGTAAAATCTTAACTGAACTTATGATCTCAGTGTGAAAAGTGGCAAAATCCATCTGAAAACTTAAAAAAAATCAAGTGAAAAAAATGTGAGTAAACCAAAAATGCAGCAAAAACAGCTGTTTTTCTTTCTTTTTTTGTTCTGCTTATTATTCCAGCCTGTCTGTTCTATTTTTCTAAATGTATCTATAACTAGAAAACTGTTAATTTCTTAATTGGTTCTGTATCTAACGGTGTTGTAATGGCCGCACACACGAGAAGGCTCAGTTACAAGCATCTTTTCTATGTTAAAAAAGAAGAGGAGGTAATCAGTGACACTCCTCAAAATGTGCTTGGCAAGCTTCTACAATCTGTGCCACAGCAGTGTGCCTCAAGTAAATGATATTTGCCGGCTGACAGCTTCTCTAATTACAGGTTTTCTGAGTCCTGCATGTCGTGACGCTTAACGTTTGCCTGGCTGCTTTTAATAGTGTGCATTTGTTTTATTTATTTATATATATTTTTTCTTCTTCTTCTTTTTTTTTTATTTATCCTGGAGCAAATTTCTCCCGTCTCAGAAGAAAACAAGCAGTTCCTCTCTGCCATCGTTTTAAAGACCTGCTTACATGCAGAAATTACCAGCATGTAATTGATAAGCAGGTGTGATATGTGGATGCATAGACAGAAGTTGGCACGGCAAGTAGCAATTCCAGTTTTATTTTATGAGCTCCATGCCTTCTTGCACTCTGTTATTATTTTGATGTCTTCTCTCCATGGTTTCATTTACACTTTTTATTCTATTCCTTGATGGTTTACTTTATGTTTGTTTTCTTTAAGCTCCGCTTCGTCTTATAAGAGCAACTCAACACCCTGTTTTTTAGCTGTTTTTCTGGTCTACAAAAGTGATTCACAACAATTTTGACCTAAAATAAAAGAGTGTCTGTTTGTGATCCCTCATGGCCTTTATGAAGACATACATTTTTGAACACTTCAATCAAGGATTTTGATTTACCTTGAGGTGAAAGTGTCCTGTATTTCACAAGAAAAAAAGCAACAGTTTTAAAGAAAAGTAAGAAAAAAATAAACTTCTTTTAGTAACAGATTTTTTTACTCTCTTATTCCTTCAATCTTCTGAGATTTTTTATAATAATTTGATAATTGCTTTACTTCTTCCTGTAAAAAACAGGGAAAAAACTCTCTTATTTTTGTTGCGAGGGAGGAGTCTGATACCACTCTTACATCAGTCTGGCAAATACAAGCCTAGTTAGCTTAGCTTGACCCAGCAGAGTAACAGTCAAACCACAGCTTTTCTTTTTACACTTTGTTTTTTGTGTGTATTCATCAAAAAAATATATAATGTGTTAATTTGTGAATGTTAAAAGGTGCTGTTAGCTGGATTTAATTCCATATAGCTAGAACCAGGCTAGCTGTTTCCATCTGCTTCCAGTCTTTATGCTAAGCTAAGCTAAATGGCTTCTGGCTGTTGCTTCATATTTAACAGAGAGACATGAGAATGGTATCAATATTCAAAAAACAGCTTTTAAAATGACCCATAATAACTAGTATAAGTAAGTTAAAAAAGTAAATAAGCAATATGATTTTAGTTGCGACATATTAAAAAGTGGCAGCTGAATGTGCTCTTCAACCAGTGTTAGTTTAAGTGCCTCTCTATCACCAGTTTTAGAGACTTTTAGTCAAAAGGGGGAGACAGTAAGACAGAAAGAAGTAAGGAAAAGGGAAAGAGGAGAGGAGTCATGGACAAATAACGATCTAAGAGTTACTGTGCTATCAAGCTGGTTTTCCAAGTTGAAAGTGACAAAGTGACATTTGATGTTATCTCCTGCTGAATGTGAATTAAATAGTAACTACAGCTGGACTAAAAAGCACAGTACGCGGGTCTGAATATTCCCTCTCCTATGCTTCATTTCAGAGAACGTTCCTCTGGTTTGTCCCAAGCGCTGTCCTATCCTGACCTCTAGCTTGTGTTAATCACTCCTCTTCCCTGGAAGCACCAGCCCAGATAATTACTCTGAGAAACTCAGATCAAATGCAAGCCCCCTTTCGAACAAACAAGCTTTCCCATACACCCAAGTGGCAACACACATCCCTCTGGGAGCTCCGCGTTCCCTCCCTCTTTTTTTACCCCACGTCCGTCAGACCTCCACGGCCTCAAAACAAGTAGCCTAAGAGCTTCCCAACTTCCTTCCTTTGCCCCCACCATCACCCAGTAATGAGCGTGATTATCAATCCAAACAATAGTTACAATAATTGCAGCATTAAAGGGTAGCCATCTCCCAGGCACTTCCTGTCCGGGGATGACTGACATGCTAGCAGCTTCCTGCTTCCTCTCCGAATGAGTGGGAGTACACAAAAGGGCGTGGCCTTCCATGTCTAATCACTCTGGGCCGTGAGGAGCTAATGGGCTAACGAGGTTTAGTAATGTACCATGACATAATGAGATTATGTCATTTTATAATTATATAGCGTGAACGTTATAGAGGTTTGATGGGCCTGATATAGGGTAGGGCAGCAGAGTGAGGCCTTATCAGTTGGTATTGCTTTCAGGGAATTCTTTGTGTGTTCATTTCTTCCAATTTTCCTCGAATGCAACTATAATATTTCACACGTAAAAGTGCATCATCTTTATCTGGTTTCGCCGTCGCCCCAGTGCGATGACGGAAAATGCGGGAGTCATTTTTGATAGATGCTTACGGAAAGTCTGCAGCAATGTTTATTTTTACATCTTCTCAGAAGTGGCTGTCGAGATCATTTTACTTTGAAAAGTTGCTTCTTGTGTCTCTTTACTCTAGCAGAGGGCATGCCAGTTTCACCGTTTTCACACCGTAAAAGCCCCCCACTGCCCCCCCCCCTTCTGTAACCACCTGCACGCCCGCAAAAACCAGCTAGAGCTAACTTGGCTCATCATCAGCTATTCTTATCCTGAGAATCAAAACAAAGGAGCCTGTCGCCGTCACACACACAGAGGCTTTCTCACACTTTCTGACATGTTTACACTCTAAATAGAGCCAGGGCAAGAGCTGCTGAGAAAGACTCTCGTCAGCAGCCTGCCCTCATCGCTGAGCTGTCACAGGCACGCTAACCTGAATGCATGTTTTTAATCTTTACGCTCAACCTCCTCAGGACAAAATATGTGTGAACAGGTTGTGCATGTGCCCGTCAGCACACCATCCATGTCTTGCAACCTCTGTGCATGTTCGCCTTGAGGACAGGGCATTGCTGCTTTGCACGTCACATACCAGTCCACGCTCTGTACTACTGTCAATGACGTCGTGGCACGGGTATGGGGACATTAATCACCCTATGGCATTCGGTCTCTTCTGTCACAGCATTTGGAGCAGCATCAAGGAAGTGGTTAAATAGTGTTTAGCTTTTAAAGAATGAAGAACTAACTGCAGGATGTACATGAGATACAACAAGATGAGGAAGATATCTGTTTACAGAACGGAAGGTTCTTGTGCAAATTTCTAGTTGGGGCCTCCACCTGGCAAGTCAACAGGTGGATTCACACTTGCACTTTTAGTGCAATTATTTTTGGCATTTTTGTGTATTCATTACTTTTAGGGAATATACTTGACAACATCTTAGGTTACTGTATAATTACACCTGTCAGTCATGTGCCATAATAGTTCTTGAAATAAACTTTTAAGTGGTACTTTAAAGGCAGTAATACACATTTATTAAATTCTCAAACATGCTACTTATAGAGTCAGTTATGATGTAATTTTTTGTAATTATGATTTTCTGTTTTAATTATTAAAAAGTAGGGACATATCTGTGAGTATTTTATAAATAAATAACAAAAAACTTGAAACAACCATTCCACAAGTGAAGCTGTTTATTTATTCTCTGCTTATTTAAAGGAAATCTGGTCCTATTTTCATCTTCACTTTCTTTATCTAGATTTAAATCAGAGGAGGAGCTTGTTTACTGTGATAAAAGAAACATTGGTGGGGTCTTGTAACCAGAAACATTTGTGATGGGAATAAATAAGTTTAAATCTCTGTATTTTGTCTGCTAGAAATCTCAAACTTTGAGCATTAAAAGTTGGCTAAACATGTATGTATTGTTTGAAATCCTGGTAATGTTTGTCTCCAGTGACAACCACACAAAATTTCCCATACTGGCTACAAGGCTGAATAACCGATTTAAAATTCACTTTATTTTCTGAAAAGCTCAACGAAACGAAGCTGTAAACAGACTACACTTAATGCTTAATGTTTTCAGTACATACAAATATTCTCTTTCTGACTTAAGAATATCTTTATCTTTGTCAAAGCAGAGGCAGATTTCTTCTGTCTACCTGCTTCTACATTCTTGCCTCTGCTCAAACAACCTGTCTAACATTTCTGGCTCCTTGGCGAAGTGCACAAAGTATCACATCACATCTGATTACTGACTAATCTTGTTGTTCTTGGTCGGGGTTTCCTCATACGATCTGGACGGAGATAGCGAGAGAGTTGATACGGCATCATGCTACTGTAACACTAGTCGCCCATTTATCCCAGCTACGGAGTATCATACAGTAGGGCCGGGCCTGCCCTCCATAACCTACACTCCCCCTGTCACTTCTCCTGTCACTCCTCTTCCTCATGCTTCATTAGCAATGCATTGAACAGACGTTGAGCAAGACATGTCACTCCTGTGTCATCACCACCGGGAATGACAGATAGCTTTTTGAACTTGAACAATACTCCACAGACTTGTTTCTGTGCTAACAAAAATAAATAGTTAACTGAAGGAAATTTCTACAGAGGTTGTTGCACAGGAAGAAACTCTCATCAGAGTTGATTATATTATTATCTTTTCATGTTTTTTCTCCTCTAGAATCTGCAGCTGTTTGCACTTCGCTCAGCGAGACTGACAGGTACACACTGACGCATGCCAAAATATGCAGCGTCGTTGGCGCTTGCGTCGGAGGAGCCGTGTTTGATCACCTAATCCTGTAATTAGTCGGTCGTGATAGTTGTCTGGGGAGATTGCTTGATTGCAATCACAATAGTGGACCTGCTGTGCTGTTGCCGCATAGCAACGCGGTGATACAAGCGAAGGCCGCTCTGTTAGCTTTGCTTTCCTGCCATGAGAAGATGTAGTCGAGGTGGGGGTGCCTGTTCTGTTCTGTTCTGTGCAGCTTCCTCCTCCCTCCTCCTCCTTCATGGGAGCTGTTAAATGTATCACAGAAACACTTGATAGTGATAGTGGTGTTGTTTGAATGTGTGTGTGTGTGGGGTGGGGGTTATTCACACCTGCCAGGCACTGGTTGACCACTGCTTCCTCTTGCGCCTCTGACAGCACATAGCGCGTGGATTCAGCGTGTATTTTTTATTACTGTCTGGGAGCGAGCTGCAGCTGAGTGTATTTTCACCCTGACTTGAGTGAGAAACTGACTTTTTTTGGGGGGGGGGGGGTCTCTCACGAGCCTTTAAAGGCCCCCTGGTGATACTCAGCAACAATAAACTCGAGCAAAAATGTGTGAAATGGAATATTTTTCTGTCTCGTGTGGCACATCTGTTTGTGTAGCGTGGGTTGCTGCAAAGTGGAGCAGTTTGTATGTGAATATACTGTATCTGTGTGTGTGTGTGTGTGTAAATGTGTGTGTGTGGGTAAGGAGTAGGAGTTTGTAAATATGCGTAGGTGAGAATATCAACCTCCCAACCACACCTATTTTTAGAGCTATGTCAGCTTAAACTGAAAAAGGGGGGGGGGGGGGGGGGGGCAAATATGCCACTCCCAGTTGTACAATCAGCCAGGCTGCACACAATTTTACCATTACAAAAAACAGCCCACAACAACCTTACCTTCTATATAGATATGAAACAGGAAAGAATACATTATTGAAAGGGGATGCGGAGAAAAATAGAGCAACAATATCCTAAATTCTTTGGCGTGTACTAAACGAGCTGCAGGCTGAGACTCACAGAGACGTGCAGGTGAATGTGATGGAAGACGAAGCTCCTTCTTCTTGTTACAGGTAATTTATTTTGCCACAATTTCCCAACATTTTCTCCCTCCCCCGGGTTCGCCGATTTCTACCTCATAACCTTCACCCACTCCTTACCCCTTCATGTCTTCTTCTCAGTTACAGTAGCAGAGAGACGGTGAGCCACTTCAAGGAGTGTGAAAGCGGCTTTCAAAAAACGCTGCCTCCCTTCAAACCTCTCCAACGCCCCCTGAGTGTCAAAAAAGACCTCTCTCTCTCTCATTCCTTCACAGGAAGTTGTGGTTGAGGAGATGTCAGCATCGTCAAAATACAAGTTAATCATTTTTTTTTTTCAAGAGCGTGTGACGAGCAGGGGAGAGATTCATTAAAAGAAAAAGGCCAGCAGCTGCCATAGCATTGTTTGGAAAATTTTAAAATGTACAATCCCAGTACTGTGTTTTCTTTAAATTTAGAGTAAAAGTGTTTTCAGTAAGGTTGATTTAACTGCTCTGATCACCCACGTTTGACCTCCTTCTTTCAGAGGGCTGCTACAGGATGTTCAAAACAAAAACATCACCTGCTTTTTGGCTTGTAACCACTTGAAGTAAAGCTGCTCGTGACCTCTTATTACAGCCGTCTACCAGTTGTGACCAGTTCAACCAAAGAGTTATTTTTTTCCCTGTGTTTGTATTATTTAAATTTTAGCATATTTTTTGTGGCTGAAAGACAAACTTTTCCTGCTTTCCACTTCTGTTGATTATCTCTAGACTGAAGCCTGGTATCACTAAATGGTGTATGAATAAATTTCACCTGGTATAACAAACACTTTTGTTTTTTGCTTGTCGTTTCACACCATGTCATTTCTCTACTGACTAAACCCTACCCCTACCCCCTAACCTTAACCGAAACGGCATTAGATTACGCACAAAAAGCTTAAAATGCACAGACCTGACAAAGGAAATGTCCCTGAAAGTAGCTGTGATTCATGCAGAAAAATATGTTCTATGATGCAAATATTTAAAAGTTTATATATGTGTAATCTCTGGATTCTTGTGACTTAATGAGACTATAAATCAAATTACTGCTGCATAGTAATACAATTAAGGGAATACTTTGACATTTTAGAAAATATGAATTTGCTCTCCTGTTGAGAGTTAGATGAGAAGATTGAGACAGTCTTAGGAAGAAAATGTTGAACTACACATAAAATTTTTTACCCACCAAAAAAGCAGATAGATTAATGGAGTTTTCAAGAAGATACCCCCAACAGTTTGTAAGATTACATATGTGGACGCATGTGTCACGCTAAGGACAAAAACACAAATTTCCATTATTATGGTTCATGTGGTGAAGCTGAATCTCAGAGGTCGACTGTTGAATCTTGAATGTGGGGGAGAGAAAGAGAGATAGAGATGGAGAGGGAGGGAGGCAGAAGAGGTGAGCTTCAGAGAAATTAAACTAATATCACTCTCCGTCTGTAGTGGCTGATATTTCATTTACCAGCGGGGACTGAGGTGCTGTGACTCCCCCTCCCATCTCAACACCACCACCGCCACCACCGCCACCTCAACCGCTATGTCTGTCAGTGGCTGGCCCTGACGCTCCCCTGCAGGTGATAACAGATTAAACCTATTCCATTTCATGCCTCAGGCTCCCAAATACAATCCATGTGGGGCTCCTCCAGACCCCCGCGGCCCCCCCGCCCTCTGGGCCCCCTGCCCTGGGTAGAAAGCTGGCAGCGGCTGCCCCAGTCCACTGGGCTAAGCCGCCGAGATGGAGGCCTGCAAGATTACAGGCCATCTGAGGAAATTACTGTGTGTGTGCATGTGTGTGTCCAAGAACGTGTATGTGACAGTTTGTGTATGTGTGTATAATAGGGTTATGTCAGCTTAGATGGTCCATGTGCTGTATTTAACACCGTATTGCCTTCTCTTTTTCACTTATTAAAGTTTAGAAAGTATCTCAGAAGCATAATTGCAACTGAGTACACATGCTGATTGTGGAGCACTTTGCCTTTCAACCTCCAGGTTCTAGCCACAATAAATGAATCAATCCTCCTCCACTGTGTTGATGTGTTATTTCTCAGAGTCAGGAAATGTCCAAAGGATGCCGCCGAGGTGCTTCCCCAGTTGCATTCCTGCACTCCAACCAGGAATGGTGTCAGAGGAGGAAATGAGAGAAATCGAACCCGCCGAGCTTCCTCAAAAGTGGGCTTCCTGGACTCAGGAAATGGAACGGCCCCCCGGTGTTTAAAAGGTAGGCCTGAGTGACCAGACCTCTCTGCTTCCCCCCTGAGGCCTCTTTGGCCTCTGAGCACACTTGGTCTGACATCAAAGTGCTACGATGCTAAGAGAAAACACATTACAAAAAAGATGAATTCAAACTGACACTGTTCCATCTCTTTCAAATGCTTTCTGCAAATCCTCGAATGCTAGCTCCGCAGGCAGTTCTATCTTTGCCTCCATCTATCCTGGTCAAGTTGTGGATGTAATTTGTCATGAAGCAGGTTTTGATGGTGGCGAGAGATAACTGACTAAACACCTCAACCTGCTGCCAAGCCATCACTCACATTAATTAGAGAGGCGGAACTGGGTGCAGATGTTTTAATCATGGAAAATCTGACAGGGACTTGGGTGTAAATGACTGAGCAAGTGCAAAGTTGGTGTTAAAATGACACATTTTCCATTTTGAGGTGTCATACTAATAACCAGAGCTGAATGTTTGATTAGAGCTGCTAAAAAAAGCTGTTATTTGTCAGGAGGGACTGGCAATGTGGGTGGCCACTTTGTTCCAGACTGAAATATCTCAGCAACTATAGAACATGATTCATGGTCCCCTAAGGACAAATCTGACTGACTCTGGTGATTCCCTGATTTTTCCCATTGTGCAACAGTGAGGTCCCAATAACTGTTGAATGGGCTGCAGTAACATTTGGTACTCATTTAAATTTTTCTGGTGCCAACATCTGGTCAAAATTTCATCCAGATACCTATAAAACTAGCTAAATGTAGCCTATGTTGTAAACTACTTATTGTAAATTAGCAAATGTTAGAATGTTAACACGCATAATGCTAATCCTATATCTGCTAAACACCTGCTAACACACCCAACACTAATATTATACCTGCTTAACATTGGCATGCTAACATTGTCATTGTAAACACATTGTAAGCATGCTGAATTCTGTTAAGAGTCCTAACATTATACCAGCTTAACACCTGCTAACATGCAGAATGCTAATATTATTCCAGCTTAACACCTGCTAACATGCAGAATGCTAATATTATACCAGCTGAACATCATGCTATCATTGTCATTATAAACATGTTATCATGCTGATGTTAGAATGCTAATATGCAGAATGCTACTATTATATCTACTTAACATGGCCATACTAATACATTCATTGTCAACGTCATTGTAAACACCTTAGCTTGCTGATGATAGCATTTAGTTAAAAGCACTGTAGCACCAAAGCACAGTCTCATTGAGCTGCTAGCATGGCTGTAGATTCACAGACTTATAATTCAGTAGATTAATTACAGAAATATATTTAATTTTTTTAAAATATTTCGCAACACTTTTCTTCGATTACAAAAGTTTTAATGCATTAAACATGATTTTTTAACCAATATTTTTCAAGACTTTCCATACCGGTGCAAGAGGCCGCACGCTGTTATTAGCGCTTGAAACTTTTTCTCACTTTGCCATGCGTCAGTGCATTTCAAAAACCAGGGGCTCAGCACTTTCACTAGAAAATCTGACACGGTATTTTGTTTCAGACATCAAAACCGAGCTCTCTGTCTGCGCTTCTTTAAAGTTCTACGGGTCATGAAGCCGAAACTCACAGAGAGACACTGTCACAACAGAATCATCCCGTGTTGAACCACTTTTTGCCTTTGTGAAACTGAGGCATTTTCCCTCCTCTGTCCTTGTCCTCTGTCCACTGTCCCTTTTTCCTTCAAAGATATGCCATGCAAGAGTTACACAATACTAGGCTTGAGTAAACCTGCTCTGTGCTTCTCAACAGCCAAACAGCAATTCCTCCAATGACCCCTTAAGCGCAAAAGATTACCTTATGAAATGAGAAACGGCGATTATGGCTATATTTACAAGTTACTTAGCCTGTACTAGAATCAGCATCCTAAAAGAGAAATATGAAAAATATAGATTTATTGCCTGCTTAGGTACCCAAGCCAGGATCATCTGTACTTATACCTTATATTCCTATTTTCAGACTGGGATATTGTACAAAATGTGCTTCTTTTTTTTTTCTTTTTCTTTCTTTTTTTTTTTTTGAAAAAGTTCAGCTGCGGTTTAGGACCAAATTTACTTGCAATGTCCCACAAGGAAATATCTAAATTTTCATGTGTGTGTGGAGTTAAAAAAGCAATGAGGAGAGTGAAGAAGTGAGCTCTCCACAGCTTAGCGAAACTCTTCAGACACAGAGGCAAATGCTCCTATTTCTGAGAGGCTGGGCATTGATGTGGGATTGTGATGTGTAACTGCATAACAGATGCATAACAGAGCGTAGAGGGAAATAGCAAAAAAAAAAAAAAAGAGTGAAGATTGAGGAAGAAATCAAGAAATAGAGATGTGTGTATTTATACTGTATCTCAGCTCTGCACATTGGAGTGTGTTTGTGAGTGTGATTTCTCTCATGTATCGCTTGCACTAAGAAGAGCTGGCTGATGATAAACAGGATTAGCGGATTATTAGAGGGGGCTGAGGTGTGTGTGTGTACAAGTGTGTAACACGACAGAGATGTGTGTGTGTTTATGTGGCTGTGTGCATTTGTAGCCTCTGTTTTGCTTATTTTCCTCCTATTTCCCCGGTCACACCCACACTCAACTTCTCTCTGTATCAATGCATTTGAAAATTCTCAAAATAGCCGTCCAATCAATGCTTGACCTGCTTCTGCATCAATCCCACACATCTAGTCATGCTTCTTTTAGCTCTGTACATTTCACATTATAGTATCTGTGTCACCACCTCAGAGCTCCAGGGGGGAGGAATCCCGCTGCCGACGCACCGAAAGCACCACGAGAGAGAAAATGAAGTCATTAACCAGACTCCCCTTTTACTTTTCATACCTTGCAAAGTCACTGCCGATGTGTGTGCGCGTCGGTTTGGCGGAGAGACTACAGCCGAATTTGCATGAAGTTAACAGAAAAGGTGAGAGAAGAAAGAGCAAGGATCTATTCATTACCAGGTAATGGAGAATGATGAAAGGGAAAGTGTGAAATAGCAAGATAGCGATTTGACCGTGCATATTTAAAAGGAAGAAAGAGAAGGCCAGAGGGAGCCAAGCAGCTATCACAGCTGGTGCGATAAGTGGCCCCCATAATCAAAATGCTATCTGTTATAACTAAAATTAGTCCGACCCTGTAAGGTTGCCTGTTAGAATCCCTTGACAGGCAGGAAATATATGGGTGGGGACTGTGAATGTAGCACTGTTAATGTGCCTGTGAATGACATGACTGTGTCAGTGTCTAAAAATAGTGGCATGGTCACAGGTTTATCTTCTGTACGGTGGCCAGGTTAGGACATTTTAGATTGTAATGTCAGACCTTTATCAATCTATGCTGCACTTCTACAACCAAAGACCCGTCACTGCTTTGAGTTACATTGCTAATGTGCTAATGTGGATGGGCCTACAGTTAGCATGTTAGCATACTAATACTACTAGGTTGTTAGCACGCTACAGGGTCATGGAGCATCATTTTATATGTCTGACATTTGTCATCCCACAATCTGCTTACTTAGGTCTCTCATTTTTGTCGGCCATTGATGAATTTGATAGGATTGGGTTGAAAGACTCTGTCTCAGGCTGTAACTGTGTATTATGTCTTCAAAAGGACTCACAACATTGTCAGTTGCTCCCATTAAAATTTCAGCTTAACTGAATTAAGAAAATCTGTAACATTTCAAACCCAAATGTTTTCTGTATCAAGGTCAAAGACGTTTGATATTTGAACCCAAACTTACGGTGGCCCCTGACAAAGTACATACAAGAGAGAAAGCACAAACATTAGTGTCATACTCAAACTGGCAGCAGTAACTATTACATTTCAACTCTGAGAATAAGTTTTACCTTCCAAAATGCTGAGGACAGAGCCAGCGATAAATTACGAAAAGAGCTTGCCAAGACAAGACTGTTCTCCCTGGGACAACACCACCGCACATCGACAGCAGGCCAGGTCATCTCTGGAGCGAAAATGCAAACTGCTGAAGTTATTATTTATCATATTATTTGGATAATTTGACCACAGATTCGATATCAACATGGTTCCAGTGTGGCGAGTCTCACTGCATGTACATTTCTAGATTTGAGGCATGTTTCCCTTCGTGTCTTGTATGTGCTTTGTCCTTTGAGGCCACCATACAAACTTGTTCGGGCCAACACCACTCTCTCATTATTAATTATTATTATTAAAGCTGAAATAAAACCAGGAACAGATTACTATTTGCAAATCCCTTAGGAGAAAAAATAATGGACTCTGGACAAGATAGACATGTGTTTTCATAGTGATTGTTTGGATATCAACAGGCTGTACAACGGCTGATTAATAGCTCTCCAGTCATCATCACTGTTTTGGTCTTTGCAAATTTTCAAACTAGAAAAACATGGCAGCTCTCCTCAAAAATCAGTTCCTGAATACATTTGAGGTGAGGAATGGATCAAGCAATTGCACAATAATGTTTCATTTTATCTACAAGAACAAATTTTCATACTTTTTTTGGAGACAAGCAAGTCAGCCAGGAGGCTGATTCAATTTCTGATGTGTCCAGAAAACTAGGATTTTAACACACAACAGCGCTTTACAACACAAAAAGTTTCTCATTTAAAAGTTTTCAGTTTATTCTCGGTAGTAAAAGGGCAAAGAGAGGAAAAAAACTTCGCACCTAAGAGCACTGTTTGTGACAGGAAGCTGTACGGGAAATGTGGTTTTAATTTTGAGGAACATAAGCATTTTAACACCAGTGGTGGGAGACAGCAGCTTCCACTTTGTGTATCGTAATCAATTGAGATCATTAATTTGACGATGAAACATTGACTGAGTTATTCAGGTTAAAACTGAGTCAAAAGCTGCAAGATATGGCTACAAGAATAAGCAAAGATATACATGTGCATCGTAGCAGACTGTAACTTTGCCACCTCTTGGGATTGTTGGTAAAATGAAGTCACAAATATTGACAGTCCGCTGAGCTTAGGCACACATGCACAAAAATACACACGTATATACACACTCCTCCTGCATGGGAAACCAGACTTAGCTGGTGGTCTTTCCCACCAGCACAGGTGTGTGGTGTGTGTGTGTGTGTGTGCGTGTTCAACTCTTCTGTCTTTAAGGTAACGCTTAATTAGACCACAAACTGACAACTCTGTGTGTGTGTATGTGTGTGTTCCGAGTGTGTGTGTGTGCACCGCTTCACCTTTAATTCTCATACCCTGATCTCTTATGTCAATGGGTGTAAATCTTTCAAAAGTCACAACAACAACACAATTGCACCTTTTCCAAGACGTATGTCAACACTTTGGTCCCCCAACCCCCTGCAAGCACATACAAACACCCGCAGTCACTCTTGCCTCTTATAGAGCATCCTGTTCACAAACACCTCGAGAGCAAGTTATTTTGTGCTTCTCGGGGCTCACTTGTACAAAGGAAGAATTAGGGAACTTATTTGTGTTGTAGCGTGCACTCACTTCTACAAAGGGGGAATTAGGAAGTTATTTGTGTAGCTCATGTTCACTTTTTAAGAGAGCAAGCCATCAGTGGAGCTGTTTATCTGTGCCTGTACAAAGCCAGGATTAGGGCCCTGTCTTTGAGGCCCGCTCCGTAATCCCTTTATGGATGTCACCTGTCATCTCTCTCTAATCACCCTCCAACTTTCTCTCTCCCACCGTACCTCCACCTCCTCCTCCCCGCCACTGCCACCCTCCCTTCCCTTCGCTTGTCGCCCCGCTATCTGCTCATCACACTGCCTTTTGCTTGTTTCCGGATGGAGATGAAGAAAGGGGGGAGGCAAAAGAGTTCAAGAGTGAAGGATGGGCGAGAGCGAGGGATGGGGGGGTTTAGGGAAATCAGGAGTTCATAGGAAGAAGAAGGAGAAGGAGAAGGGAGTGTGGCGGAGAGAGAGCACACGCACCCTGGCACCCAGCCTATCACCACCCGGGGCCAAGTAGTTAGCCCTCCTTCCACATCTCCTACCTTTTTCCTCCTACCTCTCTCTCCTACCTTTTCATCGCTCTCCATCTCCACAACACCAAATTTTTTTCCCTTTATCCATCACTTTCATATCTTTTACCTTGTTGATCTCACTCACAAGTCCTGCCAGCTCCTCCCAGCTCTTTACAACTGGGTGATGCCACCCTTCATATAAAGCCTTGTGTGTATGTCCACCTATCCATCCATCCATCCATCCTGTCCTATCTGTCCATCCATCTTCTACTATCTCCTCTCAGCTTGCATGTTAAATGTGATGTATTTATCCTGCATGTAATGTAAGTCGCAGCTGGCCATTAGTCAATTAATATGAAATTTAATCTAATAATTATGAGAATCCAGCGATTAACCTAGCATTTCTCTTTCATTTACCCTTGATGATTTTGGTAGTGGGGCCATGAATCCTAACTTCCTTATCTCTGTCTCTCCCCCCTCTTCTCGAGCTTCTGTTCTCTTTTCTTCACAAGGGCAAACTTAATACTCTTTCCAAAACAACCTGTCCTCAAGGCTCACTACTTTGCCAACTAATCGAAAACTGTGAATGAAAGTGTAGGTTTCAAAAGAAGCACAGAGAGAATGAAAAAGTGTATCCTATTAGGCCTTGTCTGGCCCACTACTGTTTCTCCTTCTTTCTGTTTCTGGGCAGTAGAGCTTGCAGTAGCGGGGCCAGGGACTGAGGAATCTGATAGGGATAAACCACCTGCCGGGCCCACACAAACATCCCAGCAGGCTTACGCCCCCGCCCCGGCTCCCATTGCTCATTTAAGATGGCGGTCGGAGAGGCCAGCAATTAAGTTTTAATTAGGTGGGGTAATTATTGCCGGGCAGGAAGTATCAGACGCCAGGCTGATTGTTCTCTGGCCCAAGGAGGAGGGGATGTAAGTTAATGGAGGAGGGAGGGGGGAGACAGGGAAGGAGGCGAGGAGTGGGAGATCTTTACACCCACGTACCCCCCCTTCAAAACCCCACCTCCATTCACAGTGGCCATGACCTTTGGATGCTCACAAGTTTCACCAGGTCATGTGGATGATCAGAGGTCACACTACATGTGCTCTTACACACACACGTGTATGTTTAAATCCACAACAATGTTTTTATGGAGACCAAAGAAAATTATTCA
The DNA here is from genome assembly GCA_033238685.1 of Lates japonicus. Taxonomy (NCBI): domain Eukaryota; kingdom Metazoa; phylum Chordata; class Actinopteri; family Centropomidae; genus Lates; species Lates japonicus. Next base: position 6,040,637 of record BRZM01000005.1, on the reverse strand, counting down.
GCACAATAGAAGGATGGCGTTCCAGTTTCTAAAGGCTTACGCTTTTCCCCATGATTCCTATAATTTATGATGAGACTGTATTTACCCAAAAGGATCTACTTCTACATCCATACAATGAAGTCTAGATTGGTGATCAGGAAGGAAGACTAGGGTTGGAGAAAATTAGCAATCAGATGATCGTGACAGGTTAGAAACAAGCTTAAAGAGGAAGCCAGAGTATCTCTAGTATACCACTGTATTTGATGCTAAACCAGCGGTGCCTACAACTGAGTCAATGTAAGTTAGACCAGAATTTTCCTTGAAGCTGCTGGTTAAAATAAATTCTGTAACTTGTAATATATATATCATTGTCATTGTGAGCTCATCTATAGCATCCTGTAAATAAGTCCCAATTAGCAATAACAATGAAAACTTCTTTTGAATGGATGCAGGAGGAAATGACATTATACAGTAGATATGTTCAGCCTGGTGTGTGTTGTCTCGCCTGATTCAAACCTGCAAGGTGCTCTCTTCAAACATTTTACTAGCTTTTGATTGGCTCAAAGCCAGCTTGGTTAGAATTTTGGTGCTATTTTCATTCATGCCAATCAAAGTTTGATTGACAAAAAGAGAAAGGAGAAAGAGAAACTAAAATTAAAAAAACCAAAAATGATGGCGGTTGTAGGTGTAACCTGAGGCCTGTTCTGGCTTCAAGAAAATACTGATTTTTTTTTTTTTTTGGGGGTTTTACCTTATTGTGATATATTGCGGAGGAAACAGGGAGAAAGAGAGTAGGAATGACACGTATAAAAGGTCCGGGCCAAACTGGAGTCAACTGGGACCAGCTGCTCAGGGCACTTAGGCCCATAGTGGTAATGCTGCCTAACCATTCAGCTACAGGGCGCCCAAGAAAATACTGATTTTAATGAAAATTGCAGGATTAGAGTTTCTCTTTCTCAGTTTTTGATTTTCTTCCTCTCACCTGCACGCCACCTCACATTCTGTATCTGCAGGGATACACTTAAAGTATTAAATCCTGACACACTGTAGTATATTTTAGGATATCAGTCTAATAAGTACAGAATTATATAATCACTTAGGTACTTTTAAGTCATTATAAAATGTTGCTAGTCACTTGAAATGTAGGAAAAGGGTGAAACGTTTTTCTGACATCACATTACTGTGTTAAATGTTTACTATGACTTCAGGTCTTTACACAGTTTTTAATGCAATTAATTCACACATCAATATATTTTTTCTAATTGTTATTTTTGATATGAGTACTTTTACACAAAACGCAAATATATAATTCTTTTTTCTGAAGGAGGTTGTTTTATCTGAGCTTTCACACCACAAATAAAGGCATTACAATCACACAGACTGTCCAAGGCTTCATTGAGTCAATCTTCTGCTTAGTTGGTCTTCTCCCTAATCAGATGCAGCACTACCATCCCCAGCAGGAACTCAAACTGTCCCACCGACAGCCTAAAATATGTCCGGGACTGGCCGTGGTAAAGCTTCAGCTCCCGTATATTCGCAGGTGAGTATTCAGAATTTTCATGTTGTTTAAGCTTCACGCCCTCAGTGTGTAAAGGCCTTTCATAGGTGGTATTTTAACAAATCTTATAAGAGACATAAGAATTGATACAAGTGAGAAAACGTCAAATATCACTTACAAAAGCTCCTTAAAGATTCAGATGAGTAAGCAGTTTGCTCCTCTAAAACGTTCTGCAACTTGTTTGAAATTATTTAGGGATTAAATCTCAACTTGGTGTGCTTTAAAGGGAACCTATTATGTTCATTTTCCAGCTCTGTATTTTTACTCTCAGACTCCACTACAGTAGCTTTGCAGTTTAAATAAAATCCTTATCTATCTTGCACTGGCCCCTCAGTTCAGCCTCTGTCTGAAACTGGACTAATATGGACTATGCAATGTCTATATAAGAAAAAATAAGGTAAAATATCATAGGTCCCCTTTTAAGTCTTGTTCTGAATCCATGCAAAATGAAGCCATGTTATTAAAAAGTAAATGAAAAACTTCCTGTTTTTGTTGACGTCATGCATGCAGGAACACCACAGTCACACTCCAGTGTTTACAACGTCCCAGTTGTCTGTTTTGGTTTTAATTGTGTCATACATAAAATATTGACATTTCATACAGTGCAGACAATGATATTGAGCCAATGAGACAAAAATTACATTCCAACTCTTTGGGCTTGGCTGTTTGTTCTGAGGGTTAATTGTCAATACAAACATCAAAGCTTCCATAACAACAGCAGTGCTTTTGAGCTTTTATGTGATGGTGGGTTTGCCTACACACACACACACACATAAACATGAGTGCAGACGTTACGCACACATTCACACCATAAAAGTCTCAGTTTACCTGAACCTACTCACCCTATCAGTCAGTATTATCTTCCCCTCTGCCCTTTTCTTTTTTTTTCTCCCTCCAGGCTCTAGTTTGGTCGACCAAATTACCACACAGTAACACTTGTGGGTGCCGCTAATGAGCGCAGATTACCCCCCTAAACTTCACCTGGCTGCCTGCCTTCAACCCGTTTCCAACTCTGATTCATCTAGACAGGTAGCAACGGAGCAAAAAATGCAGCTCCGCCCACCTCTAGTAGGACTCCACCAATCAGAGAGCAGCAGGGAAAAAGTATTGAGTAATTGCAACAAGAACCACAGAACCCTGGAGTGATCAATCAATGCAGACTGAGCCAGTGAATCCTACATCTTACTGCTGAAAAAAAATCACGTGATCTGATGTTGTCTTCTGCAAAAAGAGTTGCTCAGTCTACAAACGCCATGGAATGTGGCATCGGTCCACTTAACGTACATGTTCCAACAACAACAGAAAAAATAAATTTAATAACATCTGCAGCAACAGATTTAGTCATCTGGCAGTGAACACAATAGATTGTGTTTATCCACACCGCTGCTGTGCTCTAGCAACGTTTTGTCAACGCCCATGGCCCGAGACAAAATCAATGCACAGGTGCAGCAGTGATGTACTTTGAAATAGACCTCAGGTGCAAAAAATGTGTGGAAAAGTGTGAGTGAAACTGAAGCTGTCACGCAGTCGGTGTGGACAAGTGTTTTAGTTAAAACTGAAGTATATCTGTTTTGGCAGACGTGCGTTGGATGGATGACTGAAAAACATGGCTGAGACACGTCTGATGTGTGCACACACTGACCACAAACTTACTTTCAAAGGGGATGACACACAGCCGCTTATTAACTGTTTGGAGTTCTTCATCTCCTTGTGTACACTCTTTTATCAACCTGATGCCTTTGTTCTGATCTCTAATGTCATCCATGTTCCTCTAAGTCCCTGGATCATATGCAGAGCTGTTGGGTTTATCTGTAGTTTCCACTATTTACTGTGACTGCTGACTGCTAGAGTTTGTTGACATGCAAAGTGTGAGATTCACTCTCCTTTGTTGCTGGGATGTCAACAGTAAAATCAGGCAGAAAGCCAAGCCCAGTCCCTGCACCTCCTGAGTTCATCTGAAATTAATGATGAGAAGGCTGCTCCTGCGGAGAGGACAGTCAGAGGGCACACAGTACACTCGCACAGGATATAGGCAATGCATGCAAGTGTACATGAAGTGACAATGACAAAATATCGACACCTTTTTTTTTCTTTTTCTTCTTCTTCTTTTTTTTTTTTTGTTCCTCTGGGCCCCAGCGTGTGGGGAATGAAGAAATAACAGCACTAGTTAATTCCCCCACTGAAAGGTGCGACATGTTGAAATGTAATGACTTGGCTTGCTGAACTGAAACCGAACACTGCTTTAAACCACAGAGGTGTCGTGGATGGGAGCCGAGAGAGAAAAGGGGCACGGAGGCAAAGGTTTCTTATCCAAATTAATACAGAGCCTCGCCTTTCATAAAAGTCTTTATTGAGTAATATAGACTGTTCCAACTCACAATGGCTCTTTCAACACTCTCTTGGCAAAAGACTGCTATAGATTCATGTCCCCTTTTTTTACGCACTCCAAACATTTTCCTTATTTCATACTTCTATCTCAGAGCCCGTTTCTGCTATTCATCTATTCCCCTCGCATCTCGCCTTTCTGGAGCCATCTTTTCACGGCCCCTTCATTGACAGTCTCCCACTCCACCACCTCCCCTGGTCACCGGGGAGCTCATTCTTAGTTGCACAAAAAACGTCCGTCACGGATTGCCTTCCTCCCGTCCGCCTGTGAATTAGCTGTGTGATTACACTGAGCTGGTGGGGTAAAGCCCATGGTTGGATTAGGGGCTGCACAGGCTAAGGCCTCTGATTGGAGAAGCCCAGCAGAGTACAGACAGACCGACCAACGGACGGGCAGACGGCTGAAAGCGCTAGCGGGCTAACTAGCCACAGAGGAGAGGCGAGATCTGCGTGGCATGCAGTTGTCGCTTTGGCACATCACACTGATACTGGCTGCAGGGAAAGGCCAGCCAGATAGAGTCTGTGCCAGGAAGCTACAGAGAGGACAGTGTTTGGGCTTTGGGTTGTTATTTTTGGTCTTGGATGAATGGGGCTAGGGGTGGGGGGGCTGACATTAAAGTTAAGTGGAACTAGATCCTTCTGAGCAGTGAAGTTTGTCTCACAAATTGTCATTGTTTATGCCCTGTCATGTTCAAATGTCAATGAATGATAAGTAGGGTCCATAAAATAAACAACTGGGGTTTTTATGCAGCACTCAGTGATGAAGAACAGGCCAAATGTATAAAGAGTGTGTTTTCAAAGGCGGTGCATGTAGTATTTGCATTTTTCTATATGACCCCATGTATCTGTAAGCTGTAAAAACACAGCACAACCACAGTGGAGGCAGCAGACTGTGTAGGGATATAAATTAAAGTCAGCAGCAGACTCTGATGGACAATTATCTGCAGTGATGTCAACATAAAAACAATGAAGTAACCTCCCATGATCGCTGTGGTCAATGCTGAAGTTCTCAAGGAAGATATTCTGAGATATACACCAGAATGCATCACAGTGACATTCACTCACAAAATATGTGATTCTTGAGGCTCGGTGACATAATGACTACTCACAAAGGTAGGTAAATAATCTATTTAGCTGGCTCTATTTTCTCTGTCCTGTGCTGTTTACTCCCTCCTGATTCTTATAATTGTTCAACATTTTGTTCGACAAAGACTTTTATTGCAGAGGGAAGTACTACTGAGTCCTGTTATATAACCATTCTCCTGTTGTTGGCCAGTGCTCCAACTTGAACCCCATGGGCAAATCCCCTGATTTTGGTAATTCTATTATAATGACTGATTTCACCACAAAATCTTCTTAACAGCAGACAATTTGATTATGTCTCATCAAAAATAAAATATACTACTTAAGTATTTAAGTCAAATAAATCACAAGTGAAAACTATCTGTCACTCTGTAAATGGTAATTACTCTATTAAATTGTGACAAACTGTTCATTTGTCACAATTACCCTGACAAAGATTTATTGGTGTTAAAACACTAACACACACCTTCAGTATGTAAAGAAACAACCCCAACTCTCCTCCGCACAAAGAAACACAATAGGAAAAATCCTTTTCTCTTTCTCAGTTAATATTCTAAAGACTTCTTAGAGTACGCACATGTCAACGTCTTATGTGTCAAATGGCCAAACTACTCTCAAAGTACTACTGTACTTGGTGAGATTTACAGCTTTTGGAAGGTACAAAGTGGTTCTACACGCCTTGCCACTCCTTCAGTGTTACCTCACCACCTCTATTGTCAGTCTCATGATGCAGACAACGGAGCCTTGTCTTCAGTCGAGTCCCCCCAGCTCTGCTTTCACACATACAGTCATTTTTATTTTAATGTGTCTAAGCCATAAATTAGGAAGACAAATGAAGTTGCGTGCTTGTCCGTGCCTGTGTGTGTGTGTGTTTGAGCAGTACGAGCCAATCCAAACAGGGGTGCTGACATCCTTGAAATGTGTTTCTTGCTTGGCTTCATAGCTCCCAGTCATCAGCAAACAGTGCTTTGGAAGAGGGGGATTCTGGGAGTTAAAAAAAATAAAATAAAGAAAAACCTGTGCTGACCCATCTGACCTTGGCTAGGCTTGACGGTGTGGCCTGCAGAGAGGAAGGGAAACACGGGAGGAAAAGAAAAGGGAGGAGATAGATGGAGATAGAGGGGGAAATAGAGAAGGAGAAAGATATAAAGAGTGAGGGAGGGAGAGCGAGGAGTAGCTGCAAAGCAATAGCCACGAAATCATCCCTTTAACATCAAGGGCAACAGCGATTATTAAGCTTTCCCCTGCTTTGGCAGCATAGTTAAGTCTGTGTAGAAGTACAATAAAGATAGCGAATTATGACTGAGATGTATTTCTGCCTGCTGAGAATGGGTATCAGTGAGGAGTCCATTTGAAAGCTGCGTTCATTACCTTACGCAATTTGATTTTTGTGAAATCTAAGCAGAATTTTTAATGGTATGCCACACTGCTCAATAATTCCACTGATAAGAGCCAGGGAGAATGGGAGTGCAATGGCCTGTGTAAATCTGTGACTGAAGACATTGCGGTTATCGCTCTCCCGCCACCATCCCCATCCCTTCTTCCATCCCTCCCCTCGCTCTGCACTCATCCTTTACCATCCCCCCTTTTTCTTCCTCCTTTCCCCTCGCTGTCTCTTTTTTCTTAATTTTCAGAGTACCCATCTCTCTCATTCTTCACCTCTTCCCTTCTATTCTCTCCATTCTTGGCGCTTCCTCCTTCAATCTCTTCCTCCCTTTTGTGTCTCATAGCAACACACTGGCCTATATGTGCTTCCTCGCTGTCCCTCTTTTTTTTTCCCTCCCTCCAGAGCGGCTGTATACGCATTGTGATCGATTGTCTGCGCTTTGCTTTAGACGAGCGCATTTAAATACATTTTTATCTCTCGTCTGAAGCGTTTCCGCTTCTTGTTGTCCTTTTTAATAAAAACGAGATAAAACCAAGCTTCATTAAAAAGGTCACTGTTTGTTTATGCATTGTTGTTGTTGTTGTGGAGGTTCATGGGGAGACCTTGGAGGTATATCAGCGCTCATCAGGCAGGGACCTTTCATTACACTCCTATACTAATAATATTAAAAAACACACACGCATAGAAGAGATAAGGGTCCTTAGTGCTGGGATAATATTAAATGAAGCTAATGGCCCAGATTGTCCTGTAACAATTGAATAACATCGGCAGATAACGGCGAGCCTTTGCTCTGCGCCTTTTAAAGGATGGCCCTGTGAAACTGTAGATAGTGGCCTTGCACCAATGAAGAAGAGGAGGAGGAGGAGGAGGAGGGGGGGAGGGGGGAGAGGGAGTGGCGGCCTCTTCCTCTAGCCAGGGCCACAAAACATTGCTCCATCAGAAAATAAGATCACCTCCAAGAGGTCCAGACCAGAGAAGAAAAGGAGGGAGCAAAAAGGGGACAGGGGGGAGAGAGAGGAGGGGGGTGGAATTAACATGTTGGTTGCATGAATTTGCATCACATACTTGCATTTTTATTTTTCTATGTAATGGCTCCAGTGACCTTTAAAGTGCCTCTTGCGCGTCGAGGGCATGATAGCTCATTAGCTAGAGGAGAGCACGGCCAAGAAGGTAAGGTGAGGTGGGGGCGGGGGGGTAGGCAACACAGGGTCCTGGGCCAGTTTAAAGGAGGGGTGTGAGTGTGTATGTGTCACACAAGAAGCCTTTTACTTAACCTCTGACAGATGAGAAAGCCACGGCCCTGATGACCAACACCACCGGTCTATCTGATGGAGTCTGGACCACAAGAAACACATTTTTCCAAGAGGGTGGTGGTATATTTTGCCCTCGGGAGGTTTTGATGCATGTGTGAGGTTCAGAAATGGACTACCACCAGCACAATTTTTTCATTTGTCTTTGTAAAGCTCGGCCTGTGTTTGATTCAGTATGGCTTTTCCGCATTGTTTATTTGTTGATTTTATTGAAATGACAGGGTTTTCTCCCTATGTAAATCAATCAACTGCAATTTTGATAAGGGCTGTCAGTATGTGATAGTCCACATGAATCTTTGAATGGATTGCAGGCTGGACATGGTTTTTTACACATGTGGTCTTGTGTTGTGGATTCATGGTATATGTGAAAACTGTAAAGAGATTACTACTCCATCAACAAGTCCTTCCTTTAATAGCCGCATTTGATTGGCTCTTTAAATAATAGTATTTATCGTATTACAAGCTCAAGGCTAAGCCATGCTTATACCCAGGAACTGATATTCATAACAGTTCCAGCCATCTGAGTGCCGATAGCAATAGAAATGGACAAATGCTGTTGGCGTCACAAACCTCCAAAATATAATTTAGTATTACAGTTTCAGACCAGAGAGTAAAATAAATACTTAGGAAAGATAACTATCAACACTATACAAAGAAACCAACACCGTAGCATAAACGGTGTCGCCCCTGTAACTTCTGAATCAAGACATAATTTTCCTACAAAATAAAGTCCGAATTTAGAATCTGTTTACTCGTTTATGTTGTGACCTGTAGCTGAAAATAAGTAATGTTAGCTAACTATTGCCAAATATTGCTAAAGTTGTTGTTGTTTGTTGTTACATGAATCACCATTGTAGAATGAAGACAACCAACTTTGGATAAAGCTAATAAAAGTACAAGGCAGGTTTATTATTAAACTGCCATCCAGCTCCAGCTTTCTGTCTTTTCGGCTCATAATTACCACGCTTTATTTGTTTGTTTGTTTCTGTACCTACAGTAAAGAATTAACATGCGCAGACGACAAAAACTATCTACCAGAGATGATTTTGATGCCAGTCCTCTCATCAGATATTTGGCAAGATGACTAATGGTCTGTTTATTCTTATAGGGGAAGGTGTGTCACGAGAATTTAAAGTGTTCTTTACAGTTCTGCATCTGGGGATTAACTCTTCTTGGCCCAGAGCTGAGGTTACACTGGCTGTGTTACATGATTTTTTTTTCTTTTCCCCCCATATTTCATGCCTAAAGCCATCATCCACCTGCAAAATGGCATTCCCAGTAAGACCAGTGCTCCCTTACCGGCTGATAGACTGGGGTGGGGTACTGATGCCTGGTGGATGTGGTCCACCCTTTGGGGTATATGTGGGATTTCTTGAGGGAGAGAGGTGGGTCAGATATAAACTGTGTGTGTGTGTGTGTGTGTGTGTGTGTGTGTGCGTGCATGTGTGCCAGGCACTGGCAGCATGCCCTACTCACTGATCCTGTTGGATGCCTCCACGGTATTCTCTTCCCATCCCCATTCCTCTCTCTCTCTCTCTCTCTCTCTCTCTCTCTCTCTATCCCTCTTGCTCTCTCTTTTTATTTCAACAGTGGTTCTGGTTAAGGCGAGAGTGAACATTACGCTGCATGTAATATGATGAAAAAAACTACAGAAAAAGCATAATTAAAACACTATTCATCTTCATTGGAGACGGCAAAACATACATGGCTCGACACTGCAAAACACACATTCATCATACAACATGTTTCTTTTTCTACCGCCAGGCGTTGTAATGCCAGTTCAAAACAGGAAGCGTGAAAAGACAAACCCGAGCAGGTTGATGATGACAGTTAGAACAACAGGAATCTCCTCTACTTCTTGTGTGTTTCAATATTTAAAAAAAAGAAAAGAAAATACTCCACAGCAGAGGCCCAGTTGTTTGGCCATCGCCTTAGGAATTACTCCTTCAAGCTTCTTTTGTCTGGGCCAGCTTATACAGTGAACTGAGAGACATCTGAAATGCCCCCGAAATGCAGTATATCTAATGAAAATGTTTTAAATCTCTATGCCCATATAAACTATTTGGGATTATCCAATATCTTTACAAATAGAGCTGATTATCCCATTAAGCTGAACTCTTACTATAAATAGTTTTTTAATACCGATGTAGATTTGTGGGGGCCGGAGCGCAGGGGTGGAGGGGATAAGTGTTTTGACGATGTTTTTTCATTTGATGCCCCCACCACCACCACCACCACCACCCCTCCCAACACACACACATGACACCAACTCTCTTTGTGCCCGTGGTCCTTTTCTGTACACTGTATTATTTTACACTAATACTCATTCTCCAACAAGGTCAGAATGGGGAGAGCATAAAAACCTTGGCTTTATGATTTTATTTTTCACCTCCAGTGGAAAAAGTCCAGGAGAAGGGGTTTTCTTTTATTCCTGTTCCTCTCTCTCTCTTCCTTCCTCTTCCATCTCTTCTGTCTGCTGCGCTCAGTCTCTCTATTCCTGCTTCATTCTATTCCATTTATTCATATTCAACAGTCAATCATTTTCTGAAAAAAAGAGAGTGAGCGAGAGTGAGGGGAGGAAAGGCAGAGAGAAATCCGGAGATTGCAGATGGGAGTGGTATTTTTTTCATGTTCTTATCCTTCCGCATTTGAACCGACGATGTGGAAAAGCGCTAGGAGCACCGCTCTACATAGCAGCCTCCCTCTCATCAAAAGCCGCCAATCGGGCCTAAATCAGCATGCAAAATGCCACTCAACCCTGTAGCCTTTATTAAAGTTTGCAGGGACTCAATTTGAGATAGCGATCGTTCCTATTAAAAAGCCAAATGTAAGATAGTTTTTTTATATAAATCTCAGGGTGGAATGGAATTGTTAATCAGCATAGGCTGATGTGATTTCTCTGTCACAAATCCTGCCCAGGGCTCAGCGGCACACCAGCTTTACCGTAACTTCGGGCTTAGCAGTCGCCACGGAAACCAGGGGAAGAGGGTAGGGAGGTGGTGTGTGTGTGGGGTGTGTGTGTTGGGGGGGGGATTCGGGTGGCATCTGTGTGTATGTATGTGAGGGGGTGTAGGCTGGTGGTGGGTGGGGTGGGCTGCTAGCCAGCCCACCAACACACTCCTCCACCCCCCTCCCACCACCACCACCACCAGTCTCCATCAGCAGCCCTCCTTGATGAGTAGGGAGCTGATAACGGAGCTTGATTGGATTTGAGGCAAAGTGCTGGGGTGTGTTTTATTTTGCAGCCTGAGAATGCAATCTCTGACCTGTGGCTTAACAAATAAATAATAAATAAATAAATAAGAGAACACTGTCACCTTACTTGCAAATTCTTTTGAAGTCAAAGGGAAAAAATATTGTAAAAGCTGTTAAACATTATTTTCGCCTGAGTTCTTTTTTTTTTTTTGTTTTGTTTTGTTTTGTTTTAAGGCTTGCTTGAGTTATTTTCCTGTGTTTCTGTTTCTCTGTAAGGGAGCCATGCTGAAGATGAGTGTGAAATTGGGTGGCCCCCTAGTGTGACCCAAGTGCCGGGGTTTTAAAAGGATGAGAGTGGTTGTTGTCCCTCCCTCTCCGCTGCCACTTTCCCTCTACTACCCCCCCCCCCCCCCCCCCCCGAACACAACTCTTGGCCTATGTCCTGCCTGGCACAGCCCCCTATTTGTGGGCTGAGCCGCGGACCCCTGGCCCCCTCAGACCCCGTGGTTCTCTGGATTGGTATCGGCCACGCTTAGAGAGCAGCACCGGCTTAACCTCCCAAGCAACACAAAACACACATACATACACACATAGACACGTACAAAAAGGGAGACACAGAGTGTACACACGTGGGAGTGGATTAAAGAACATGCACAATAAGGAGTGAATGAGTGTAGTCCTGGCTTCACACATGCTATAGTGTCAGTCCCTCTTATCCAATTTGAGGAACAGCCAGAAAGAGGTCATCCCGTTGTTGGATGCGATGGTAAACAAATGAAGATCGAGGCTCGTGGACGATTGGTACGCATTCGCAGGAACGCTTGGCCAAGGGAACATGATCCCATAATGCATCTCTGGGCTGCCTGGCCAATGCCCTCCTCAGCTGCATAGTATGCGAAGGAACCGAACTCCTGCTCCATCGTGAGAAAATGAAATGCTCCGAGGTGGCAGATCCCATGAAAACACAACCGAAATATGCATTAAAAGTCAGAGAGGGAGATTTTTTTTTTTAATTATCTCTGTGTATATGTATGTGCCAGCTTTTGCAGTCATAATTTGACGACCTTCCCCATTAGCAGAACTGCTGTCTAGTCAATCTTCTCAGCCTCGCAGTAATTGAATGTGATTTTAATGATGAGAAGCCTGTGTGCGCTGTAATCCAACACTAGAAGAGGGAGAATAATGCCAGCGGCTGACAGGCGAAGGGTTAGTTTGACTTGGTTATGAGTATCAGGACAGCACATATAGGTAGGATCTGAAGTTCCGCAAAGTCCAACATGGGCAAGCATCATCAGAAACTGGGATTTAGGATCATGAGATCTCATCTTGCTGGTTGAGAAGTGACCCGAAAAAGGTACAAGCTCCATTACAGCGATCGTGTTGTTAGGATCAACAAAGAGCTTAAGAGTTTAAGAGTGTTTGTAATGATGCACATTCCCCGCTTTTGTCTCTTGTCTGTGTTATTGTAGTCTGTGGTTTGGATTAGCAGCTCTTCTAACCTGGCATGGAGTCAGTAGCCGTCTCTGTCTGATGATGTCACAAAGCTCTTAGCTGATGGTTATCTGTCAGTTTTGGCTGAGGCCCGGGCCGCCCCGGGTTTGGCTTAGCCGCAGTGTCTTGTGGTGGTGGTGTTGTTAGCAGGCTTGTGGTGCATGGGTTGGTGATTGCATTCATCGCGCTGCCACAGGACACATTATCAAGCAGAGCGATTGGACAGATTTGCAGAAAGGGAACCCTTGCCGTTTCATGTGAACCCGACCATTTGGCAAAGGTCAAGACTGAGACTTAAACGATCCCAGGTCTCGCTGTGATCTTCCAAATAAGAAACTAATGGCACTGAGATGAAGTTAAGTGGTGTCTTGGGGGAACAACAAGAGCCTCTGAACTTAAGAACTGCATTATTTTTGCATGATTTGTGAATGATATAAGGACAGAAAAATGAAGAAAGTGTGGGCAACAACAACAAAATTCATGCATAAGATGTGTGTCGTCTCATTCTTTGCAAAAAAGAGTCTTTGTCATGTTGGAATAACCCGCAGACATCATTCCTACATTCATATTCTTTTGGTAAAGGTTTGTTGGGTCCTCCAGCTCCTAAATCTTACTTAAGTAATTAGTAATCATGCATATCATACTTCTACAGTAAATTAGAGACTAAAGCAAATCATGTCGGGCATCTGTGTCTGATATACTGTCCTCATCCTCTGACTTTTTTCCCCTCTGTCAGTTTGGAACCGCAGATTCCTGAAATCATGCTTTATCTATTGTGTATAATTGGACATCTAAGTAAACAGAAAAAAAGTGAAAATCGATGCAGATGTCTGAGCATCTGTGTCTCATGCGCATGTTGTCGGTACTCTCTCGCTGCCTAAATCGTACTTTACAGCAGAAACAAAAAATTAGGAAGTGTAGGAAAGGGTGAAAATAAAATCAGGTGCAGATACAGAGCTGTATGAGGTGTTGGTTCATTTTATTTCAGCGTCAGAACTACAGGGGGCTACCAGAGAGGAAACTATATGTATTAGTAACAACACAGCAGGCTATGTATCCCATACAGCACAGCCTCCTCGCATCAGCGCGGGGGCTAGAGGACAATCTGTGTCTTGAGTCTGAGGGAGTACACACACGTACACACTTGCAAAAAAAAAAAAAAAACGGCAGCCAGACAAACATACATTGCTTTTGGGAGTGATGTTGCAGTATATTTCCTCTTCTCTCTCTTCTGTATGATATGTTTACCAAATACCTGTTTAGAATGCGGCGGTGGCTGTGCCACGCGCTCCTTTCCAGTCCCCGAGGATGCTCGGCGGTAAATGGCGGTATTATTTGTCAGCTCTGGCAGTGTCTTGAGGCTGCTTCAGAGAGATACAAGGAGGCAACTGATAAGGAGAGCATCAGAAGGGCAGTTAATTGCCTCCAGTCTCCGGGAGCTGGGGAATATTTAAAATCTATGGGATTAAAGACAGATTAAAAACTGCAGAAGCAGTGGGCCCAATGGCGCTTAAAGATTGCAATCAGCAAGGGTAATGGCGGAGAAGAAGGAGGGGAGAGAGAGAGAGAGGGAGGGGAGGAAAAAAAAACACTGAACGAATGCGGCGGTGGCTGGGGGGGTGGGAAAGGAGGGAGGGTGAAAAAAAAATGACAGATAGGAAATTCAGATCCGCTTCTAATGCCCAGGGTTCCATCTTGTAAGCACGATTCATCTACGTGTAAATCGTTTTTTTCCCGTCTTTTCGTGTTTTTTTTTTCTTTTTTCTTTTTTTTCCTCCCCTCCTCATCCGAGGCCTGCTTTGCTAGCGTTGCCGCTGCTTTCTCTGGCGCTTTGCTCGGCGCACCCTTATCAGTACATCGGTGAATTAAAAAGCGCTTCTCCCTGTGAGGATTAAGGAGGTTGATTGAAGACGGTACGAAAACTAGCTAATAAGTCGAAAATGTCAGAAGGGCACTCTATCGAAACTGTGTACTTTTCATAATAAAGCTGACGAGAAAAGGGGGCGGAAGGGAGAGGGGAGAGGGGAGAGATGGGAGTGAGTGAGGAGAGAAAAAGGGGAGAAGAAACTGTCATGTCAGATGTGGCGGATGGAAAGACAGTAGGAAGAAGAGGACAGAGGAGGACCAAAATCCTGTTTTTCATCCAGTTAGAGAGGGAGGTGTTGTGGTCTTGGGTGTAAAAATGGCAACAGTCATATAGCAAGAACAAAGGAAGGGCAAATGGCAGCTTCTTCTACTCCCCCCCCCCAGTCTGGAAAAATTACGCCCTCTCAGCATAACGCGTGATACAACAACTACGACAAACAGAGGGGGCTATAATGTTATCATTAGCGATATTAATGGCATCCGAGGCTTATCGGGGTGGGGGAATCTGAAGGCATCACAAATTACAGAAGAAAGAAAAACATGGGCCACATACACTGATATGTCTCTGTTTGGGTTAAAGAGGACAAGATGTGCCGAATCCTGAATTGTTTTCCCACCTTATCAGAAGCCCACTCACTTAATCCTGTTAATGACTACATGAGATACTTAAGGTATCATCTCCAAAATCAGCCATTCGCTTCACATATCAGCAAAAAATCTGTGGCAGTTTTTTTTCTTTATAATCCATTTTTTTCTTCCTCTCCCACACTCCCTCTCTCTCTTTCCTCTCCCTCTCTCTCTCACTGTCTGCAGTCTTTCGTTGAAAGATTAGCCTTATAAATTATGCATTGGTGGGTAGTGGGGGTAATCCGAGGCAGAGATAGAATCGCCAGAGTGTTGAAGGGGGCATCGGAGAGGCAGCGCCACCATCATAAATATGAAACAGATGTTGGGTGACATTTTAAAAAAGTGAATCCAATCCCCTCCTCTGCTGCGTCTGGTGTTTTATATGAAGAGAAGAACCTGACATCCATCGCTTTTCACTCTCCCCTTACTCAACATTGCTTCCCACCCTTCCGCTCCACTCTTTCTCTTGGTCCCTCTCTTTTCTCGCCATAATCCTGTGGAACCAGCGACGCATAGATTATACTCTGCCTTTTATTCAGCGTGTGTCTTATTGGTGTGATTGAGCCAAGAAAAACCTCTAAATGCCAGTTTCATCAATAACATCTGAAATGGAATCTAATCTACCCTGATTAAGGTCTATTTTAAACGATGCTTTAAGGAAGAAAAAAATTAAATGACGCCTAAAAAACACACATGCCGGCGTGTGAATGTGAGGGTTATGTAAATGTAAGATGTTGCTGATACCAGAAGATGTTATGATTGCATCTGAGTGTTGAGCAGCCCATTCAGAGGCGCGTAGATGGGAATATGAAGAGCTACAGCTCCCCAACAATGCTCCTCCTAATGTGTTTGGATGGGCGGCGTGGTTTGTGGCATGCGGGGTTGTCGATTGTTCTGCAGCTGGCAGCGGCCCTGAGGAGTCCTCGCCGGTGTCTTTCATGGCAGAATGAGAAAAGACGCCACAATGAAGATCGTCCCTCTCATCCCACTTTGTCTCGTCTCCTCACTGCCACTTCTCACAACAGCCTCAACTCTATTCTGCCACTTTCCATAAAAGCTGCTGTTGTTGCCGTGCATTGTCGACGCATTGTTTGGTGCTAAAAAATGAAGATAATGCTCGTCGGAACAATACTCACGCCTTTGTTTGCGTCTTTTTTTTCTGTGTTCGCCTCTTTCCTTTTTTTTGGTTTTGGCAGGAATAAAGACACCTTGAGGGCATGAGCGACTTATTCAGGGTTATGGGTCAAGTTCTTGTTAGTAACAAATCATAACCCGAGGAGAGCAATCTTACACGCCATTTCTATTGTTACACATGAAAAGCTTCTTGGCAGAATGAAAGATTGGATCATTATGAAAAGACTGACAGCAAAAAAATAGGTAAAAACTAGTTTGACACCCAATACATAATTGTCATCTGTACAATCAGACAAACAAGCTTAGTCAAATCTGATCAACAATACACAAAACCTGTATATAATACAGTTTAATAATATCCAAGCTCAAAAGATCTAAAGAAGTAGTTATAGTTTCAGAGTGATTGCTTCTATAATGAGATAGTAAAACTGGTAATTGCAGTAGATAACAGGAGCTGCTTTGTGTTGAAGCCAAAGGATAAACAAGTTAAAAAGAAGAATAAAGCTTCTGCACACTGCACTGCTTTTTCCTCCATGTAGAGGAGAAACGTGGGCCCTATATTCCCATGTTTTTGGGTGTAACTGATTGACATCAAGGAAGCAATGTAGACAAACAGTGCAACTGTCCACATCAAAGTACATCCAATAAAGTGTCTAAGTGTCTGACAACATTTTGGACAGGATTCCTCCAGAGAAAGACCTTTGTAAGAGTAAGATTTTGTTTAACCAGAAACATCACTATATATCAGTACCAGACTCCATTGACAAAAACAGTAATTTTACCTCACAGTCTCACAGTCCATTTATATAACTGCATAGCCATATTAAAAACAGCATTTTGTGTTGAGTATTTCTTACTTTTTTTTGCCTTGCTGGACTTTGTTATATGGATGTCATCGTGTTTCTGGGAGGTGGCAATTACTTTGGTGGGTGTAATTTTATCATTAGGCATAGAAATGAGGGTAAAACTGTAAAAATAAGGGAAAAAAACAGACCGACAATTATTCCAATGAGAGAGGCTAAGAAAACAAGACAGCCAAAGCTACATGATTGCGTGACACGCGGAATAACTCCGACAATGAGGCACAAGAGGAAGTATCCTGCCCCGGAAAGTATACAGACATGAGAGGGCGCGACAGAGGAACAGAAAAAGCTCAGAGCCGAAGGTGAAAAAGAGAAAAATACTTGATAAAAGTTGAAGGCGTATTTGGGAAGCAGGTGACGGAGGGGGATGATGGAGAGTATGATAGTGGCGGAGGGAGAGACAGAGAGAGTGATGGCCTAGAGAAAGTGTGATAGTGGCTGAGGAGAGTGATGGGGAGGGTGGGAGTGGGGGCTTTGCTGAGCCCTCCCCTAGCCTGTCAGTCAAAATGGAATGAGAAGGTCTTATCTCTTTCGCACACGTGACCCCTAACCTGACCTCCCCCCTTCTCCTCCTCCTCCTCCATCCCACCTTCCTCCCTCCTTTTACCTATTCGCCTGCATCTACCCCATCCCCTCCTCTCCTCTCAGTCCCTTTCTTCCATCTCTCCTCATGTCTCCTAAAATATTTTATTTCCTGGAAAAAAAAAGAGGGTGGAAAAAATATGAAAATCTCTGAAGTCAAACTCGATCGTTTTGGGGCCTTTTTTCTTCTTTTGGGCTGTGGTGAATCAACAAAGTGCTTCCTCTCTGCTGCAGAGAAATGATAATCCATAAAAAAAAACATCAGTGTGCATGCATGTGTTGTGTGTATCTGTGTGTGAGTGTGCGACAGCATGTCAGATAAATGCATGCAACGGTGAAGTCGGTCTAGGTACACGAGGCCTACTCCAAATGCTCACATACAGTTCAACATCCTCATTAATAAAGAATTAATGCCCATGCACTTCCCTCACCTGCGGCTGCAAGGTAACTACGGTAACCAGCCCTGCATGGTTGGAGCGTCAAGTCTCACATGCCTTAATGACAGCACTGTAAATCTACCAGGTCATCTGCAGTATCACACACTCACACTCACACACTACAGGTGCTGTAAATCTACAGGTTGTCCTCATCACTAATGAGGGAGATATACGGGCTTCATGCCACATGTCAGCCTGATGTCATGGGAAATTTGCACTTATTAGTACAAAAATATTTTTTTATGTATTCTGCACAGTGAGGCAGATGACATGGACGTGCTTTACAGTCAAAAATTGAACTATGATCTTTGCTAATATTAATTAAACCACATTTTAACCCCTAAAGTCAAACTAAAATAGAAAAATATCTGAAGCAAAATGTCCACAACAACATGCATTATGAGTAGCAATTTATTGGGTCTGTACGTGCTGTTAAGTGTATTTAATCGCTGTTGTATTGGTCAGACAATGTATGTGTATCTATATCAACAGCAAGCATGTCTTAAAGAAAATGTAAGGAAAATGCAAAATACATGTCACTGCACAGTCAGGATTTCACTATCATCTCAAAGATTGTTTAAAAAAAAGTTGCACCCAATGGAAAGAAACTGAAAAATTGTTTGACATTTTGACACTGTGTCCTCAGAATAGAGCTAATGTTATACTTTCCACATCAGCGAGTACATGTGGGGTGTATGTGTGCAGACGTCTGTGCAGCTTCCGATGTGTTCTGACACATGCCCGCTACACTACAAGGGCACCAGCTGCCCATGCACTCCTCCAAGTACACTAGAAAGTAGTGTGATTACATGTCCATGGTGTAACCGAGGCCTGAGAGACAGTAACTTCCCCAGCCAATATGAACTGTCAGAATATTGGAATAAAATTGTGTTTTAGTCCCACATAACACTCAGCTGCCAGTTCTATCATATGTATATAAAGCTTCCAAAATGGCTGCAAAGTTTTTTCCACACCTTTCAAAATAAACTGAACATTACTACCTTCATGAAGCCAGGGTTTAAAGCAGTGTTGTTGTATTAGACTGCATTAGTTTTGGTAGTTTGGTAGTCATCTACTACACTGACGAATGAATGTAAAATCAAAGAGTCACCTGCCTCAGTTAGCAGTCCTATCAGTGGTCAGATAAGGAGTAATTAGACAAGTCAGTCTCCCAGTACAGTACAGAACAGAACAGCTCAACACACCTCCAGCCTCAAGGCACAAGTTGTCACTACTGTATGAAGCCTGCTGGGTGAAGTCAGGGGCTGGACCAGAGCTGCCACTGACAACACCAGGGTCATTTTTTCTGGGAATTTAGAGGCTTTGCTAATTTCCCCACCATATTGTTTTTTCTCCTGGCTTTGAAACAGCATTTAGCTCTTCAAAATGTGAAATACACTTATATAAAAATATAATATATATATAAGAATCACAGAAAAGGTTATTTCATCTCCAAAATTTGAAGGGGATGAGGATCCACATGAAAGGATTTTGGATCATATTTGTCTTTTCACACCTGGGAAGTTTACAGCTGGGGAACATTTGAAAACACAGATGTTGAATTTATATCTCCATTCTATGTTTTTATATTAATTTCTGTCAGGGTTGTCAGACTAGTAGTTTGTCTCTGCTTCTTGCTTGTGTTTGGTGAAAATCTTCACACTTGTAGTCCAATATCATCATCACGCTTTTCCTTTTTTGTGTGTCTGATAAATAAATGAATCAGCAAGAAAAACAACAACAAAGAAAAAACACGAAACAGTGTTTTTGTCAGGTATTTTAAAGTAAGCTTCACCCTACAGAGGATCTCTGCGTCTCTTCTTTCCTCTCGCCACTGGCAAAGCGCAAAACTGACAAGAAACTTTTTCCAGCTCTTCCTGTCTCTCGCCTCTTGGCTTACTTTCAAACAGAGGTGAAGGGGTGTGAGGGTGGGGGGGGGGCATAGATAGGACTAATACAACAATACCTTGTACCTTTCCTGCTCATTGTCATGCCATTTAGTAATGGTTTTCGCAGAAGGACTTTGCGCCCGTCAGAAGAATCCAACAAATTGTCAGATTGTTTGAACAGCGGCAGAGTTATCCATCCTCTGTGTGAATTATGAGCGAACACTGAAACTCAGTGGGAGTTTTTCACTCTCTCCATTCTTCCCCTCCCAGTAAAACAAACATTTGAAGGCTTTTGTGTTGCCTGTCTGTATTTTACCATTTCAAAACCTTGTCTTCTTACGGGTGATCTAAACTATAATCACCTTGACATCCGTCAAGCTTCGGCATGAAACAATGCCGCCTGGCTGCTCAGAACTGAACATCAATAAGCTTAGAGGCACACTGCCTTTCCCTGACGCCGATTTACACTTTAATGCAAATAGCCGGCTTTGTACTCTCCATATGAAAGGTGTTATTAAATCTTATTTTGCATTATTCTGGGGTTGGGGGGATAAATCTATCAAAGGGTTCAGAATTCAATAACTTCATTTTTTTTTCTTTTTTTTCGTTGTTTTTATTTATTCAAAATTTTAATTAAGTTTTGATTCCACATGCGTTGGGGGGTAAATTGGCGGCTAGTGACAGGAGAGAGAAAGAAGAAATCCCTGTGAAGTTTTTCTTCCCCCCCACCCTGCATCTCCTCACTCCCTCCCCCCTCTCACAGCTTGTTCCCATTTACTCACTGTCAAGAGCACTCTCTCAAAAAATTTTTTTGTTTTTTTTGGTGGTGGTGGTGGGGGGGGTCTTCGGTATGCAGAACCTGTGAGTGAGGTACAGTCAGCAGGTGGGGGTTTGTAGGTTAGTCCAGACAAGCCTCAGGTCCCACCTCATCAGGTCAAGCAGGGTCAATCCCTTCTGAACCTGGCTCATCATGTTGTAAATTTATGGTCCCCCCCTCCTCCACCAAAAAAAAACAAAAAAATTTTTTGAGAGGTGCTCTTGACGGTGAGTAAATGGGAACAAGCTGTGAGAGGGGGGAGGAGTGAGAGATGAGGTGGGGGAAGAAAAACTTCTGAGGTTCTTCTCTCCTGTCACTAGCCCTTAGTTACCCCCAACGCATGTGGAATCAAAACTTAATTAGGTACAGATAAATAAAAACAACGAAAAAGAAAAAAAATGAAGTTATTGAATTCTGAACCCTTTGATGAATTTATCCCCCAACCCCAGAATAATGCAAAATAAGATTTAATAACACCTTTCATATGGAAATTACAAAGCCATTATTTGCATTAAAGTGTAAATCAACTCAGGGAAAAACAGTGTGCCTCTAAGCTTATTGATGTTCAGTTCTGAGCAGCCAGGTGGCATTGTTTCATGCGAAGCTTGACGGATGTCAAGGTGATTATGGTTAGATCCTTACGTAAAGACAAGGTTTTGAAATGGTAAAATACAGACAGGCAACACAAAAGCCTTCAAATGTTTGTTTACTGGGAGGGGAAGAATGGAGGTGAAAAACTCCTGAGTTTCAGTGTTCATCCTGAATTACACAGAGGATAGATAACTCTGCCGCTGTTCAAACAATCGACAATTTGTTGGATTCTTCTGACGGGCGCAAAGTCCTTCTGCGAAAACCATTACTAAATGGCATGACATGGTAGAGAAAATTTACCGGTATTGTATTGGTCCTATGTACTTTACCCTCACCCCTTCACCTCTGTTTGAAAGTAAGCCAAGAGGCGAGAGACAGGAAGAGCTGGAAAAGGATTTCTGTCAGTTTTGCGCTTTGCCAGTAACGAGAGAAAGAAGAACGCATCCTCTGTAAGGTGAAGCTTACTTTTTAAAATGCCACAACAAACACTGTTTCTGTTTTTCTTTGTTGTTTTTCTTGCTGATTCATTTGTTATCAGACACACAAAAAAGGAAAGCGTGATGATGATATTCTTGGACTGAAGTGTGAGATTTTCACCAAACACAAGCGAAGCGAGACAAACTACTATCTGACAACCCTGACGAAGTAATATAAACATAAATGGAGATATAAATTCAGCATCTGTGTTTTTGGAAGTATTTCTAGCTGTAAACTTCCCGGTGTGAAAAGACAAATATAGTCCATTCATGTGGATCCTCATCCCCTTCAAATTTTGGAGATGAAATAACCTTTTCTACCATGATTCTTATATATATGGTATATTTTATATAAGTGTATTTCACATTTGAAGAGCTAAATGCTGTTTCAAAGCCAGGAGAAAAACAATATAGTGGGAAATTAGCAAAACAAATTCCCAGAAAAATGACCTGGTATTTGTCAGTGGCAGCTCTGGTCCAGCCCTGACTTCGCAGGCTTCGCCACAGTAGTGACAACTTGTGCCTTGAGGCTGGAAGTGTGTTGAGCTGTTCTGTTCTGTACTGTACTGGAGACGTGACTTGTCTAATTACTCATATCTGACCACTGATAGGACTGCTAACTGAGGCAGGTGACTCTTGATTTTACATTCATTCGTCAGTGTGGTAAGATGACTGCAAACTACCAAAATAATGCAGTGGCACAACAACTACTTTAAACCCTGGCTTCATGAAGGTAGTAATGTTCAGTTTATTTTTTGAAGGTGTGGAAAAACTTTGCAGCCATTTGGAAGCTTTATATATACATGATAGAACTGGCAGCTGAGTGTTATGTGGGACTAAAACACAATTTTATTCCAATATTCTGACAGTTCATATTGGCTGGGGAGATTACTGTCTCTCAGGCCTCCGGTTACCATGGACGTAATCACCTACTTTCTAGTGTACTTGGAGGGAGTGCATAGACTGGTGCCCTTGTAGTGTAGCAGGCATGTCAGAACACATCAGGCTACTGCAGACGTCTCTTACCTACACCCCACATGTATAACTGATGTGGAAAGTATAACATTAATCTATTCTGAGGACACAGTGTCAAAATGTCAAACAATTTTTCAGTTTCTTTCCATTTGGAATTTGCAACTTTTTTTTAAACAATCTTTGAGATGATGGTAAATCCCGGCTGCAGTGAGCATGTATTTTGCATTTTCCTTACATTTCTTTAAGTTGCCATACTTTGCTATTGACATAGATACACATACGTTGTCTGACCAATACAGCAACGATTAAATACATAACAGCACGTACAGACCCAATAAATTGCTACTCATAATGCATGTTGTTGTGGACATTTTACTTCAGATATTTTCTGTTACAGATTTGACTTTAAGGTTAAAATGTGGTTTAATTAATATTAGCAAAGATCATAGTTCAATTTTGACTGTAAAAAGCACGTCCATGTCATCTGCCTCACTGTGCAGAATACATAAAAATATTTTGTACTAATAGGTGCAAATTTCCCATGACATCAGGCTGACATGGCGCGTATATCTCCCTCATTAGTGATGAGGACAACAACCTGTAATTTACAGCACCTGTGGTGTGTGAGTGTGAGTGTGTGATGCAGATGGCCTGGAAGTGGGTTTACAGTGCTGTCATTAAGGCATGTGAGACTGACGCCAGCCATGCAGGGCTGGTTACCATGGTTACCTTGCAGCCTGGGTAGGGGAAGTGCAGGAAAAACAATAGAAATGAAAGAGAGAAGGGAAACAAAGAGAATGTGTGTGTGTGTGTTGAGGAATGTCAGATGTGTGTGTCTGTGTGAAGCCGGTGTTTATGTTCATACCCAGGTCAGCCCCACAGGTATGTTTCAATCACAACATTACCTCTCACTGACCCCCCTAATGGACAAGGTGAGCGAGCAGTCAGCGGAAGGGTGTGACGCCCCTAAAACACACACACACACACACACACACACACACACACACACACACACACACACACACACTTAATGTTGCACCCACACACACACACACCCCAGCTTCTAAACTACAAGTCAAAATACCGACATTAATCTGAAGTTGGGACACAAACCTAAAATTACCGCCTCTCAAGACCAATGGAGCGTGGCCGGTGGTTTTTCTGCCCCCACTGACAGGGATGAAGAGGAAAACGAGAGAATGAAGCAGTGAATGTATGGATGAAGGAGGGGAGGAGAAGAGGAAGAAAGGAGGTGACTCAGTGAAGGAGGGAATAAAAAGTGTAATTGGGAAAAAAAAAAGACAAATCCAATTTTTGAGGAATTTCATCACCGGTAAGTGATGGAGAAGATTTTTTTTTCTTGATTGACCACATTGTGTGTTTGTTTGAATTGCCACTCATCAGTTCATAATAGAAGACACATATACTTCTCTGCATACACACACACACACTGCGATGATTACCATACTCCATATTACTGGTGTACAGATAACTGCTTGGCTCCCATGGGCCTGCCAATCCACTGTAATCCCTCAAACACTCTGAATTTTCATTTCAAACAAAAGCTAAACCGCCAGAAGACACAAGGAAGCATTATGTTGCCTCCTCTGTTTTTTCTTTTTCTTCTTCTTCTGTTTTTTTTTCTTTTCCCAGCCTGATTTTGTGTCGTCGTCTCTGGGCTTCCTTCCTCGCGTTCCAACCACTTGTTCCCCCTTCTCTTGTTTTCTGTATTTGTGAAATTCAATATCAGAATGATAAATGAGGCCTTCACTACACACAAGGGGGAGAAGCCCTGATTGAGCTGAGAGTGAATTTGGAGTGATATTGGACATACTTCAATATTAACCCTCATAATAATCTCATCTCTCGCTCCAGTGCCAGTCGACATTAAAAAAAAAGGAGGTAAAATATCCTAAGGTGGTTAATCTAAGTGATCAAAGGGGTGGGGGGTTGAGGGGGGCATGCTTTACATTCCTGGGCCTTGCAGTATGGAAGAAGCATGACATCCAAGCCCTTTGGCTTCCCATACCTTTCCTCATCTCAGAGCACATGCTAATATGACATTATAGCCCTCCACAAAAAGAAATATTATCAACATTAAGTTCTCTAATCTGCATGTATGGTATGCGACAGATTTTATGTTACAGTGTGTATGCTTAGTTCTGTACTGTATGAAGGACAAGAAAAACAAAGTGAATGCATGCTTTTTTTCATTCTTTAAACCGTGGTCAAGGAAAATATTTTTGTGTTACTTTGCAGACATGCTATAGACAAACATATTCTGATGCAATTCTTTCACCTCTAAATATTTGTGTAAAGTATAAAATATAATACCTGAGTATAGTATAATATATAATACCTATATATTAGGTATAGGAATTGTTTAAACTGATTTGGAGTCTTTTATTTTTAGGTTCCACTTCTACAAATCCTCCTTTCAGTTTGTATCATACTGTATTAAATTTGAGTAAAAAAACATTTTAAAACTATGCTAAAGGTGCTATATGTTTTTGCTATCACTACACAGCCAATATTAGCAGCTGTTTATTTACCATTCTAGAAGAATCGTTGCAAGCTCTTTTACTCGCCAAGAGCTGTCTCCAGTGGTGGAAATGTCAATATGAATTCTTGTTTTGCTTCTATGCATGCTAACCAGCTAGCCCTGGCCTGTCTCATCTTGTAATACCACTCTGCAATAGTGAGTCACTGTAGCGTCCACTCTGTCCTCAGTCCAACATGAGAGGATGAAGAAGCAGCGCTGCCCAGCAGACGTATTCTAACCTCTTTTAAAAGTAACAATAGCTGAAGCTCTTGCTAAGTGAACAGTTGTTAATTCTAACATTGGCTATGTAGTGATAGCAAAAACTTACATATAGCACCTTTAATGTTCTAGGCCGATCTAGTACAAATCTATGAAGATGTTGGTCAATCAAAATAGACCAGTTTACAGTTTACATCTTTCAGCAACAGCATTTTGAAAGCATTGAGTCATTGAGTTTTGTTAAGAAACATTGTATGAACACAAAAAACCCTCTCTTCCTTTTTTCTGTCATTCATCTTTCTTATTCATATTTCTCAATACTCTCACATGCAAACACATGTGCACAAAACCTAATGCCTGACAGAGCGCTCACAAAAAATGTCTTCAGTGTAATAACAGAAGCAATTTCTCCATCAGAATTAGTTCAACCACCATATCCTGTAATGCACTGTAATTTAATACTGTTCCAATTCGCTGCAGATTCGTGTTCAGCTCGCACGCTTTGCCATTTCGGGTCTCGTTGGACGCAGAGTTTATAAAATCACCCATAGAGCTGAAGTACCTCTGTCTCATTCTAAAAATACTATTATTCCTCGTGAAGGTAAAACCAGCCCTCCAACCTCTCTCCTGCTTTTCTGTCTCCATTACCGTCTCAGTATTTGTGTCTAAACACTCCTCCCCATAACACAGGATAGTATTCGTCTCCAGTTTAGCTGCTTTAATGTTGTGTGCGGACAACAAACTTTTGCTTCTACCTGCACTGTTGTTGCATAAATATGTGTAAGGCCCAAATAGATTTGCCCTGATGCAATATTGCAGTTTGTGTGTCCAGTTTCTCTTTCTCTTTGAATGGATACAGTTTCTCACTCTGTAAACACAGCAAAGGTCAGAGCAGCAATGGTGTTGAACTTTAAGTATGTCTTTACAGGTGATAAAATGCAGTAAATATTAAACAGCACAAAAGTACTTCTTTTAAAGGTAATTTTTGAATTTTTAAATTTAAAAAAGGTATCATTACCACCTAATGTGATGTATTTCCTGTTAAAACACAATGTTGGACATGTGGGACCCACCACAGCTCTAAAATGTAAGTCAACTGAATACCATTCACTGGACATTTTAGTTAAGCTAGTAACCACATGTCCCTCTGATTTGTTCAGCAATTCACTTACATCTGATGTTGTGCCTATTCATGGCTGTTTCTCTCAGTTAGATATTTCTAAGTGGGATTAGGAGCAGTGATGTCATCTAGCTAGCAACCTGGGTACGTCCACGAAACAGTGAGATAAGTGCAACTCCACAGGTTGTTGTAAAGTCAAGGTAAATTCCTAAAAACATTCTATCTAAATGCTGCCACTGCAGGTTCTGGACACACTAGCTGAAATGAAAAGGTCACCATCATCACAACAGATACGTTATTCCCTTGGGATTCAATATAGCAGAACTAAAACAAATGCACCCTTTCTGTCTGGCTGAACACAAAAACAAAATGGCACAGCCTGATTATAAAGCTACTTTTCAGATACTAGTGAGATGCATTTTTGTGCAGGGAGAGACTTCTTAGGGTAGTTTAGGTCCCATATTGCATGAGGACTTAAAAGTAAAATGCACATAGAAGCAGAAGATTACATACACCACTTATACCTAGTATATAAAATTGCATATACAATCCTCCAACATACAGGACAGACGTAAGAACTCATTCGTCCCAGTTGCCATTGGCCTTTTAAATAACCCACTGTGATTTTTATGTTGTATTTAATGTCTATTTATTATTGTTTGTTTGATGGTTGTGTGGTTACTGTTGACTGCACAACAAACTGCCCTTCAGGCATGATAAAGATATCCTTGATCCTTGCTACAGCGTTTGCAGCACTTAAAAGTGTAATCAAAGTCATTACACTGTAAAACAAGGTTTTTACATTTAACGTTGTAATGACATTTTCTGGAATTTTAAGTTGACCACTTAACTTGAGGTCGAGGGAATTATTTACGACACCAAATGCCACTACAAGTTTACAACAGGCTAATACGAAGCTGTCATGTCCAACTCGTTCTCACTCCCACATCGTATTGACGCTTGGTCAGGATCGTTTTAGCATAATTTTTCAGCGTGCAGAGGGGGTGTCTGTCACACCAGATACCAGATACCAGATAGATAGGTTTAGGCAACAAAAGCGCTTTGGTTAAGGTCAGGGAAAGACTGTAGTGTGATTAATACAGAGAAAGTTCAGCGTGACTTCAAAACAATCCGGTCATATACAGCTGCAGATAACAGGCTGCTTGACTCATGCATCACTTTTCAGTGTAGCAACGTTAGACTGAACAGCTCTATAAAGCTAATTCACCTTTTTCCTTAAAGTTATTATTGGCAAAATGACACCTAGTGATAACAGTAACCAGATATTTTGAATTCATACTTCCCTGCGGTTATGCATCAGATAATGGCACTGAAAACTGAATATTATATGTGATTAAATAATCAGAAGAAACACAACAAAACTCACCGGAGGCCCCCACCCCACCCTACATACAACTATTTGATATATGGCAGGAATGTATGAACGTGCACTGTGCTGACCAGGATTAAATCCTCAAAGAGCACAAGAAAAGCGACTTCATTAAAGCTGCAGTTTGGTCTAATTTGCTAATTACAGGGGCTTGTTTTCTCATTTTTGGAGCCAGGGTTTGTGTCTTTGTGTGTGTGTGGGCATGTGATTACATGTATGAAACATCTATTAGGGCTTTGAACACATATATCCACATTTAGTCTGCAACTGAGCATCTTGTGGACCAAAAATAGTCTTTTTGTTGTCGTTTGAATGAGTTCTTACACCATCAGAAGATCAAACTAGACCAATGAAATTCCTTCAGCTTGGTCTGTAGGAGTCAAATTATCTCTCTCTGGTCAGAAGATAATTAAATATAATAAAATATTCCTGTTGTGTGAAATCAGTGTGTCTACCTTATACTCAAAGCTGCACTGTAAGTATAAGTGTGCGTGTACTCTCAGCAGTGTGTAGCTATGTGTGAACAGGCCGCCCTCTCTCTCTCTGCTGCTCTCCCCCGGTCATTAGACGTGTGTCAGTGAACAGAGAGCTGATCAAAGTGTGTGTGTCGGTGGGCTGGTGGGCCGGACGGCCACGGACCTGTCTCTAATTGGCTGGGGAGGAAACTTGTAATGAAAGGCTATTAGCCTGGCCAGGAACCTTGGAGCAGCCAGGCGCACACCAACAGAAATTGCTTTTTGGTTAATGGACAGTTTTCTCCCTTCTCTTTCTCTTTTTCGCCCCTTTCCCTTTTTTCCGACTTTCTGAAAATGTACCCAAAATGTTTCTAGGAAGAGACAAAAAATAAAAGATGTCTCTTGAAGGATCCTGGATCCTGCTGGCCAACAGTTTTTTCATCTCAGATTTTAGACAGTGTATTTTATTCTTCACTGATTCTTGT
Organism: Lates japonicus; assembly: GCA_033238685.1. Classification (NCBI taxonomy): domain Eukaryota; kingdom Metazoa; phylum Chordata; class Actinopteri; family Centropomidae; genus Lates; species Lates japonicus. Next base: position 6,011,781 of record BRZM01000005.1, on the reverse strand, counting down.
GACAGAATTTTTTTTTCTGCTTTTACCATTCCAAAAAAAGGAGGCAAGCTGAAGTGGTGGATGAAGAACTTGACCCTGTGTGTTTTTTTTTGGTACCATCATAAAAGAAGGAATAGAGACGAAGGTCACCTACCTAACGCTGCCTTTGTCACTTCGCCAGGAAAAGACAAAAACCCCTGCAACAGACAGCGGGAGAGAAAGAAAGAGGAGAAGGGGCTGCTCTTCTTCTTTCCTTCTTTTCTCGCTCTGTCTAGCCTGCCTTTGTTCGCCACTCTAGAGTTATATATCATGTATGCGATGCATGAAGTTCACCTTGTCAGAGAAACCCAACACAACCCTGCTGCCGTCGGTCACCGTGTGAACGTGTGTGTGTGTGTGTGTGTGTGTGTGTGTGCGCGGGGTGGGGGGGCTGGCCGATTATGGAATGAATAATACAGCTCAGGTGTGAGGCAAACCTGTCATCACCCCTATTGCTGAGATTGCACGTGACCCTTTTGATTCTAACTTCTTTATTTTACACTTACTGTTTCCCCCTCTTTTCTCCTACTCTCTTTGACCGCGTCTACATGCATGTAATCTGTGTTGATAGAAAGCTCCAGAGAGATCTTCATGCCCTCCTCCCACACCCTCCCGCCCACCCCAATGAAGAAGAAGTGCCTCTGCCAGGCTTCGCCCAGGGTTAACCTGACGCACAGTAGCCCTACCCTCCACACAGACTCTCTCATCTCCATTCAAAAGTGGCCTGGATTCTCCTTCACACTCCATTCTCACTTATCCTTGCATTTTGTCCGGGCAATCTTTTGAAAAAAAAATTCATTTTTTTTAATCTGAAAGTCTTCTCCTGGTAGATTTAAAAGACATAAGGATGAAAGAGTTGGTTTTAAAAATCTATCCACTTCCCATACACATAGGCAAGATGTGAATTCAAACACTACAGTGTCTAGAAGTACACAAAAAAATCACTTTGATAATCCCTGATATGATGCATGTTATAAATTTACACCACAAAAGGATGAGATTTGCACTTTGTGCACTGCAAAGAGGATGGAGCATCACTGACTGTGTCAGGTGTGGCCAGACAAACACATCAAACATCAAAATGTCTCAGTTAAATACACTCTTTTAGCTCCTAGAAGTATGGCTCTAATGATAGCACGGTGTTTCAGCCCAAAACTTTGGTCCTAATGTTTGATTTATACTTCTGCTTCGAATTGATGCCATAGCCACAGCGTAGGCAGCTGTGATTAGTCCACTCAGACTACACTACATGTCTCTCAGTGGTTGGACGAGGACAGAAAACTCATCCTCTGGTCTGCATCACTCAGCTCAGCAATCGTACACATTAACCCACCGTCCTTTCTCCTTCCTGCCTCACAGTAATTGTGAAGTGAAGAAAAAGTGAAGTGAAATTTGCCCCAGATGTTCACCGTTCCAGGCCAATGTAGCTTAATAACTTTAGCGACTCTCTGAATTTTCACCCAGTGTCACCAATATATGAAGACTAACACAAGGACAGACAGGGATTTAAGTTTAGCTAACATGCTAAGAATAACATTTTACCAAGCTAACAAATTAATAAACTAAAAATCATGATAAAATCACTGTAACTAGTTTGTTAATGTGCGATTATTGTTTATATTCCTGTTTTTGCTTTACTGGTGGTAAGAATTTAATAATAGTTATTATTACAACCACTTAATAACCTCACAGGGTCATGAGCATGGCTATAAATGTGTTCACTCTAATTAAGAATAAAATTCCAAATTCAACTTTGCCTGTGAATAGATGGTTAAACTTATTTGTACTTAAAATAGCCGAGCGACTGCTTTATATTTTTTTTCCGACAGGGATCTACAATTGAGTAGAGACATCAAGAGCAGCCTCACCATACAGAGAATTAGCATACATGGATGCATTGGCACTAACGTACACACATACTCACATACTCACATACCCATATACCCATATACCCATATGATGCGAGTACAGTGAGGCCCCCTGCACAAACAACCCAACAATAACACCAGCGATTCTCCTTCAGAAATCTAGCCACCAAGGCCGGCTTTCAGATGGAAATATGTTTGTGTGTCATCCCGCCACACAAAAGGGGGAGGGAGGGGGGAGTATGAGAGCGGGGGTCCGACCAGTGATTACCTCTTAAATACATATGGATGCAGCCCTTTTGAATGGCGGCCTATTGAGTGGGAGATTGGGGTTAAATTAGATGTTAATCATTTCCGTTCTCCTGTTGGTGAACCGATAAGGGCTTCAGGACCACCCCTCCACAAGAGATACACTGGGAAAAAAAACTCCACCACCACCCCCTCCACACATACACATACACCTCTTCCCCTTTTTTATGGTAATGCAGGGAGTGTGCCTCCCCATTTAGATTTTTGACTCACTCTCTGCGTCCCTTAGAGAAACGCCGATCGTTCGCTCACTGCATTTAATAACAAAGAGGAAGAGGGGAGATAAGTTGTGCAGCTCAGACTGAAAGCAGCCTAGAAACACATTTACTTTTTTTTTCAGTGGGGTTGAAATAGCCCAAGTTAAACCCATATAGGGGGGAGAGAGAGAGAGAAGGGAGGGAGGGAGAAAGAAAAAAAATCATAACCAACTCCCCTCTCTTTCAAAAGGGGAGAAAATAAGACGGCGGTGAAAAGTGTTGTATGAAATCCTTCAACTTCTGAAAGACTCACGGACAGAGATGATTGTGTGCTGGGATCCTGTTGCCTCATTCAAGGCACAATCGAGAGCTTTTGCCCAAGAGATGACATATTTATGTATTGGGACGAATAAGCATAATCTAACTATATTGTGTACCCGTTCAACTGAATATAAAGTCATTATATTAGTCTCCAAATATGGGTGTGGCCCGGCAGAGTCAGTGCAGATATGGATGTGGGATTATAAGACATCATTACACCCCTGAGATGAACTAAAAATATGTTCATTCTGTGTCACAATGGCTCTTCTGTTGCTAATATTCTTGTGTCTGCAAAGAAATATTGTTATATTTTTACCTTTTGCAGGCTGCGCACTTGAAATACTGACATTTTATGTTGTAAAAGAAAAGGTCTAATGAAGGTGATGAAAGCCAGACACGTCTGCTATTTTGGAAATTTGTCGTTTTCAACCACTCTGTGCAATAATGATGCCGCATCAGATGGAAAAAAAAAAAGAAATTACAAGCTCTATTGGAAGTTCCACTGGAGGACTTCTCGCCCAGATAGCAGATGGTAACGTGTGGTGGGAAAGAGATACTGAACTTGAAAGGTCTGTGCTGGTCTTTTAAGGTGACTGTTGCAACATACTGCTACTGTATGTGTGCAAAACCGCAGTGTGCGAAAACACAGGTGCATGGCAAAAGTCAACGAACCTGGCACCCCCTCACTGCTGCTTCAAGCTGCTGCGTCTTGTGTTTTGCCATCAATAAATCATCACCACGTTACCTCTGAGACACGAGCTTAATTACTATAAACAAAGAAAACAGTTTACTGTAAGATTAACAGACTAAACACAGGCCTGTGTTTTTACACTTTTTGCAATTAGGTCAGGTTTGGTGGGAAAATTTCTTTATGACACATAGAGATGTCCTCTCCCAGAGAGAGAGAGTAGAAACTGTACAACCTCATAAACAAATTATGATTTTGAAAAAATCCCCAAAAAGTAAAAACCTAGTTATCACATCATATTAAAATTGCTTTGTGGCACAAAAGCAGCACAAGAGGTTTTCCTCCACAGAAAGTCAAGGTTAAAACAAAACCTATTTAAGAAACAAAAAGAAGAAAAAACTTGAATCATCATTTATTATCTCTTCATTTGAACATAAGTAGGGCTGCAACAATTGTCAATTGTCAGTAATTCACTGACTACCTTAATGGTCGACTGCAGTAATTTTAAAGCATAGATGCTTAATATATTATGACTGCAGGCTGTTAAATGTGAGTATTTGCTGCTTTTTTCTTGTCTTACATTATAGTAAATGGAATATTTGTAGTGGTTTGCTGGTGTCTTAATGGATTGTGATGGGGATTTTCTCCACTTTTCTGATGTTTGACTGATTGAGAAAACAACTGGCAGATCAGACGATAATGAAAATAAATTATTAGTTGCAGCTGTAAACATGACTACTGAATATTTAATAAACTTAAATGGATGTGAATGTCAACTTTTTTCTACGAATCATTTATTAAAAACGGAGTATATTTGTATTGAGGTAATCTTGAGTTAAGAATCATTATTGCTGTCTACTATATATCAGCACTTTGTGGTTATGACATGAAGCATTAACGTTAACATGGTCTTAATCTGTGATAGAAAATATTTAAATACATTTACACAAGTAATGTACTTAAGTACTAATAGTTGAGTTTACTCCACTTGATTTCTGGGAGGACCTTTTACTACTACTATATCAGTATTTATAATCTATAAATCTACTGTAATATACACGTATGTGAGAACTTTTACTTTTGATAGTTTCCTACTTTTTGCTGGTAACACTTCATCACTTTTTCGAGTAAAATTTAAAAGCAAGAGCTTTAATCTGTGTGTTTGCTCTACCACTGACAGTAACAATACCACCACAGTCAGAAATGTTCTCGGTCCTGATTTAGCTTTGTTTACGGTAATTACACACAGGTATCACATCTAATTTGACAAAGATGCATCGCCACACTGAGCTCCTGTCTACCATCGAGATTTCTCCTGCGTGTGTGTTTTCCCCTCCACCAGCTCTTTTCTCTGTGACTTCATGCACCACAGTTTGACTGTTTCAGGTCAGAGGAAAAGAGATAAGAAGAAGTGATTTTTCTTACCTTGCCCCCCCCCCCCCCCCCCCCCCTCCTCCTACCACCCCTCCTCCATCCCTCTACCTCCACCACCATCATCATCATCCCTCCCTCTCGCAGCACCCAGACAGGCAGAGTGACAGGCCTCCAGTGTAAGCCTTTATTTACATTAGCTGTAATACTACAGGTGATCAAAACAACATGGTCGTCTCCCACGATTAGCCCGCTAAATGCTAGATGTGTTATGACAAGCTGACTCCCACTCCCACCCAACACACACACAGACACACACTATCTCAGTACAGGCCAAGGCGTTATCTGGAAATGTATATATGCATGTCGTGGGCAGTTGATGTAATGTCTTTTAGAAAATCATACATATCTCTACAGTTGATTGCAACTTAATTTTTTCTTGATTTTGCTGAAAAATCACTGATATGTACAAGTTGATTTTGCATGAGTCACGTAAGCTTCTTATGAGCTATTTCATCTGAGTTTAAATGTTTTTCTAAACCGCTGATCTGCTCCAACCGCACAGTCAGACGTAAAAAGAAAATACGATGGCTATCTTTAATTTTCCTGCTGTTCGAATTTATAGTATTGATCACTTGCTTAATAACTGATTTCAACCAATAGAAAAAAAATGTGTTTTGCTAAAAAAAAAAAAAAAAAAAGAAAAAAAAAAAAGAATGAGTAATATTCCCCCCCCCCAAAAAAAAGACCCAATAAAGGAGGACACTTCTGAAGCTCGTATGACAAGATACCGAATTTCAATTTGAGTTTGCGGAGGCGTGGAGGAGAAAGGCGGTGTTGTGAGCCTTTGATACCCTGCCGAACGGAGTCCTTCCCCAGCTGTGCCGGCTAATTTGTTCCCTCGGTCCTATCTCGCCCCCTCCCAGTCTCCGTTTAGCATTATTAATCAAATTACACCCACTAAACTTTCTTTTTCTTGCGTTATTGAAATTGTCTTCCCTCTTTTTTTTTTGACTACTTTCTTCTCGAGCATTTCTTGAGCGTGTCTCTTCATGTTCTCTCTCGCTGCTAGTTGAGGGGAAAGCTGGGAAGGAGTGAAAAGCAGAGGAGGACTTGTCATTCAGAAACAGTGGCATCAGGTTAATGATTTAATTTTTTCAATTAAGATAAAGAAACACTCTCCCTCCTGACCTGCAGGGCAGCACTGAACATCAAAGAACCACTGCTCTTAATTGTTTTTGTACTCAAGAATAAAATTTCAAAAGAGTTTGCGTGCGTTTGTGTTGGCCCCTGTGTGTGGCGTGCCCAAATAGAGGTGTGTTTTCCAGCCATCTCCACCCAATAATGGCCTGATCGTTTGAATCCACCCATTCCCAGCCCAGTATTAGCGTATGATATGCCATTTACACCAGTGCTCCCAGCTCCTGCTCCCCCTCAGCATCTCCTGCACATATAGGACAGCAGCGTCTTCGAGTTCAAAGTTCCAAGCCATACGTTCAATTAAAAGCAACCTTATTAAAACCATTTATAAGCTCACGCACTGCACTAGCTATCAGACTGCGGTATCTTTTTGCCCCCTGCACTCGGCTTTGTCTTTGGCGCCTGGAAGTTGGAAGGCTACTCTCGTGTATGAAATTACCTTTTTTGCCAGATGAAAGTCATTAGGAAAACCATTTGAATATGCTAATTCTGGCTAGATTAAAAGCTGCTGATGAGTGTGGATGTGAAGCGGCGGTGGCGGCGGGGCGGGGGAGACGGGATGCACACTTTTTATTATGTTATATTTTATGAGCGCTTTTTTCGAGGTTTGCTTTTGCACAAACAAGAATTAAAGACCTTGTAAAGGGCGTTTAAATCACAGCACTGTGTGGGATCAAACCAAGGAAACCTGGTTATTAATATATATATACATATATATATATATATATATATATATATATATATATATATATATATATAGACACAGCTTGTTTTCTAATGTTTCATTTATCTGTTTGCACATTGTCTCAATTTTATGTGTTTAATCTCTGGTTTACACCGGCACATCGAGATCTATTTTACATCAGGGTTATTTCCAGGAATGTCCTATGTTTTCATGTTTCAAGTATTCATGTGCTATTGAGACGTTCCGACCACGATAATGATGTCCTGGTCATTGTCCAAACACCAGTGATGCAGCAGTACAGAAGAACAGCAGATACAGCGGTATGGCTGATATTTAAAGATGATATGTGCATGCTGCTGGGAGCAGTCAGCCTCAGCTCTCTTAGTGTGTAGCCTAGCATTGCCCCCTACTGAAACCTGACTCCTTCATCCACTCTCCACTGGGTTTTTTTTTCTCTCCTCTAGTTTTCTTTTCCACTCAGTTTTGTCCTTGTCTTCATCATTTCTGATAGGATGATTAATATATAGATTTTCACGTCAGGATGAGAAGGGCTTAGATGTGGAAAGGGAAAAGTTGGAGGGGGAAAAAAAATTGGAGGGATTTTTCTGTGTGAAATCCAAGAGTGAGGATAGAGCGGTTTCTTCCAAAGTTCACGGGGTGAACGAAGAAGAAGACGCATGTTCTCCCTCTTTTTCTCTCTCATTCTATCACACACATGCACAGAGTTTGACACAGTTTCCTAAGATGTCCGACACTTCATTAGGTAGTGGCAGAGGGAAAAAAGTGCTGACATTCCCTGGATTATTACAGCACTTCACCAAGGGACAAGTCATAAGGCATTTCTATCTCTATCTCTCTCAATTTCTTTCTCCTGCCTCTCTCATCTCTCACTCACTTGTAGACACCACTGACACACACACAGGTAACCCAATACATTGGCTCTCACAGCGCTTGAGGAAGGAGGTATCACCCTTTTCCTCATGCTCACTTTTGGAAATATTTTAATTGACTGTGAATGTGCAGATTCTCTCACAATAACAACCTCAGTATCAATGGTTCTCAGAGTATCTCAGATGAATCCTTGACGTCCGACTTGATGAGATTGGACGTGTATAAGTGTGTGTGTGTGTGTGTTGCCGGTGTCGGGGGCGGCTCCCAGGGCTTTTGGGAGGCAGTGGCTGCTGCTGCTGTTGCTGGTTAAATCCTCAAAGTGGCCTGGCCGCTCTTTGCCAAAGCTGCCCGCCTCAGTCCAGAAGTAATCCACAGCAAATTCCTTCAGCCTCAGTATCACAGGCCTGCGCTGTGGAAAAGACGTGCTGCCAGGGGACCCGGGCCTATGTACGTGCACAAGTGTGTGTGTGTGTGTTTGAGTGCGTGCGCTGCGTGTAGTCGTCTCTCTTGATTCTGAGCATGAACAGCGTGACAGGGTGAATATGTGCGCATGTTTGCTTGTATGTATAGGCTGCGTGTACCTGCATTCTGATGTGCATGTGAGCCTGGGCGTGAGTGTGTGTGTTTTTTTTTTTTTTCAGTGCATTGGGACACAGCATTGCTGCAGCCGGAGCCCAGCCAGCTGACATTCAGACTTGCTTTCTTGCCTCTCTTCCTGGCCGCTCTCCCAGCCAGCGGTTTGTTGGCGGCCCAGGAGAAGGAGGAGGCACTCCATTCGCCTAGTTAAACATCCCCGTGTGCTCGTCCCCCGGTGATGAAACATTTGTTTCTTTACGAGGGGGTTAACGGACATGGGAGACGCGGGGAGGGGTGGTAGAGGAGGAAGTGAGAGGCGATCTGTTTAAGAGCTGTTTCACAAATTCATAAGTAGCAGACATGGTTTGCCACCACTCTCCTTGTGTGTGTGTGTTTTTTTTTTCTTCTTTTCTTTTCCTCTCCTCCCCTGCTTGATCACCTGTAACACAATTCCTGCTTCTCTCTGGATGGCTCGTCTTGCCAGTCTGGATTCTGTTCTGCCTCTGCAGCAGATATCAGACTAGAAAGCATTTGATGGACAGGCAAAGTGCAGGACGGGCCAAGACCTGCGTCTTCAGTTTACATACGTGTCGTGCATGTTCAGCATCAACTGAAACGGAGACAACAGTTTCACCAGATGATGTAACAGCGCATTTGAACTGTTTTGGGAACAGTTCTGAACTTTTGTTAAAAGCACATTAAGTTTATAATTTTGCAGATAGTTGCTATAAACAATCGTACAAACTTTTCACATCTATTCAGTATCAAAACGTTTGCTCATAAATTGCAAATATAACCTCATCCATGATGCTGATCCACCACTCTATCCCTGGTTCGTCATGTGACGCACCTCTTGAATTCTCAGCAGCGCAAATTTCAAAAGGTTTCCCGAGCCTCAGCCTGCTCTCCTCAGACACCGGTCATTTGTCCTGTTATGTCAGTTTTTTTTAGTATAACTTGCTCTCCCATGTCACAAGTAAAACCACTTTGGTGGCACAGGAAAGCACAGTACAATGTAATAAAGTGAACATTGACATTTAATGAGTCGTCAGTGTTTTCCTTCTCTTCAGCTCTCTCTCTCTCTCTCTCTATGTTGGACTTAAGCCGTTTGGTGGGAAATCTTTGAAGTTAAAAACAAGCAACCTGGACATTATTGAATCCTATTTAGAAGGGCCTGGATTGAGAAAGCCTTAAAGACACGCAGGAAAAGCAACGCTCGGGCTTCTGTGCCTTTTAATGTTCACAGCATCCCGCTGCCTTTCATGTCCGTGCTATCTGGAATTAATTGCTTTTTCAAAGTCGGTGTGTTCGTTTTTTTGGCGTGCACAGGAGAGCACGTGTGTATGTTTGATTGTGAGTGTGCACATGTTTTTTTCTTTATTTGTTTACCATTTTTGTTGTTGCATTTTTTGTAAATGTACAGGAAATGCTTATAAATGCTCGAGTGTGTGTGTATTCATACGCCGCACGTTGCTTTTTTTGTCATGTAACCAGATCACATTTAGTGCTCTGACCAATTTCCCATTCCTGTATTTGATTAAAATAGTAAATTACCAAATCCTTTAGACTTCCCATTTAAATTGTCAGGTCATATAAGCAGGCTGAATGACCGCAGCACCTCATGACAGTCCCTCTGGGAGGCAGAGTCAGCAATCAAAAGTCTAAGGGGGCTAAAAAGAGAACAACTTCAACCCAAACAGAGTCTGGTGAGAACCAGAAAACCCTCCATCGCTCCCTCAGACGGTCCATTTTCACCATTTTTGTATAAAATGTCAGCTAATGCAGTGTGGGCTGGCGCCAGCAGTGTGTATGGCTGTACGTTGGTACTGTCGGTAATGTGTTTATATAACATCCCTCACATTCCATGCTAAGAGCCTTCAACTCTCCCAAGTTCATTCAAGCAGGACGTACGTACACACGCGCGCACACACACACAAAGTCTGAGCACATGTGCACAGTAAAACTACACAGAGCACATGCAGACACAGTTTAAAGTCATCTATGAGCATGTTCTAAAACACACACACACATATGCGCTCTCCTCATTCTCAAATATCCATCGTGGCATTACAGAGGGGATCCCAACACGCAACAGCAGCGCTATGGGCCGCAGAGGACGGAGTAGTTTAGTTTCTGAAGACATCCATCATCGGCAGGCAGGCCGTCAAAGCCCGGCGCTCAGGGCCTCATTCTCTGATACCATTACTGCATTACTGGTCCTCTGCTAACACTGTCACTGAAGGGCAGCAGAGAAAGGAACGCTACAGCAGTGTTAAAGAGATTTAGTCTGACTAGGATAAAATATGGAGGGTAAGGCAAGTTAAACTGGAGTTATTTCTTTATCCAGAGCATGTGGACGTTCGCATGCTCTAGGTTTTCTTCTATTTTACTAATGTTTTATCGATGATTTTGGGAAGTGTAACATGTCTGTGTATTCAGGAAAATAGGAAAATGAAAATCAGGAGAAATCTGGCATGTATGACACAATATCATAAATCCGTTTATTTGTTGGAGATCTGGGTCCAGATCCCTGATGAAAATGACTAAATTAAAAATTATAATATTATAGTCAGCCTTTATATATTATATATTTTTTGAGTGTTTGGTCGTTCAGTAATGACCACTCAGCACCAAAAATGGAGAGAAAACCAAACTTATTTTGCAGATTTCTACAATTTAAAAGCGACACACACCAACAGCCAATGTAACAGTATAATAGGGCAGTTGTTCCTCATACACACCACATCTTCTGCATCTCATTCTCTATTTTCTCCAAAGGTTCCCAGTAGTGCACAGACCCATGTAAACAAAGCCTGTGATGGCATGTCTGCCAGAGAGGTGTGGAGCCGAGCTGGATCGAGAGCCCTGGCTCTTTGTGGCGCTGCCAGGCTCCGACACTCTTTGCCATCCTGCCAATTTCTCCTGCCGAAGACTCACCAGCCTTTCCCCCTTATCCCTTTTCCACTCTCTTCTCCCCTCCCTCCATCTGTTGCGCTGGAATGGACTTCTTCCTCTTTTTCCTTGGTGCGTTCTTCCGCCATCTTGTTCTCCGCGGGGCTCTGGGGTTGCACGCCGGAGGCATATGTCACTGAATTCCCCAAAGTGCAGGAAACAGGAAACAACAACCTCTGTCACCTTCTTGGGATAATCCCCGTCTGAAATGAACTTTAACTGAAAAATGTTTATTTTTCCAAAGTGTATAAATATTTTTCAATAACCTGTCGCCATTTTCTTCCCCCTTAATTCCCCATTGAGCTGTTGTGGTGATAAATAAAATAGAGCGGTTGACAATGGGGGACGTCAGAGAGCGTATGGTGGGGGGGGGGGGGGCGAGGCGAGTCAAAAGGCATTGAGTTCCCTCAGCCATTGTGTGTGTTGACACCCTAATCCGCCACAGCAGCCATGCAGGTGTTGTGCAGCATTCAGGTCTTTGAGGCAGCTTTCAGCGCACGCCATGGCACCTCTGTATTCACCCTGATGTCTCTACAAGGAAACAGTGGATCAGTGTTTCAGCGACTCACCGTCAGCTGTCACGCAGCCACTGTGAGAAGCACATTTACAGCACAAAGATCCCCTTAGACTGTCTTTGTGTCAGCATTGTGCCGCAGCCCCCTTTTTTCTCCTCAACCATAATGACGACTGATTAAATCCCAGCGAGCTGTTTCGAATGCTAGGTGTCAGTTGAGCGGGGCACAGGTAAGCCCCTCTGCTGCCGAGGGGAAAAGGAAGGAAGGGAGGAAGGGCGGAGCTCGAAAAGTAAAGTATTTCTGATGTGGGGTTTTTATCATGCCGCCAAGGTGTCAACCACAGAAGGGGTGAGAGAGGCATATGAGAAAATATGTATCTGTTTATTCTATTATTCACAGTGTATCTTATTGTCACCCTGACACGTTCAGAATACATGTCAGCCACTGGTTTGAGGTTTGTTTTTTTTTCTTTTTCTTTTCGGGATCTCTGCAAGAGCTTACAAAATGGATGTGTTTACCTTTTCCCCTGAAAGTGTCGCGCTGAATACCTGCGTGTCTGAGATGAGGCTTATTAAATTTGATGAGTAAAAAACCGTCTTAACGCTTTATCTCGCCTTTGTGTCGTCCCGTTTGGTATCTACCCAGAGCCAGACACTCTCCTCAGGATGCCAACAGTGGCGAGAAAGATAAACAGGCCCCGTGTTTTTCCTCCTTTTTACCCCCTTTTCTCTCCCCCCTTTTTATGATATGCAGTCAAACGCCCGTAGCCCTTGATAATTGTGTAGTCAGTCAGAAATCCTAAACGGAAAAACTCAGAGTTTGCTGTATCTGTCTGCGGGAGCGACAACAGTGAAGCGTGTTCAGATGACGGTTTTGGATTTTGGCATTTCCTCCCTTTCTTCTGAGGGTTAGGTGATGGATGTTTGAAGGTTTGATCTGACACATTGCGTCTGAATACGTCGAATCAAAGGAACATGCAAAGGAAAGTAAGCAGACAGGTTTTATTTATGAGCAAACGGACTCCAGGGAAACACACCCATCTCTTTTATTCCGCTATACACCTCAGCGCTAAGAAATATTTCAAACTGGATGCATTTGTCACAAAAGCTTATGCTGATATATATGTTCAGGCCATCTCTACAAATTAACAACGGTATGCAACACAAGAGCTGAGCCTTAGATATGGAAATATTAGAAATCTGTCCTCAAAATAAACTCATCGTACTGCTTACTCATCTATTCACACACACTTTAAAGGCTCTTAATGGTAACGCAAAAAGTTTTTTATTTATTTTGTAATTGATGTTTAAGAGAATATTTCATTATGACTCCGATCTTGACTAGTATGTCTGCTTATGTCAGTTAACTGACTCATATAAGGGATCGATTTACAGCACCTGACAACATTGCTATTTTGGGGCATTTTGTGCCTTTATGAGTCGGCAGACGACAGGAAACAGGGGGACAGCTGCACACAAACAGGGGAGGTTGCAGCGCATCAGGGTGTCCAAATATAACTGTTTTTTTAATTCTTAAACCATGAAACAGAACTAGACTTAAAACTATTTGGTCTATTTGGTTCTCTCCAGCTCCACATCTGAACTCTGGCAGCTCCAAAACAAAGTAAAAGGCAACTAGTTAAAGTTCATATAAATCATATTAATGTAAAGGTTATAAGTAACTGCGTACAGTATGATTATGTTTCTGAACTGTACTTGTCTGTGATTCTATAAACCACAGGAGTCCACTTAGAAAATGAATGCAAACCAGCATACAAGGACAACACATACGAACAACAACTGAGTGGCAATTAATGAAAATTAATATAAGAGTCATAAACAATATTGGATAGTTAAGTCTCAACAGGGAATGAAAAAATCCAACTTGAGAGCAGTGTACTATTCATAAAATTTAAAATGTGCTGGAAGTAGTTCTAAGATTAGAGCATAAATATGCGATCTTAATTAAATTGGATTGCGTACAAGATTTAAAAGAGTGAAGAGATACGAGGTATTTAAATTACTATATTTCAAAGTGTAGTTAGGATCTGAAAAACAATTATATGTAACCTAGATATCTCAAACCCAACAAACCCATGCTTATATGTATACTGTAAAAGAAAATTATTGGAAGAATGTGCTCATATTTCTCAAAATGATCTGAACCAGGTCCAGGTCACTACAAAGTCTCACTTTTTATTGAGTGGATGGGTCCTTCTTCTCTTTTCAAGCCTGTCTTTTTTCATTGACACTTCCAAAAAACGATTTCTACAAGCAAATCTTTCCTTGTGCAGCTTTAAAAACATTTAAGGTTTATGCTTTTTCCAGAAACACGAGACAATACAGTAAATCTAAGTAGCTTAAGCTGTGCTGATTTCTGCGATTAAAGATCAATATACAAGCCTCCCAGTTAAGTTTCCTGTGCGATATAAGAAAAGTTGGACACAATGGACCAACAGTGAATTAGGATGCAAACTTTTTTGTTATTCAAAGCTAAATCCAAGGGCATTCAGACAGAGAGACAAAGTTAGCCAGAGAGAGAGAGGGAGAGAGAGGGAGATCTGTGCTGTGTCAGCAGTGTGCTTAAACCAACTCCAAAGATTAATCACAGGAAAACACATACAGCACATACACACAAGTTAATTCTCATGTTATTATTACACACACATGCACACAAATATGCACAGGCATATACCCACAAAGTTGTATATCTCGCATTCTAGCAGTTCAAAGTGGCTGGTTTGAAACAGATTAAAAACTATGAAGTGATGCATTGCAATTGTCAGGCAAGGGTGGAGAGATCTTTTTAGCCAAAATCCTCTTCTTCCCCACCGCTATCAGCGCAAAGAGATGGAGAACTCCACTAATCCCGTTGTGGTCGTATTTGCATCGGTGGCAAATAAACAAAAGCACACCATTTTTCATCTCCAGCTTCTATATTAAAAAGGAGATGGCGGGGGTAAGGAGGGAGGGGAGAGGGAGGAAAGGAGGGGGAGGAAGGGGAGGAGGGGGGTGAGAATGAGAGAGAGAGAGAGAGAGAGAGAGAGAGGGCACCCAGGCAGACCCTTTGGTGTCAGAGATATGCCTGCTGATGTTTGGTCTGGCAAGGAACTACCGGCGTGTTTCGCTGCATCAGTCCTCCTTTCTACTCCAGGTGACACGAGGAGAGGAAGGGGTGATAGATGTATACAGGAGCGGGGTGATGAAGAGAGCAGAGACAAGGCTTAGGGACCTCACACAACACATGGAGGGAAAAAAATCTCAACTTGAAATATCTAAAATGCAAAGTTTGCATCTTTATTCTACATCAGAAAGCGGGAGGAAGCATGAGCTGGACCTAAGCTCCTCTGGGAAATGTAAAGTTGAGAAGAACATGTTGACCTTGAGTCTTTAGAAAGACACCAACTGCTCCTCGACCACACAAAACAAAGTGATTGTAAAATTCAACATGCTCTTGAAGGTCTGAGCAAGAGTGATGATAAAGATATTTCAGAAACTGACTGGGACTACAACACTTTGGTTGGGACAATTTCAGGTGAGGGTTCTGAGGGATTCAGAGATAATTAAAGGGCAGGGAAACACTGTGCTTGTTGTTTTTTTGATGTGCTACAGAGATATTTTTGGACACCACCAAAGAATTATTTAACCTAGGTTTCAAATGTTTTCTGCAGACTGGTGTTTTTCTGGTTTATAGATAAACCTTTCAAGGACAAGTTCTCAAAGTCTATTTTAAGACTACAACCATGCTTTTAAGAACATTGAAACTGCAGCTAAACTCAATCTTTTTTTTTTTTCCAGTTTTAAATCAAAAATCCTTTTTGTATGTAACAGCTCAGCAAGGAACACTGTGAGGAAATTTTGTCATAAAAGACTAAAAATTGTCACAGACAGTGATAAATTAAAGGAAAACAAAAATAGTGTTCTATGTTTTGGGCCACCATGAGCACCAGAACAGCTTAACGCACCTGACATCAATTTCCAAGTCTCTGAAGTATAATGAAGGGATGGGAGACCATTCTTAAAAAAGTTATTCATGCAAAAGTTGGTGGAGGAGAGCGCCATCTGCACATTGGTCCAAATTCCATAAAGTTGTGCTCATCAGTGGGTATTGTCATCTTTATACTGTATATACAGTATATAGTATATAAGATTCTCCTGTTACAAACTACAAGAAACACTTGGTACTTAATTGTAACTACTAGTTTCTTGTCCCACTGCAAACCATTCAAACAGCTGCCGTGCACTCCAAACGAATCAACATCATCTTACTATCGCTATCATTGTTGTTCGTTGACAACAGCTGGGAGGACACCTCACATCCAGCGCCGCAACATAGTCAAATTGCTTGATCACCCCATGAAAACACTTGTCGATTGGCTGTGGTTAAAAACCTGCAGCCCCTCTGTCGCCTTTCTTCCCCCTGACCCGTGAGAAAAGAGATTAGCTATTCAAGGCAGGCAACAGAGTAACAATCACCGTGATTATGACTTATCATTACTCCTCTCACCCTCTCCCTCTCTCTCTCTGCATTACACTCCTGGTACAGTAATACACCTGGAGGAACCAGTGAGTGTGTGGTGATTAGATTAGGCTTTTACTGTATCACAAGCATACACACACACACATACACACTGATAAGAAGAGATGCTGCTCTGCCTCTCTTCCAGCTGCCGTGTGAAGTGGAGAGGATAAAGACGACAAGGCCCAGGGTGTTTGAGTTTGTTGCTCTCTGCAGAGGAATGCTACGAGGTTATTGGTTAGCTGTCACATCTACTTGTTTTCCTCCGTTTGGTCTGAATCGTACAGTAAAGTTGACTTTGTGTTTTTAATTCGTTTTACACTGACTAACTATCAAACATACGTCACTCATGGACTGGGGCTAAGCAGATTTTAGCAAAAGCATGATGGACTTCATCGTGGTCTTTGTTAATATTGACCCACTGGAGAAATGAAATAAACGAGATGCTTCCATAGTGAGTAGTGGATGGTTTGATGCTCTCACGGTCAAATTATTAAACACCAGATGCAAGATTACCTTTCAGAAACACAAACTACAGAGAATCAATCTTTTCCAAGGACATTGTTACTTTCACTACACTTTGCGTTGGTTTTTCTCTTTAATTTGTCATCTATTTGGTAAGAAGAAACACATTGGAGAATAACTAAATATGAGTCAGAGTAGTAGTGAAATGACATAATTAGCACATAATCATTACAGCTGTAAGAGTATGATATGTCAGAACAGCTACCTTTAAATTACCTTTGAGGTCATTTTCATCTTGTCCACTGTTGCTTAGCTGTTAATAGTAAACCTTAGGTCAACACTCGATGAGACGCCCTTTTCATTTGAATATCTGACCTCCTGTTGATGAAGATCAAGACTTCAAAAGTTGGCTAGAATATACCAGAGCTTGCAATTGGGTGAAAACTCAACAGTATGTGTCACCTCGGATGCCTCAATATTACAGTCCCTTGAACGCTATACCATACCTTAGACGTTATAGGCTTATATATATAAAATCTTTGCTCTTTTCCAAAAAGAACCACACCAATTTCAGCACTATGGGTTGGTGGAGCTTGTATTACTTAA